>WOXC01005686.1:600000-809092 GCA_011680675.1 Gymnobelideus leadbeateri | reverse complement strand
GGGGTGATAGAAGGGAGGGCACATTGGGGAAGATGGTAGTCAGAAGCAAAAGATTTTTGAGGAAGGACAGGGTCAAAGGAGAAAGAGAGTAGGGGGGGAGATAAGATGGAGGCAAATACAGTTAGCAGCCATAACTGAAAAAAAAATTTGAAGCAAGTTTCTCTGACAAAGGCCTCATTTCTCAAACATATAGAGAACTGAGTCAAATTTATAAGAATACAAGTCATCCCCCAATTGATAAATGATCAAAATATATGAACAGTTTTTAAATGAAGTAGTCAAAGCTATCTGTAGCCATATGAAAAAAATACTCTAAATGACTATTGATTGAAAAAAATGCAAATTAAAACAATTCAGAGGTATTGCTTCATACCTATTAGATTAGCTCATAGGGCAGAAAAGGAAAATGACAAATATTACAGGAAATGTGAGAAAAATAGAGATAGAAAGATTAAGATAGTTCTTGCCCTCAAGGAGAGTAGATTTTTTTTTTTTGAGGGCAATTGGGGTTAAATAACTTGCCCAAGGTCACAGGCTAGGTTTTTTTCGTTTGTGTGTGTTAAGTGTCTGAGGCCCCACCCGAACTCAGGTCCTTCTGACTCCAGGGCCGGCACTCTAATCACTGCACCACCTAGCTGCCCCCAGAAGAATAGATTCTAATAGGAAAACAAGATTTTATCTAGTGAAAGCCTCCTACAGAAGGTGGGATCTGAGTTATCTTAAAGAACACCAGGGAAACAAAAGGCTAAGAGGAGGAGAGAGTATTTCTGGCATGGAGAACTATCTGTGCAAAGTCACAGAGGTAGGAGAGATGGAGTATTACATTCTCATAATAGGACATTGCTGTTGTTGTTTAGTCATGTCTGACTCTTCATGACTCCATGGGAGGTTTTTCTTGTCAAAGATGTTGGAGTGGTTTACTGTTTCCTTCTCCAGCTCATTTTACACATCAGGAAACTGAGACAAGCAGGGTTAAGTGACTTGCCCAGGGTCACACAACTATAATAAATGTTTGAGGTCAGATTTGAACTCAGGTCTTCCTGACTCCAGGCCCAGGGCTCTATGCACTGTGCCATCTAGCTGCCCAATACAAGCAAGCCAGAATAATTAGACAGTAGAGTATGAGAAAAGGAGTTGTGTATAAGACTGGAAAGATAAGAAGGGGGCGTGTTATGAATTTCAAATGACAAACAGCATGGTTCAAATATAAACTATGCTAGAGGTAATTGGGAACCACTGGAGTTTACTGAGTAGAGGGGCTGGCTTGTGCTTTAGGAAAATCACTCTGGTGGCTTGGTGGTGGACTGGAGGGGGAAAATGATGATAACATTTATGTAGCTCTTTAAGATTTGCAAAGAGCCTTAAAAATAGCAAATCATCTTATCTTCACAACACCCCTATGAGGTAGGGGCTAATATTAACCCCATTTTAAAGATAAGTTAACTGACATGTTCAAGGTAAGGTAGTTAATCAGAGTCTGAGCCTGGATTTGAACTCAGGTCTTTCTGACTTCAGGTTCAGTGTTCTTTCCACCTAACTACCTATTGGGGATTCTTGAGGCAGGAAAATCAGTTAAATGGCCATTGCAATAATCCAAAGGAGAGGTCGTATGGGTCTGAACTAGGTAACTGTGTGAATGGAGAAAAGGGTACATAAACAAATGCTTTTGTGAAACTAGAAAAGATAATGGCAACAGATTGGATATGTAAGGTGAGCCAAAGTGAGGAGCTGCGAATGACACAGCTTGTAGTCCTGAAGAGACTCTTTTTTTTTTTTTTTTTTTGGAGAAGAAGGAAGGGTAGTTGGGGTTAAGTGACTTGCCCAAGGTCACACAGCTAATAAGTGTGTCAGGTGTCTGAGATCAGATTTTGAACTCAGGTCCTCCGGACTCCAGGACCATGCTCTCTTCACTGCAACACCTAACCTCCCCTAAGATGAAGAGACTCTTGACAATAATAGAGAAGTTTGGAAAAAGGATGGATTTGACAGAGAAAGATAATAAATAATATTTTTAACACATTGGGTTTGAGATTTCTCTGGAGCATCTAGGTGGAGATATCCAGCCAGCAGTTTTAGAATTAAAACTAAAAAGAGGGGCAGCTAGATGGTTTAGTGGATATAACACTGGCCCTAGAGTCAGGAGGACCTGAGTTCAAATCCAGCCTCAGACACTTACTAGCTCTGTGACCCTGGATAACTCACTTAACCCTAATTGCCTCCAAAAAAAGAAAAACAACTAAAGAGAGAGGTAAGACGTGTAGATTTAAGAGACTTCTATATAGAGATGGTAGGTGGACCTATGGGATAAGGTCCTCAAGACATAGTGTAGGAAAGAGGACCCATGGCACTGACTCACTGTGCACCACAGGCCTACTTTCAGTCATCCATGCTATAAGGAAGTCAAAACTACAACCAAGGAAATACATTGAAGCTTTACCCTATGCCCTCAATTCACTGCAGGCATTGATCCACCCTGCTTTGGAATTCCAGCCCTAGGGCTGAGCTGATCAGGGTTTTCAGGGTTTGCCTAGGCCACTCTAAGGAGCAGGCTCCAGACCAGATGTTTCCTATCACCTGCAACCCTCAGCTTTATCACCACAACCTTACTTCCCCATCCACTTTCTATTCTATGCTCTTGGCTCAGTAATCAAAATAGTATTAACATGTCTCCTACCCCCATGAGATGGTCAATTACCCAATGCTGCACTCACCATTCCAGTCATTCCCTACTAGACCAGAATTGCCTTTTCTAGCTACCCTTCCCCTTTATCTATTGTCTGCCCCATTAAAATGCAAGCTTCTGGAAAGCAACAACTGGTTCCTTTTTGTTTGTGTTCCCAGGGCTTGGCACAGTATCTGAAACAGGGTAAGCACTGAATAAATGGTTATTCACTTAAATAACAGTGTTTACTATAGACAAGTCAGTATAAGGTAGTCCTGTCATGGACGTTTTTTTTTCCAGAGGGCACAGTTGCTGAGGTACCAAAATCACAATATTATGTTACTGCCCATATAAGGCAGTTCTCTTGCATTTGTTGTTTTTCAGTCATGTCTGACTCTTCTCATCCCCATTTGGGGTTTTCTTGGCAAAGATACCAGAGTGGTTTGCTATTTCCTTCTCCAGTTCATTTGAGAGATGAGAAAAATGAGGCAAACAGGGTTAAGTGACTTTCCCAGGGTCACATAGCTAGGAAGTGTCTGAAGCCAGATTTGAACTCAGGAAGATGAGTCTTCCTGACGCCAGGTTCAGTACTTTATCCACTATTCCTCCTAGCTGCCCTTATATGAGGCTACTCAGGCTCAGAGAGGGAGCTAGCTGTGTGATCTCCTTATGGTTACACAGCTATTAAGTATCATAGATGAGATTTGAATTCAGGTCTCCCTGACTCCAGGCCTGGCACTTTATCTACTACACTGCCTTCTCTCGCTTTTTTTTTTTTTTGCCTTTTGGTGGGCAATTGGGGTTAAGTAACTTGCCCAAGGTCACATGGCTAGGTTTTTGTGTGTGCATTAAGTGTCTGAGGCCAGATCCGAACTCAGGTCCTTCTGACTCCAGGGCCGACGCTCTACTCACTGCGCCACCTAGCTGCCCTACACTGCCTTCTCTTGCATAGAATCTATCAAGGGACAGCTTTACAATAAAGCAAACTGACATTTGTTTAGTTTGGGGACAGATACAGAGATAAGCAAGGCAGAAACTCTGCCTTCAAGAAGCATGCAATCTAAGAACCAAGATAGATAGCAACAAAGCAAAGTGGAATATGATAAATGGATAAGGGTCACGTGAACAAGATGTTAAGAGATATTAAAGAAGAGGGAGATCAATTCTGGCTGAAGGTCGAGATAAAGGCTTAAGGGAAGCATTTACTGTATCATAAAGGAAGGTAAGTTAGGATCCATAAACTTGTGTCCCATACCAGAGCTCTAAGAAACTTAACATTCTGTCCCTCAAAGATTCCCTGTTTAAATTAATTTAATTTAAATTCCTCAGACACTTTTGAGAGTAGCAGCAGAAACAATTCTAGCTACTAATTCCAATTCTATCTGTTCTTTTTTTATTAGCTTTCTTTTGTAAATACTATTTCCCCCAGTTACATGTAAAGATAGTTTTCAACATTTCTTTTTTATAAAACTTTGAATTCCAAATTTTTTCTCCTTCTCTCCCATCCTCTCTCCCCAAGATGGCAAGCAATCTGATATAGGTTATATGTGTGCAATCATGTAAACATATTTCCACATTAGTTATGTTATAAAAGAAGAAATGAGAAAAAAATGGTGGGGGGAAGGCCACAAAAAAAAAGTGAAAATAGTACGCTTCCATCTGCATTCAGACTCCATAGTTCTTTCTCTGGATGTAAATAGCATTTTCCATCATGAGTCTTGGAATTGTCTTGGATCATTGTATTGCTGAGAAAAACTAAAGTCTATCATAGTTGATCATCATACTATGTTGCTATTAATGTGTACAATGTTCTGGTTCTGCTCATTTCACTCAGCATCAGTTCATGTAAGTCTTTCCAAGTTTTTCTGAAATCACCCTATTCATAATTTCTTATAACAAAATAGTTTTCCATTATATTCATATACTACAACTTGTTCAGCTCTTCCCTAATTGATGGGCATTCCCTCGATTTCCAATTCTTTGCCACCACAAAAAGAGCTGCTATAAATATTAGGTCCTTTCCCCTTTTTCATGATACATTTGGATAAAGATCTAATATGGTATTGGCAGATCAAAAGGTATGCAGTTTGGTTGCCCTTTGGCATAGTTCCAAATTGCTCTCCAGAATTGTTGGATAAGTTCACAACTTGGTTGACAATGAATTAGTGTCCTAATTTTCCCCATCTTCTGCAACATTTATCGTTTTTCTTTTCTGTTATATTAACCAATCTGACAGGTGTGAGGTGATACTTCAGGGTTGTTTTAATTTGCATTTCTCTAATCAAGTGATTTAGAGCATTTTTAAAATATTACTATAGATAGCTTTAATTTCTTCATCTGACAACTGCCTGTTCATATCTTTTGACCACTTATCAATTGGAGAATGACTTGTATTCCTATAAATTTGACTCAATTCTCTATGTATTTGAAAAATGAGTCCTTTATCAGAAATACTTGCTGTAAAAATTTTTTTTTTTTTTTTTGCTTTTGGGAGGGCAGTTGGGGTTAAGTAACTTGCCCAAGGTCACACGGCTAGGTTTTTGTTTGTGTGTGCGTTAAGTGTCTGAGGCTGGATCCAAACTCAGGTCCTTCTGACTTCAGGGCCGGCACTCTACTCACTGCGCCACCTAGCCGCCCCTTGCTGTAAAAATTCTTTCCCAAATTCTTCCCCTTCTCCATGTCTCTGACAGGTGAATTCTTCATTGCTCTCCTAATTTGCTTATGGCATCACCCTTTATGTCTAAATCATGTACCCATTTTGACCTTATCTTGCTATAGGGTGTGAGATGTTGGTCTATGCCTAGTTTCTGTCATACTGTTTTTTAATTTTCCCCACAGTTTTTGTCAAATAGGGAGTTCTTATCCCAGAAGCTGGAGTCTTTGGTTTATCAAACAGTATGTTACTATAGTGATTTACTACTGTATCTTATGTATCTAATCTCTTCCAGTGAGCCATCATTCTGTTTTTTAGCCAGTACCAAATAGTTTTGATGATTTCTGCTTTATCATACAGTTTTAAATCTGTATGACTAGTCCACCTTCTTTTCCATTTTTTCATTAATTCCCTTGATATTTTTTACCTTTTGTTCTTCCAGATGAATTTTGTTATTATTTTTCCTAGCTCTATGAAATAATTTTTTAGTAATTTGATTCATTACGACATTGAATAAATAATTTAGGTAGAATTGTCATTTTTATTATATTAGCTTGGCCTACCCATGAACAATTGAAATTTTTCCAGTTGTTTAGATTTACCTTTATTTGTGTGAAAAGTATGTTGTAGTTGTGTTCATATAGTTCACAGGTTTGTCTTGGCAGGTAGACTCCCAAATAATTAAGTTGTCTACCATTATTTGAAATGGAATTTCTCTTTCTATCTCTTGCTGCTGGGTTTTGTTGGTAATATATAGAAAGGCTGATGATTTATGTGGGATAACTTTGTATCCTGTGACTTTGCTAAAGTTGTTCATTATTTCAAGTAGTTTTTTATTCTCTGATAAGTTTTGTTTCTTCATGGCCTATTCTAATTCCTTCCATTTCATTTTCTTCCATTATTGCTAATGCTAATGTTTCTAGTACAATATTGAATAGCAGCAGTGATAATGGGCATTCTTGTTTCACTCCTGATCATATTGGAAATGCTTCTAACCTATCCCCATTACAGATAATGCTTGTTGGTGATTTTAGGTAGATACTACTCATCATTTTAAGGAAAGCTCCATTTATTTCTTACTCTCTAGTGATTTTTTTTTCTTCTGTTTTACATCATTCATTTCCGCCAGATTTTGAGTTACAATCATTTTCCCCCCATTATTCCCCTACCCAACCTCCCTGAATAGCAGTCCCACAAGATATCGCTTCCTCCAATCTGCTCTCTCCCATACCTTCTCCCATACCCCCATCGACTTTTCCATTAGAGGAAGGTGAATCTTTGTGTCCCAATGCCTGCATATCTTATCTCCCAATTATAAGCAAAAGAGTATTAATAATAGTATTTATATATATTTGAAACATTTAATGTTACGACCTCGAATTTCAGATCCATTTCCTTCCTCCCTTGTCACCCATTCCCTCTTGGGAGATAAGTAATTCAGTATATGTTGTACATGTCTAGCTATGCAAAACATTATCATAGTAGATATATTGTACAAGGCTGCTTATAATTCCCTCCCACTCATCCCACCCCCCACCTGGTCCATTCCCTACATGATCCTGTCCCTCTTCTATAGTGGGTACTTCCAACCTCCCCTCACCCCAAGGATGCCCTCCCATCCATCATCCCTCCTCTCATCCCCCTTCCCCCTATCCTGCTGCAGGTTGAGATATCCCATTTAGTATGTATGTCATTTTCTCCCTGAACCAAATTCAATGTGAATGTGGTTTTGCCTTTTTAGCCTTCCTTATTCTCCCCCTCCTTTGCACCCACTTCCCCTACATGAGATAGTTTACCCTACCATGTCTCTCCCCATCTCCTCTTGCCACTTTCCTCTCTCACCTCATAATTTCATCCCTTGAGTATTCTCCCTTCCCAACAAACTCAACCTATGCCCTCTATCCATATATAACTGTAACCATATACACACACATTCACATATGTATTCATATGACCACACACCCTTCTTCCATTATTTTCATAGTGAGAAAGATATCATCAGTCACAGTTATTGCTTTTCCATATAGGAATGTAAATAGTTCAACTTTGATAAGTTCCTTTTGATTTCTTTTCCCTGATTACCTTCTCAGGCATCTCTTGCTTCTTGTGTCTGGATGTCAAATTTTCTATTCAATTCTGGTTTTTTCCTCAAGAATGCTTGAAAGTCCTCTATTCCACTGAATGACCATATTTTCCCCTGAAACAAAATACTCAGTTTTGCTGGGTAGGTGACCCTTGGGTTCATTCCCAGTTCTTTTGCCCTCTGGAATATCATATTCCATGCCCTTCGATCCCTCAGTGTAGAAGATGCCAGGTCCTGGGCTATTCTGATTGTGTTTCCACAATATTGAAATTGTTTCTTCCTGGCTGCTTGTAGTATTTTCTCCTTGATCTGGGGATTCTGGAACTTGGCTATAATATTTCTGGGAGTTTTCTTTTTGGGATCTTTTTCAGGAGGTGATCGGTGGATTCTTTCAACCTCTATTTTGCCCTCTGGATCTAAAACATCAGGGCAGTTTTCCTTGAGAATTTCTTGAAGGGTGATTTCTAGGTTCTTTCCTTGATCATGGCTTTCAGGTAGTCCAATAATTTTTAAATTGTCTCTCCTGGATCTATTTTCCAGGTCAGTGGTTTTTCCCATGAGATATTTCACATTGCCTTCTATTCTTTCATTTGTTTGGATCTGCTTAACAGCATCTTGATTTCTCATAAAGTCACTAGCTTCCATTTGCTCCAGTCTAACTCTGAAGGAATGAATCTCCTCAGTGAACTTTTGAGATTCTTTTTCCATCTGGCAAATTCGACTTTTTAAGGCATTCTTCTCCTCATTGCCCTTTTGGGCCTCCTTTGCCATTTGAGTTAGTCTATTTTTTAAGGTGTTGTTTTCCTCAGTCAGGCTGTTGACCCTCATTTCATACTTTTCCTGCATCCTTCTCATTTCTCTTCCCAATTTTTCCTCCACTTCTCTTATTTGATTTTTAAAGTCCTTCTTAAGGTCCTCTATGGCCTGCAACCCGCTCATGTTTTCCCCTGGGGCTTTTGGAGCAGGACTTCTGACCTCACAGTCCTTTTCCGCTCTATGCCCCCAAAATAGGAGTCTAGGGTTGCATTTTTCTGTTTCCTTTGCCTTGGCTTGTTGCCACTTAATTGCTTGACTTTTGGGCTTGTTGCCACACTATGGCTTTAAGGCCAGCTAGAGGAATTTTCGTCCCGAACGTGTGGGGGGGCAACTTCCGTTTCTGGCAAGCTGTAAACCCACCCACACCTTCCACCCTAGATCACAATCCAGATCCAGGGAGGTTAAAGCAAGAGCGATTACCCCCCAAGACTGATCGCTGGATCTCCCCACGATTTGTAGGCTGGGAGCCGGAAATGCCTATGAAAACTACAAAATGGCGTGTCTCCTCAGCGGCTTCTAGCCCCCAGGGGAGGGAGCTGACGCATTCCCCAAATACAGGTCCCAAAGTCCATAGGACACTAACCTCTTACTTTGTCCTAGGCATGTCTATGTTGATAATTCTGGAGTTGCCACAGCTCCTGGTGTTCTGGGGTTCCTCCAGCTGGCTGCTGGCCCTGCCGCCCTGGGGCTAAAACCTCGGCTCACGCGGACCTGGGCTCGGCTCGGCTGGGCTCCTGCGCTCTGCACGTTGCCGGCTCCCAGACCGCTGTGCTGGTCCTTCCTGCAGGGCTGCTGGGCTGTCCTCAGCGGGAGGTTAGCTTCTCTGTGTCGTTCTGTGGGTGCTGGGGCTCCAGAAGTTGTTCAGAGTCCTTTTTTACATAGTTTGTGGGGAATCTGGGGGCAGAGAGGCTTGGAGGAGCTGTTTCTACTCTGCCATCTTGGCTCCGCCCCCCACTCTCTAGTGATTTTAATAGGAATGGGTGCTATATTTTATCAAAAATAGGAATGGGTGCTATATTTTATCAAAAAGCTTTTTCTGCATCTGTTGAGATAATCGTATGATTGCTGTTGTTTTTTTTATTTATATGGTCAATTATGCTAATAGTTTCTCTAATATTGAACCAGCCCTACATTCCACCTGGTCATAGTGTATTATCCTGGTGATATATTGCTATAATCTCTTTGCTAATATTTTATTTAAAATTTTTGCATCAATTTTCATTAGAGAAACTGATCTTTTGTTTTCTTTCTCTGTTTTGGGTTCTGGCCACCACCTCCCTCAATCTGTCCCCCCTTTTATCCCTTTTCTTCCTCCTTTCCCCTCCTTCTTCTACTCTCCTTTCTATCAGCTCCTCCCCCTTCACTTTTCTTTCCCCTTTCTATCTTTCTATCAGCTCCTCCCCCTTTCACTTTTCCCCTCGTACTTCCCTATAGGGTAAAATAAATTTCTATGCCCGACTGAGTGTATGTTATTCCTCTTTGGGCCAAATCCAATGAGAGTAAGGTTTAAACAATGCTTACCCCCCTCCCATCTTTCCCTCTATTGTAATAGGTCTTTTCATGTCTCTTCATGTGATATAATTTACCCCATTCTGCCTCCCCCTTTCCACTTCTCCCAATACAATCATTTTTTTCACCCCTTAACTAATTTTTATCATCATATCAAAGTCAAGTTATACCCAAACCCTCTAAGTATCCTTCCTCTAACTGCTCTAATAAAGATACAGTTCTTAAAAATTACAATTATCATCTTCCCTTGTAGGAATGTAAACAATTTAACATAATTGATATCATAGGGTTTTTTTTTTTCTTATTTACTTTTTTTATATTTTTCTTTAATCTTACATTTGAAGATCAGAATTTTTGTTCAGCTCTGGTCTTTTCATTTGGAAAGTTCAAAAGTCCCCTATTTCATTGAATATACATCTTTTTCCCTGAAATATTATGCTCAATTTTGCTAGGTAGTTGATTCTTGGGTATAATCCAAGCTCCTTTGGCTTCTAGAATATCATATTCCAAGCCCTCTGATCCTTTAATATAGAAGCTGCTAAGTCCCATGTAATCCTGACTGTGGATCTTTGATATTTGAATTGTGTCTTTCTGGCTGCTTGCAGTATTTTTTCCTTAACCTGATAGTTCTGGAATTTGGCTATAATATTCCTTAGAGTTTTCATTTGGGGACCTCATTCAGGAGGTGATCAGTGAATTCTTTCAATGACTATATTACACTTTAGGGTTCTAGGATATCAAAACAGTTTTCCTTGATAACATCTTGAAAGATGCTTCTAGGCTCTCTCTCTTTTTTTTTTTGATCATACCTTTCAAGTAGTCCGATAATTGTTAAATTCTCTCTCTTGAATCTATTTCCCAGTCATTTTTTCAATGAGGTATTTAACATTTTCTTCATTCTTTTGATTTTGTTTGACTGATTCTTGATGTCTCATTGAATCATTAGCTTCCACTTACCCAATTCTGACTTTTTTTTCTTTTTTGGAGGGGGGAAGGCAGGGAAATTGGGGTTAAGTGACTTGCCCAAGGTCACATGGCTAGTAAGTGTTAAGTGTCTGAGGCCATATTTGAACTCAGGTCTTCCTGACTCCAGGGCCAGTGCTCTATTCACCGCACCACCTAGCCACTCCATCTCCACCACCCCCTCCCCCCATTCTAAATTTTAAGGGATTATTTCCTTCAGTTCGTTTTTGTGCCTCCTTTTCCATTTGGCCAATTTTACTTTTAAAGGAGTTGTTTTCGTCAGCCAATTTTTGTGCTTCCCTTTCCAAGTTGTTGATTCTTTTTTCATAATATTAACTTGCTCAAGGTTACACGGCCAGTCATTATTTGTGTGTGGGTGCTCATTTTCTGAGGCCGGATTCGATCTCGGGTCATTCCAACTCCGAGGCCGGCGGCGCTCTTACTCACTGCGCCACCTAGCTACCCTACTCTTACTTGATTTTTAAAATCCTTTTTGAGCTCTTCCAATGGGACTTTTTGGGCTTGAGACTAATTCATATTCCCCTTTGAGGCTTTGCATGTAGTCATTTTGACATTGTTGTCCTCTTTAGAGTTTTTGTGGCCATAGTAGCTTTATGTGGTCTGGGCTCTTTTTGTTTTTTGCTCACTTTTTAAAGTTGAGCTCTGCTTCTAGGGTACATGGAGTAAGCACTGTCCTAAGCTTCTTGTACTGGAGGCTAGAGGCTGGTCACAAACTGTCTGCACAAAGGCCTCTAGGGCTGGTGCCTTGCCCACTGTGGTAGGGTTCCCCAGCCTAGTTGTTCCTGTTGTGTCCTGGATTCCAGGACTGGCAGTTTACCTGCTACACTGAGACTTGAGGCCTCACAGGTGGCCTGCTGTGCCACTAGCCTTCTGAGTCAGGACTGTGTGGCCTCAGTTGCTCATCTGTGCTGGGGCTAACAGATTCTCATCTGCACTGGGTTCTGCTCCCCATTTACCTATGTGAAACAGGCCTTTTCTGAAGCCCTTCTAAGTTTTCTTAGGCTAGAAAATGGTTTCATTCTGTCTTTTTGTGGATTCTGTTGCTCTTGAGTTCTTTTAGAGGCTTGATTAATGTTGTTTCTGAGGGAAACTGGGGAGAGCTCAGGCAACTTTCTGACTTCTCTCTGCCATCTTAGTTCCGCCTCTCCAATTCTCTCTATTCATTGATTCTTGCAGTTCCTACCTCAATAATCAGCCTAGTTTTCATATGAATTTGAGCAATCTCTTTTGTGTGTGTGTTTAAAAAGAGGGCAGCAGAAAGCAAGACTGGATTGACATCTGTGCTCCTGCCTAGAGCAGAGAACAAAATAGTAGGAACTGCCAATCCTACATCCCATCTGTTAACTCTTGTTATAGATGGAAACATCCTTTTTCAGTTACTCCTTTAGCTGAGGTCCAGGGGTGAGGATATTGAAGAAATAAAAATGTACTGAGTAAGAATGGGATAAGAGAAACAGGAATAGGAGCAAAGATTTGGGGAGAAAAGACCAGATGATCACTATTCTCTCTACTGCCCAGTTGGAAGATGTCCATGTTTCCACTGCCAGTGGCAATTGACAAATGTGCTGTGGAGTATAAAAAGGTTAAAAAGCACTGACTCATACCAGTGATACTAAATTTTTTTTGCCTGAGATATTTGCTTTTTGCTTGACTAACTTTAATAGTTCTATTTTTTTAATCTATTATCCAAAGCCAGTAAATATTTCTTTACCTTTTCCAATGTGATTTTTTCTCAATCATGTCTGACTTTTCATGACCCCCATGGACCATACTGTCCAAGGGGTTTTCTTAGTAAAGATACTGTATTTGCTATTTTCTTCTCCAGTGGATTAAGGCAAAGTTAAGTGACTTGCCTAAGGTCACACAGCTAGTAAGGATCTGAACCCAGAGTTGAACTCAGGTCTTCATGACTATGAAATGACTTGTATGGAGTCAGGAAAATCTGAGAAATAGACCTCAGAAGCCCCCAAGTCCAACCTGAACAGAAGTTCCCTCTCCAGCAATCCCAACTAATGGTCATCTGGTCTATGGTAGAAGACCTCCAATAACAGAGAATTTGCCTTCTCCTAAGACTGTCCCTTTTGCTTTTGGAAAATTCTTATTTTAGGCAATTCTTACAGAGTTGCAATGCTTACTGTGTGCTAGGTGAGACAATCTCTTTCCTCAAGGAACTTGCTTTCTTCTTTTGGACAGAGCATCAGATATAGACTAGAAACTGGGGATCAAAGCCCAACTATGTTGTGTCACACCTGTATGACCTTTAGCAAGTTATTTCTTCTCTCTGGGCTTGTTTGCTCATTTTACAAATGAGGAAGTTGGATTAGATGATCTCTCAAGATTCTCTAAATTGTATCCCTCCGTTCTGCTGAAGTCTCCTCTTCTCTCCCTGCCTCTCCTTGCCCCCACCAACCGATAATTACTTTCATTTCCTACTAAAGGATGTTTTCTTTTTGTCATGAAGCACCCATGTGCTTGATGGACATCCCAAAAGATAGCCTAAACTCACTTAGTCTTTTTGCTTTTCTACTTGATGATCTATGCACAGATGGTTAGCTGATCTCATTGATGTATTTCCTTCTGTGATGCAGATCCCAGCACAACCATGCCTGCCTGTTCTGTATGACTTTTGTTCGTGCCTTCTTACAACTTTATCAATGGGGTCTATCCATTGTGAAGTAACCTAAACAAGGCAACTTGGTGTTGACATTCCTTATTCAACTTTTATCACCACACGCACCATTATTAGAGCTAGTGAGGTAAATAAGGAGGAGAATTCTAGTCCTCAATGTGCTTAGCATGGTATAAGGCACATTTGTTGTTCAGTCATTTCATTCATATCTGACTATGATCCCATTTGGGGTTGTCATGGCAAAGATACTAGAGTGGTTTGCCATTTCCTTCTCCAGCTCCTTTTATAGATGAGGAAACTGAGGCAAACAGGGTTAAGAGACTTGCCCAGGGTCACACAGCTAGTAATTGTCTGGAGACTGGATTTGAATTCAGGTCCTCCTGACTCTAGACCTCTCCATCCACTGTGCCACCTAGCTGCCTTGGCACATAGCAAGAAGTTACTTCTTCTTGATGTTCTCCAGTGATGTATTGTTAATGATACTTACAGCTGCTGTGGAGGTGTTAAGACAAATAACACAGGAGGGCTGCTAGCACAGGTTCTTTGATGCACTTTTCTAAAGGAAAGACAGCTTGAAAGAGGTTAATAATCTTACTTTGATTAAGCTTCAGAGAGATAATGCAGAAAGATATAGAAGTACTCAAGAAAGATTCAATAGACAGGGCTCCAACTGCCTTAACAGAGTAACAGAACATTTATACACATCACCAGACCAGGGAGCACCCACATCTGGGTTCACAAAGCAGGAGGCCCCTTAACAACAGTTACCTAGAGTCTCAACCAGGATATCAAGAGCTCTCAGGCAAAGCATACTTCCCATGAGTGAGCCCCAAAGCAAAACACCAACCTCAGAATATGTATACACTATCAACTAATAGGCTCAGAGAGCAAAGGCGTCACAACCTAAGATTCAGTGCCTAATTGGCTCAGTACCAAAAGGTGTGAAAGCCCTCCTGCAAGCAAGCCACCCCTTAAGCAAGCTTCCCCCATGCAAGCTTCTCCTTAGGCAAGTTCCTCCCCCAAGGCAATATAAATCTCCCTGAACATATATAGTTTTCACCTGATAGGCTCTATGTGCCTCTGCATGGAATGTATCACAGCAGTAAACTGGGCTGGAGTTCAAAGCAGCAAGATATCTGTGATTACCTGTGCCCTTTAGACCTGGGAACACAGCCCATATTCCAAGGGAAAAGGGGGACACATGTGGACACATGGGCCTAATGATGGACAGGGAAGATCTTATATTCCATTAACTCTACAAGTGATATACCTGGAACATCTAGGCTCAGTGATCACCTGCTTTTAGCACTGACCAGTAGGCCTTCTTTTTCATCCATACTTTCTTTGATGACGTTCTTCCTACCATTTCTTCTTCATAATTCCTTGTTTGTAAAGTTTTAAGTCTACTCACATTTGTTATGCACCTAACAATAATAATAGCTAGTATTTACATAGCTCTTTGCATATGATCCTCACACTAACCCTTGAAAGTAGGTGCTATTATCTTCCCTTTCCTCCTACCCCATTTTACAACAAAGGAGAAAGCTGAGACTGGAAGAATTTGAGTGACTTTCCTAAGGTGGCACAACTAGTGAGCACAGCTAACCTTCCAAATCCAGATTCCACCTTGCTGACTCCAAGTCACCTAGCTACCCTAGCTGATTTTTCATTTCTTTAGAGACTATAAATGTATAGTCATTAAACTTAGATTGTAATTGTTCCTCTCCCTCCAAAAATGAATAAAAAATAAATATGGAGGCAATTCATAGTACTGTAATTTAACTCTTTGATTTTTGACTATTACTGAGTACTTGAGCAGTGGGGTGATGAGTGTTCTAGGAAGGCATGTGTTGAATAAACATAAGTGAGCAGCTGGAAGGGGGAGTTGAGGTGAACTTGCCTCTCCTGGATTATGGATCTCTTTGTTTTGAATGGAAAGTTCTTTAAAAATATTTTGACTTTCAAAGTGAAGAGTTTTATTTTTTATTTTTAGTACAGGCCAATATTCATGTCAGTCATGGTTTCCTGGTGATTTTTCAAGTGTCTGAGGCTGAGGAATCATGAAATAATTGCCCGATATAGATTATTCAGCAGGTTATTTTTCATGCTGCTTGAAAACAATATTTTATTTTGATTTGAATGCCTGAGGTTGTTTTAATATTGCTTTTTTAAAGGGCAGAGTTGACTCCAGCTTTATTTGATTTGTGTCAGAGGCAAGATGTCAGAGTGAAAAGAGGATTACATTTGAAATCACACTAGACTTCTAGTTCCAGCACTGAAGTTAATCACCACTGGCTTTTCTTTAAGCCTCAGTTTTCTCATCTGTAAAAAGCTGACTAATATATGTACTAAAGGCCAGCATGGTGTAGTAGATGGATCTTGGAATCAGGAAGGTCTGAGTAGAGTCCATTTCTGACACATCTTTACTTTGTGATCCTAGGCAAGTCACTTAGTCTCAGTGCCCCAGGTATCTCTCTAAAACAATAAATTGCAGGACAGGTACTGGCCTGCATTGATAGAGAGTGAGTTTCTTCACCAGAAACTTTCCTGAACCAACTGTCTGGGAGAAAGGGAAGGGAAGGAGGAAGGGAATAAGCATTTATATGGGACTGTGCTAAGCACCTTACAATATTAATCTCTTTCAGTCCTCACAACAGCTCTATGAGGTAGAAGCTAGTTGAGAAAAAGAGGCAAATAGAGGTTAAGTGACTTACCCATGGTCACACAGCTGAGAAGTGTCTGAGGCTGGATTTAAACTCGTGTTTTCCTGACTCCATGCCCAGCACTCTTTCTGTTTCTTCATACTAGTACATTTACACATCATACGTTTAAATCATGCCTCCCAGAGTGTGTATATGATAAAATGCTATATAAATTTGTGTTGTTATGGTTGTTAGTTTGGGGTTCTTTCTATTTTGATTTTATTGAATACGATTAACTGCCAAGTGACTTGGGAAAAACAGTGTGATACATAGGAGAAAGCCACTGTATTTGGAGTCAGAAGACTCTGGATTCCAGAGCTGGCTGTGACCCCTGAAAAAGCCAGACAAGTGACATTAGCCCCACTGATCTATAAAAAGGAGATGATAAGAGTTATACTGGCTAACTACTTAATAGCATTACTGTGAGAGTCCAGCAATATACATACATTCTATAAACCTTACAATGGAAGTTGCAATTATTTGATATTTTCAGATTTTCCTCCTGTAAATGTCCATATATGTCTTTCCTTCTAGACTGATTTTGCTCGATTTAGTGGCACTAACGTGGAAACAGACTTTGTGGAGGTGCCTTCCCAAATGCTTGAGAATTGGGTGTGGGACAAGGATTCCCTCCGACGCCTCTCAAAGCACTATAAAGATGGGAACCCTATAACAGAAGATCTCCTTGAAAAACTTGTCGCTTCTCGACTGGTCAACACAGGTATGACTGGAAAGGCTAGGGGAAGAAAAGAAACTAGGATCCTTGAATGCAAAATTCTCATCTGCCTAGCCATTCATCCTGTTTCCTCCTTCTTAAGACAGCTTTGCCCATTAGTGATAATGGAAGATAGTTTCACCTGAGTAAAGAAGCTTTGTGAATGAGTCTCAAAGGAGCCTTTTACATACTGAAATACTCTTTCAAAGAATTTTTAACTTGTTCTTAGTCTTCGGGGAAGATGATTATTTTTTTTGGAATCAGTATTTGGAATCTGTGATTTTAGCATGTTAGAAAGAACATATATTTCTCCTTTGTAAAAATCCTGCCTCTCCCCCTGCCTTGTTCTTTTAGGTCTTTTGACCCTCCGCCAGATTGTATTGAGCAAAGTAGATCAAGCTCTCCATACTGATGCCTCACTGGACTCCTCGAAGGAATATGCCAAATATTGTTCAGAGATTCTAGGCATTTCAGCTACCCCAGGTATGTAAATGCAAAGATTTGATTTGGTTGTGTGTGTGTGTGTGTGTGTGTGTGTGTGTGTGTGTGTGTGTGTGTGTGTGCGTGCAGCCTAGGGTATGTATGGTCTTAACCCTGTTGGGGAAGATAGTCAAGTCAAGACAAGAAGCATTTAAGTGCTTACCAGACACTTTGCTAAGCACTGGGGACACAAAGAAAGTCAAAAACAGTCCCTGCTTTCAGGAAGCTTACAGCCTAACAAGGACAAAATATTGTGCAGAAAACTACATACAAACAAGATATGTGCAGGGTAAATTGGAGATTTTCTCAAAGGAGAGGTGCTAACATGAAGGAGGACTGGGGAAGAGTTCTTACAAAAGCAAGATTTTAGCTGAGACTTGAAGGAAACCAGGAAACAGAGAAGGGAGAGAATCCTAGGAATGGGGGATAACCAGCGAAAATGCAAAGTTGGAAGGGGCAGTGTCTTGTGGACCAGCAAGGAGACCAGAGTCTCTTATATGATGGGAGAGTAAGCTATGAGAAGGAAAGTACAATATAAAGTAGGAAAGACAAACAGGATTTGATATTTGATCCTGGAGGCAATTGGAAGCCACTGATGACCTAACCTCATTTCTTTTTTTGTTTTGTTTTTAATTTCTGCGAGGTCATAAATACTTCCATTTATTACAAAGGTGCTTCCAAGATACCTTGTCAAAATTCCTTGAAACTGTGCTTTTCCCCTTCACAGGGGACAGCTTCCTGAAACACCATTTTTGCAATAAGACAAGAGTCAGAGTGAGAGGGGTGGGAAGGCCCTCCTGCCTCCTGGAGGCCCACCTGTGCAAGGATTGCTCCCTTTTTCTCTAGGAGGAGTTGCTGGGAAGGAAGGACACAGATCCTTCTACAGAGCCACAGACTCCTAAAGACTGAAACGAAAACTTAAGCATAGTTTGACCTGGCTTATTTTGAATCTATTGGACTGGCAGAGTCTGGCTTCCTCCTTTTTTACCTCACTAGCCACCCCTAATCTGAGATATGGTGGGTGTAGTGCTATGAGGTGAATAAGAAAGATCAATAAAACTCTCTGACCTTGGACAAGGGACTTAACCTCTGTGATTCTCAGTTTCTTCACTTGTATAGTGAGGGAATTCAGCTGAAGAACTTCTGAGGTCTTTTTTAGCTCCCTGTGAGATATAATAGGCAGGACAATGATACTCATGAAGGAAATATTTATTGAAGTGATTCAGCCACACATAAAGGCAGAAGAGAGATTAGAGTGAGTAGATAGAATCAGTCTTCTAACTTACATAACTATTATTAATAGGGCAGTTTTGTGCCTTGGGTCGCTGTTATTTCCCATTGTAGTTAGAGAGGCCATTCAGCTTTGTGGTAGAAATTAGTGAATTAAATTTAATTAGTGAGACACTTTTGATAATCCTCAAATGAAAGGCACCCATTTAAGTGGTTATTATCCTAAAACCCAATTGTAGTCCTGAGACATTTAATGCCCATGTTACTATTTAAAATATAAAGAGATGGGACAGGACTATGATTAATAGGCATTTTAGAGACAGGTGAGTGTCTGAAGGAAGAGAAGAATAAGGAGCTTGGAAAGACCCAGAGGGTGTGGGCAGGGCCTCTGAAACTATTGTTAGACGTTCCTGAGCTAAAAGCCGAAACTGGCTCTAAGCTGGGGCCTAAGATAAGAGGGCCGTTTGTAAACACCTTGGACCAGGGCAGTGATCCAGACCTTACTATTGGGGAAGTCAAAGCCACAGGGTCCCCTTCAGCATGGAAACTTTAACCAGCTGAGAGTCCCTTAACTGTTCACTTCATTCATGGCATTGATTTGTCTTTATGTTTCTTTCAAGGTACAAACATGCCAGCAACTTTTGGCCATTTGGCAGGAGGCTATGATGCTCAATACTATGGATACTTGTGGAGTGAAGTGTTTTCCATGGACATATTTTATAGCTGCTTTAAAAAAGAAGGGATTATGAATCCAGAGGTAGTGTATTTGCTTTTTTTTTCCTTCTCAGGTTAATATCTCAGGTCCTTTCCTTCCCTCCCACTGTAAGTACTAAAACCATGGGTGTATCTAGATTTTAGAGGATTATAATAGTTTATGTCTCATTCCAGCCCTCTCTCTGCATCTCTATAAATCACGCGTGCTTAGTAATGTATTGAGAGATAGAAGTGATTAAATCCAATTCCATGAGATTTTTTTTAATACCAACTGCATTTTCTTGCTCATTAACATTCCAATATGTTGCATAATTAAAAATTCAAAGCTTTGTTGACAGCACTTGGGCATTATAGTTGCTTGTTTTGACATGTGCTCTGCTGTGTTTTAGCTTTATAGGAGCTGAGGAGAGGAAGGGAAGCTCCTTCCTGATCTAAATGATCTCCTTGGATTTTGATACCATGTACATGCTTTTACTGGACCCTTTCAGTGGGAGGCACCTTTTCTCAGCTGCTGGTGCCCCTTACTTGGGGCTTACTCAGTTACAGGAATGCTTTTCAGTAACCCAAGTTGGTTCTTTAACCTGAGCCTTTTCTTTCACTGCACAGTGAATAGTCTACCAGGTGGCCACCAGCCAAAGACTCCTTAGTTACAGCCCTACATCCTGCCCAATTGAAGTTTCACCTGGCACTGTGTTTGCTACAGCTAATAGTTTCTATAGTGTGGTCCTGGACTCCTGTGGTATGAAGCAATGGTCAGAAGAATAGCTAGCTAAAGAGAGACTTCTCAAGTCCTTCCTGCCCTTGGCCTTTCCATAGAATCACAGTGCCTTCCACGTTCTAGATGCTCAATAAGCATTTGTCTATTGGATCTGAGAGTATTGTGTCCTCACTCTGACTGAAGCTTCAACCTTTCACCTCTCTTGCATCCCACACCAGGGCCTCTCATGCCTAGAACCTTGCCAATTGGGCCCCCTGTCCAACTGGGACATTGATCAGCTTTTTTAACTTGAGCTTATCGATACCCCAAACTTCTTTGATCCCTTAAATCTCACCCCCACCATCTGCTTTCTCCATTCTTGTTCTCTGGACTATAGAATATTCCCAGAGAAAATCACAGGACCATATTGACCAAGCCCAGCACAAAGTCCCACTGGGTTAACTTCCACTGGGCACCTGATTGACAGTCTGGCCTTGTTGATTGCTTCCCTCAATGACTTTTCCAAATCACTTTCCTTCTCTGTCTCTCCTGTTTCTCTGCTGTTACCAGATTATCCTCTCCTCTTTACCAAGAAAGTTGAACTGCTTTGATCTTTCTTTCCTTCTTCCCACTCAAAATTTCTCTCTAGATATTCTTTTTCCCATCTCTTCCATGACTTTTTTTTTTTTTGAGGCAATCAGGGTTAAGTGACTTGCTCAGGGTCAGTAGCTAATAAGTGTATGAAGTCAGATTTGAACTTTAGTCCTCCTGACTCCAGGGCCTGGACTCTATCCACCGCTCCTCCTAGCTGTCCCTCCTCTGACATTTCTTTCCTATCTTGTGAATTCATTCTAGTCTGCACTGGTGTTTTCTGCCTGTCTAAAAATATCTTAGTCGGGGCGGCTAGGTGGCGCAGTGAGTAGAGCACTGGCCCTGGAGTCATAAGGACCTGAGTTCAGATCCGGCCTCAGACACTTAACACACACACACACACACACACACACACACACACACACACACACACACCTCACCGTGTGACCTTGGGCAAGTTACTTAACCCCAATTGCCCTCCAAAAAAAAGCAAATAAAAAAAAATCTTAGTCTTTGTTACCTTGAAAAAGCTTTTGGGTGACTCTGTTGCCCTCTCTGGCTACCACCCTTATTTCCCTCACCCTTTTTGCAGCCAGACTTCTTTTCTACATCTGCTTTAACACTTCTGCTTTCTTCTACCTTTGCAATCTGGTTTCTTCTCTTTATTACTAGTTGGCCCAGTGTAAAAAGTGCTAGAAATGGAGTTAGAAAGACTTGAGTTCAAATTTATCCTCAGGTACTTACTAACTGTGTGACCCTGGACAAGTCACTTACCCTCTCTCTGCCTCAGTTTCCTCAGCTGTAAAATAGCACCTACCTCCCAGGGTTGTTGTGAGGATCAAATGAGGTAGTATCTTTAAAGTACATAGCAATGGCAGCAACTTAATATGTCCTTGTTTCCTTTCCTTCCTTCCTACCAAAACATCTCCCTTGTGACAACCTAATCATGAGAGCCCTGGACTTCTTCTCAGGCCACGTCCTCCTTGGCTTCCTTGCAGCATTTTGCACTGTTATTGAAAACTGACCATTGAGGAACTTTGTCCTTTCTTGATTTCTATGACAATGTTACTGCACTAAAATTATTTTCATGTCTTTTCAGCTGTTCTTTGGTGGAGCTGGCAGAAATATTAGAAATCATTTGGTTCCAATGCCTCATTATATAGATGAGGAAACTGAGAGCTTCTGAGAAGTTAATTAGTAAGAAACAGAGCTGATGTTTATCTTCTTCCCCAGTGTAGACATTCCTCAAGACTCTGTCCTTGGAATGCTCATCCCCTCCCAAGGTCCCACCAAGCTTCTTGTTCATCATATCAAAACAACCAAAATAATCTTTCCCCAAAAAACAGTTCTTTCTCCCCTTCTCCCACGTCCCTGTTTCTATGCATGGTAACATCATTCTCCCAATTACCTAGGCTTGAGACCATAAAATTATATTCAACTGCTCCTCTCCCTTGCCCCAATACTAATGAGTGCCCGAGTCTTATCATTTCATCTACCTTCATAACCTCTCTGTCTCCCTCCACTCCACCCTAGTTTGGATCCTTGTCACCTCACTAATATAATTCTATAGCCATTGGTGTCCTTGTCCCAGACTCTTCCTATTCCATTTCAAATTAATGATGATAACAGCCAACATTTTATAGCACTTAATATGCTCTAGGCTCTGTGCTAAGTACTCTATAAATTATAGTCTCATTTGGTCCTCACAACAGGTAGGACCTGGGAGCTAGGTGCCATTATGATCCCCATTTTATGATGAAGAAACTGAGGCAAAGGGGGATTAAGTAACTTTTAGGTTGTTCGGCTGGGAAGTATCTGAGACTAGATTTGAACTCAGGTCTTCTAGCTCCCTATCCACTGTAACATTGTCATAGAAACCAAGAAAGGACAAAGTTCCTCAATGGTCAGTTTTCATCTTACCAGCCTCCCAGTGACTTCCCTCAGCTCAGGGGTCTTTTTACTTTGCCAGGCAACGATATGCTTAAGGATCTGTCAAATGATGGATAACTCCAGAGTTCAGTAGCTGTCTTTGTCTTCTATATACTGTCACGTTGACCTTGTTCTCAAACTCTCTAGTTGGCCACTAGCCAAATCATGTTTAATATAGATTTAGGAATGCTACAGAGTTGGATTTCTGGAAGCTAAGCAGACATGATGACCAATCCATCCAGACTCGAATATTTCAAGGTCCAATGAACAGGAAGCTGATACAAGGTAGCCATTAACTTGAACAGAGTCAAAACAATAGCTAGCTTCCCCAAAATTTGGTATTTCAGCAGTATAGTACAGATTAAAAATCTTTATGCCATATCATTTTTCTTTGACCACTTCCCTCTGATACTGTTTTCCTTCCTGTGTGTTGCTCAGAGATACCCTTCTTGTGACTTCCCCACTCTTATGATGTCCCAATTCTTTCTCCCCTATTCTCATAGTATCAATGACAGTGGTACCATGAGGGCTTAGAGCAAATGATCTACTCCTTGGACAGATCATACATAGATCCATGTACATTAAATCTGGAAAGAGCTTCAGAGATCATGTTGGTAAAACTCTTTCGCTTTACAGAGCTAGGAATTCAAGTTAGCAATAGCAGACACTGGACCAGTTTTACAAAGAGACATAAGGGAATCCATTGACAAGCACCTATAAGCTAAATCATCAGATTACTTAATTTTGAAAGAATTTATTTTTGAGGTAAACATTGAGTTAAGAAAACCAAATGTTCTTTCTAAAAGTATGAAAAAATAATAATTTGGAACCTGTTCTCTCCACTTAAAAAAAATTGTTTAAACAGCTGAGTTGTATTGTGAAGAATAAAGGTGGATATGTCATTCAGACCAATAGAAAATGTGAAGGCTTATTCTGTACTACAGGTATAAAATGCTATGATAGGTAATAACCTCAGAGAAAGGCAGATTTAATGAAGATTGCTTGAGTTTTGGTATTTTATTCTTTTAAAATTCTACTTTTTCCTGGGCATGTTACTCTGTCATCAGGCTGCAAATCAGACTCTTTTGAAAAGATTACCTGTGTCTTATATAAAGGAATACATTAAGAGCTTCTACTTAACACTCTTGGCATAGATAGGGTGGGATAGTGGATAAGGAGATGGCCTTGGAGTCAGAAAGACCTAGGTTCAAGACTTGTCTCTAACATACACTGGCTGTGTGACTCTGGACAAGTCACTTAACCTCTCAAGGTTCCAGGCATCTTCCAAGACAATAAGTTGCAGAGAAGGTCCCAACCTACATCACCAAGAAAGGTCCCTCAATGGGAGCTCTGTCCTGCAGGGAAATTAATAGGTCTGGTCAGAAAATGAGCACGAAGTTCTTAAGGGTAAAAAGGAATTAGTGAGACCACAAGATGCCAGGGCAGGCTTTGTTGTGCTATGGCCCACCTTCCCTTGAATGTTGTTTGGTCAGTCAGGGGAGAAAACTTTGCAGTCCACCAAGAATCCCTTGACATTTGTAAATCTCCAGTGACTGGAGCCTGAGAGGTTTTTGGCTAGTAAATATCTCTGTGTTCATCCTGGAAAGCATGCTGTTTCCCACCCTAAGCATCAGCTTGAATATTAAGTTAAGATTGGGCAACTAGGTGGAGCAGTGGATAGAGCATTGGCCCTGGGGTCAGGAGAACCTAAGTTCAAATCCAGCCTCAAACACTTACTAGCTGTGTGACCCTGGGCAAGTCACTTAACCTTGATTGCCTAAAAAAAAGGAAGAAAGAAAAAAAAAGAATATTGGAAAGATTGCTCTACTTTCAGAAAGGTTAAATTGAAAACACCTTCAATAGAGAGGTGTCTAATATAGGCCTATATTATATTGTTCATACTCACATGTACGTGTGTATGCCTATATGTATGTATACACATATATATGTGTTCATAGGTGTGTATAGATGAATGGAGGTAGCGAGATGGCACAGTAGATAGATTGTTGAACCTGGCGTCAGAAAGACCTAAGTTCAAATCTGATCTTAGTCACTTATTAGTTTATGACCCTGGGCAAGTCATTTAACCTCTGCCTTATTCCACTGGAGAAGGAAATGGTCAACCACTCCAATATCTTTACCAAGAAAACCCTATGGACAGCATGGTCCACAGGGTCACAAAGAGTTGAATGTGACAGAAAGATTAAACAACAACAAATGGATGAATGGGTGGGGAGATATATCTATATAGATAGATAAATAGAGCTATATATACATTTATTTTCACATCTTTCAGATCATTCTTTTTCACATTCACAAGATATGTATATACATATTTGGATATATTTGGATAAGTGACTGCACATATAATTTCATTAATATAGGAAACTCCAGGATGAGGGAACTCCTTCTACCAGTGCAAGTCCACACCTTCTCTGCAACTTACAGCCTTAGAAAATTGCCTGGGGCACTGAGAAGTTAAATGTCTTGCACAGTAATATAGGAATATGTTTTTCATGACTTCACATGTATAATCAATATCATATTGTTTGACTTCTTAATGGATGGTGGAGGGGTTGAAGGGAGGGAGAAAATGTGGAACTCAAGATTTTTTTTAAGAGAAGGTTAAAAAATAAATTAAATAAATAAAGATTTTTTTTTTTTTAAAGAAATGTCTTGTTCAGGATCACATAGTCATTATGCCACTAAGACAGAGGTAAGATTTAAGCCCAGGTCTTTCCATCTCCAGAGTCAGCCTTGTATAAATTATGCCTCATTCCCTCGCCTACAAACATGTATATGTAAATGCATGTATAATGTGTGTTACATGTCACATATGTGTGTGCATACAGTATATACATACCCCCATACATTCATATATACATACATATTAGGAAGCACCATAGCAAGGCTCAAGTTTGAGGCCCACTGTCAAACTTAAAACTGTCTCTCTGATTTCAGACCTATGCCTAGTTCACCTACAATCAGTTTTTTGGATTTCTTTTCATGCAGAAAACAAAACTATATTTGCATTCTGGCCCTTTCCTTAGCTTTTAAGATAGCAGCTAAAATCAGTTTGGAGAAATTTGGGAGATGCCCGGGAAAGTCACCTTGTCATCCAAGAGCTAAGTCATCTCCTTCAGAGGCTGCTTGGGGTGGCGGCTTCTGGTATGACTGCAGTTTTCTGAAAGATGTCTTTTAGATACACCAGATGTGGTTGCAAAAAATAAGCCCCTTGTCTTGGAGTTGACAGTAAAAACAAACACCTTCACTAGGACTATTTATATTTATGGTAAGCTTCATTATGGAAAAATTTTCAAATAGACAACAAACATTTTCAATTCAAGGACAATTATATGTTTTACCAAAATTATTTATTTGCTTTTCCTTCCATTTTGAGGAATTGGTTCACTTTGCTCCTTTTAACAATGAAGAGGAAGTGGGGTGTGAATGACACTTTCTTTTTTTTTTTTTAAACAGTTGGGGGTTAAGTAACTTGCCCAAGGTTACACGACAGTTTTTTTGTGTGGCTGTTAAGTATCTGAGGTGGAACCAATCCCAGGTCCTCCAATAATGGCACTCATTCACTGCACCACCTAGCCGCCCCTATGAGTGACATTTTCAAAAGCATCTTGGAGGAGATTTAGTATAAAGAATGCTTTTATTTTAATTTTTTATTCCATACAGAGGAGAAATGGTCTTATAAAGAAGCTTAAATACATATAGAGGCAAGAAGAATTTAGCACTGACATCAAGAAAAATGATCTCTGTCAAGTTCTTGGTATAATAGAATTCATTTCAGGGTCCTTCAGACTTTGGAATCTTAGATAAAACTGTGACTAGAATGAGTTCCTAAGGATGTTGTGGATTTCGTCTTCTAGAGATTGTTAAAGACAAGCCAGATTCTTTTCTGTCTAGCATGCCTAGGTGTGGTTCTTCCTTGTGCTTTACTGGTCCTCTTACCAACATCTCATGGATCTTCCCTTGTTTCCCTTTTCATCACCTTCTCTCCCAGTCCTAGTTTCAGAATTCTTTCAGTCCCTTGTCGGACTTAAACAAAGAGAGAAGGGAAGGGAAATAAAAATGACTTATTGAGCATTTCAATCATAGAGTCAACCAGTCAGTGAGCATTTGTTAACTCACTTGGTTCCAGGAACTGTGCCAAGTGCTGAGGATACAATGAAAAAGTAAAAACAGTCCCTGCCTTCAGGAAACTTACATTCTAATGAAAGAGACAACCATACAAGATACATAAAAAAAAGATATTTACAGAGTACTGAGAAGGGAACCTTCCAGGGGAAGGGAGGCCAGGAAAGCCTCTTTTCTGGTAGGTAGCATTTAAGTTAAGTCTTGTAGGAGGCTGGAGATTTGTCGAGGGCCAGTCTCTGACCCGGTCCATACATGGGAAGACGCTGGTTCAGGATTTCTCCTAAGCCAGTTCCCCATGAAGGCTTTATTATGTCTTAAGATTGGCTCACCATCTCTTGTAGGAGTTTAGGACGTGATAACTGAGCCGTGACCCAGACATAGATGCATGCAAGGGAACAAGAATAATAAAACATATGGAATTATGTAAGCCAACAAGGATATAAAAACATACAGATATACTAAATGTACAGGGACAGTAAATATTTTTGCATGTATTCCTAAGAGATAATTGCTTTGCATTCATTATATAAACCCTGCCATCTGATTGATAAATCAGAAACTGCTATGACAGGTTCTCACCTGGCTTGCGTCCACCATTCCATACTTCTCAGTTTGGCCTGTGCCCATTTTGATGCAGACGTCAGGAATTCTTAGAGATGGAGAGGATTAGGGAGACCATTCCAGGTACAAAATTCCAGGCAGCCAATACAAAGACACAGAGAAGAGAGCGGGCAGTCCAGTATGACTGAACTCTAAAGTACATGGAGAGTACTAATATAAAAGACTAGAAAGAGAAGTTGGGTCCTTATTCCATAAGGGTCTCCCATGCAGGTATGTATATATTGTATGTATTGAGATAACTTTTCCTGTGAAACACAGGGATTTATATTTGTTCCTGTAGTTAGGAGGGAGCCACTAGAGCTTACTGAGTGGGGGTTGTCACATCACTATGGTGGCCATCGAGGCATTGATGCCAGATAGGAGGCTACTGTAATAGACCAGATGAAGGGATGATGGGGAATTGGGGACAGGTATGTTCTGGGCAAAGTATGTTGTATGTGTCTTCATCCTCCATGGAACTCCTGGTGCTTTTCTTGGAATTATAATTACAGTAGGATGTATCAGCTGTGACCAGATCTATACCCCCCCCCCACCCCCCCACCCCCCCACCCCCGCCCAGCCTGCTTAACTAGCAAAGGGAGAATTGTAAATAAAGTAGAAACTTCCCTGTGTTTTAGGCCCCCCATACATTATTCAGTTAATTTGTGATTGTTCATAAGCCATCAAATCCAACCCTCTCATTTTACAGTAGGGGAAACTGAGGCATGGAGAGGTTAAATAACTTACCTAGGCTCACACAACCAGTGTCTAAAGCAGGATTTGAACTCAGTCTTCCTGACTCCAAGTCTAATATATCCCCTATACCATGCCGTTTCTCACTTTGCCATGCTGTCAGTAATTTAATGTCCTATCCCCAAAGAATAGTTATGCAAAGACCCCTTCCCTCATTCCTTTGCAGAAATAGAGTTCTGTAGATATGGTAGATGGCATAAAACATCAGGATTTTCTATGTATTAATGAGTTTTGCTGATTTTGTTCCTCTTCCTTTTTTTTTTAGTCTTTGTTATGAATGATAGCTCTCTGGGAGTGGGGCGGGAGAGATACAGGGGAGATCTGTGTGATCTGAAGACAAAAAGGGTCATTACTGAAGATCTATTGAAATATAGATATGTATACACATACACAGAGTCATGTATATAAATATATATACTCATGTATATTCATATACATCGTGTCCCAAACAAAGCACATATAGTGAACTCCAGTGGCTCTATGATGCCATCACTGGATTTTTCTCCAGTGATTCAGACCACAACACTAAGTCCTTCTGGCTTTCTGCTCTAGAGCCTACTGAACTCCCTGCCTGCCCCACTTCCCCGCACCCCAGCCAGAGGGAGAGCTGTAAATAAAGAAGAAACTTCCCTGTGTTTTAGGCTTTTTTTCACTCCTTTCCCCCAGTAGAATATGAGCTCCTTGAGGGAAATGACTACTGTGTTTTTCCCTGGCAGAACTAATCATCCACCTAGGCCTTCCTATCCTTGGTTGTTCCAGTTCATTTGTTCCCCTAAATTCATCAGAAGGGATCCACCTAGTATGCTTGAGGGCCTTCCTCACTTTCTTTTAACATCTGTTGTACACACAGCATGTCCAGGGGTTATGCCTCACCATCACCATGTGACCAGTCCATCTTTTTTACTCATATATTTCTTTGATGATACTTTTATACCTCTCTCCTTTAAGAATTCCTTGCAATAGGGGTGGCTAGGAGGCACAGTGAATAGAGAACCAGCCCTGGAGTCAGGAGGACCTGGTTCAAATGCGGCCCCAGACACTCACTTGACACACTTACTAGCCATGTGACTTTGGGCAAGTCACTTAACCCCAATTACCCTCCAAAAAGCAAAAAAAAAAAAAAGAATTCCTTGCAATATATGGCAGTCTGCTTCACATCTGATGTGTGCTTTTCCATTGCCCTGTGGGTAATAAAATAGGTTGAGCTTCAGACAATATAGTGTCTTAGGATTTACAGACATATAACAATACCAGAAGTAAAAAGGAGGACCTTTGTTTCAAGGAAAAGCTTGAGATAACTTAAGCAACTTTACATCGTCTCAAAGGCAATCCAGTTCATGCATTTTCTCCTGTTCAGTTCTAGGCTCAATCCATTGTCTACATGTGGTCTCTTTCCCAGACACATATAAAACACTGTGGTATCTCTGTCCAAGACATTTATATGCATATATACATATATATATATATATATATATATATGTATATATATACACACAATGATGCATACCTACTGTAGTTTGTCTATTCAACTGCTTTTTATGGTCTGAATAATAAATATTTTTCATAGTCTTAGTTTTTCCTCTGTGGATAAGCCAAACTCCTTTGTGTAATTATAGCTCTCCTTAGCACAAGTTGGGTTTATATACCCAAATAATTTAAATACCTCATCCTCCCTATTTGTCATTCTTCAAGTAAGTATTACCTTTGCCTTTATTTTTTTTAATGGAGATGGAGGTTATTTCCACATATGTGCTAATTAAAACATTTTCTGTCCTACCTTTAGCTTTGCTTAAAAGAACATTAGTATTTTCAAGATAATCTCAAGTAAAACAGATGACTATTTAATAGACCTTGCCCATGGGTAACCAACCTCAGGAGAGACCCAGGGCTTTAGAAGACATCCATATTGGGGAGAACTTATGTAATCTCCAAAAGACACAAGGATCCTAGTATTGAAAGCCATACATACATGATTTCAAATCAACCCCATTTTAGCATATTGCTAATAAAAAACTTCGGTAAATAGACAAATAATCCAGGGATATGAAATATGAAAAATTGGGAAAGCACCAAGTCTCTCCTTTTGCTGAAAGTATTTATTGGTTTATGAGAGTTTGGCTCATTGGTGCTAGAAATATTAGCTATAGAACCAGTTCATTCATTGGGCTGGAGAATGTTGCCACTGAGCCCACAATTATTTGAACTTACCTCTTTTATTTGTGTTGTATTGAAGAGAGGGGTTCCCTGACTATGCTATATACATTCCTTTATCTCAGAAATGACCAGTTCCTTATGGAATTACCACTTGTAATTATTTAAATCTCTAATTCAGTTTGATTTTAAGAATTTATTTAGTGCCTCCTATTTACCAGTTGTTGTTCAGTCTTTTTTTTTTTTTTAGCCATGTCTGGCTCTTCATGACCCCATTTGGGGTTTTCTTGGCAGAGATACTGGAGTGGTTTGTCATTTCCTTATCCACCTCATTTTACAGATGAGGAAACTGAGTCTCCTATTTACCAGACACCCTGATAAATGCTCAGGATGCAAAACCAAAAAGATGAGAGCCCCTGCCTTTCAAGGAGCTTACAGAGTCAACTGGTTTCAAGAGGTGGGGAGATGGGATTTGCTCTTGTCCCACACTTAAGCATCTCTGGTGCATGGACATAATGGACCAGCCCCAGACAAAGGCTCCTGCCTCTCTCTGCCCAGCATCTGTTTAGCTCCATTCTCTCACCCTGAGAGCCTGGTGCTTTCCTAAAGCACAAGAATTCACTTAACCCTTTTAAGAAAAACAAGATCCTGTTACCCACAAGGACTTCGAGTTTCTTCTCAAAACCTCATTGTGAAGGAAATGAAACTATTAAGAGACCATTGCACTGTAATTCAGGAAATTGAATCAACTTGTTTGGAGCTGGTGAGCAGTGAAAGGCTTGAACTGTATTAAACCACATAGTGTGAGCCTGAGCAGTGCCTGCCCGACTCCAAAATGAATCATGAACCATTACAGCACTGCCACTTCATCTGAGAGTCTGTGCCTGTCATTTAGTAGCTAAATGAGTGTCAAGTCCCTGGATAAAGTCCATATTTTCTGTTCCTCTACTACCAGCAAGAACCAGCTTTTCCTTTCTTACCCTAACCTTCCAAAAGTACAAATAACAACTCTTCCCATAAGCCCAAGACTGTTTCTCAAGACTCTCAACTGGACATTGCAGATAGGAACTTTGCTGGAGGTTAGCCCCTGGTGGACTTAAGGTCATTGGTTTGCAAGTGTTGCTGGGGGAGAGGTAGTAAGGGATATCATTTTGTCCCAGTCAGCCTGTTCTACTGAAATCCCACCTCTTACTGGAAGCTTTCTCCAACCCCTCTTAGTGCATTCCTTCTGCTAATTATTTACTATTTAGTTTGCTTTGTATTGTTTGTGTATTGGCCACATAAGGAGGACTCATTGGAAAAGACCCTGCATTGGGAAAGATTGAAGGTAGAAGAAGAGGACAGCAGAGGATAAGATGGCTAGATATAGTCATGGAAGCAATGAACATGAACTTGGACAGACTTTGGGAGCTAGTAGAGGACAGAAGAACCTGGTGTGCTGTGGTATCCTGGGTCATAAAGAGTCAGACATAGCTGAACAACATTTCTCTTCCATTAGATTATAAGCTCCTTGAGGGCAAGGATTGTCTTTTGCCTCTTTTTGTATACCCAGAGCTTAGCAGAGTGCCTGGCACAAAGTAGGCACTTAATAAGAAAGAGCTCTGATCTTAGAGTCAAAAGATCTGGGTTCCAGTCCCAGGCCTTAGATTTAATATCTGTCTTAGACATATCATTTAACTTCCCTAGGCCTCAGTGTCCTCCTCTAAAAAATAAGGACAAAGTCACTTGCACTGTCTAACTCAGGCTATTATGAGGAGAGTGTTCTGAGTCAAAAAATATTTATTAAGCTCCTACTATGTGCCAGAGCTGGGGGTGTGGGAAATAAAGAAAAGCAAAAGACAGCTCCTGCCCTCAGGGAGCTCATAATGGGGGAGATAACGCATAAAAATTAGCTGGAAGGGGAAGGGGAGCAAGGTCAGCTGTGGGGGCATGATGTAGTCATGAAACCTGGGTGGAAAGTGATCAGAGGATGTTCGAATTTCTGAGTTTAATTTCTCTGGCAGAATGATGAGTTGCTGGAACTGATGAAGTCCAGGAAAGTAAGCTGGTTGGGAAAATGATGAAGAGAATTCCCTGGGTACTATCCTTAAATAGTGACTCTTTAACATTAAAGTGCTAAATAAACATGATATGTGCACACACATATGTTATTACCAAGGCACAGATCTCTTCCCATCTGCTATCCAAATGGACTATATAACCCTTGAGGAACTGGAGTATTGACTTTTGGAGTGACCTCTTCCTCCTCCTCTCTTTTCACTGCTTATTATGTCATTATTTAGCAGCCTGTGATGAAAGGCATAGGTCAAGTTTAGACTTATAAGAAAAAGGAAAGAAACATAAGAATCAAAGGTATAGATTGTGGCTGAGGTCCATAGTTTTGACTTGGTGTGTCTTGGTACAAGATGAATACCTCTAGCCATGACCAGAATAGGCTGTAGCAGCAAGCACCCCAACATCCCCAGGGTGGCTGCCAACACAGGTTCTAAGATCTGCTTTTCAAAAGGAAAGCAATTCAAAATTGGTTAAGAAGCTTACTTTAATCAAACAAACATATATAATTTAACTAGTTCAGGGGGAAAAGGTCAGCACCCTGAACTTCAGAGTATACAGACAGATCAAGCAGACAGGCTTCCAAACTGTCCAACCATTATCAACACAAAATCAGTTACCAGAGAGGGAAGCATCAACATCTGGGTTTTCAAAGCTGGGGGGGCTCTCAACAAAGGCTTCCCAGAGTCTCATCTGGTCAAATCACACAACACTTCTCAAAGTGAGCCCCAAAGCAAAGCTTCACATCAGGAATTATATAGCCTTCTCCTGGGTCAGAGAATGTAACCACCCTCTTGACCCACTGCCCAATCACACAGCATCAAGGTGTAGTCTTTCCTGAAACCAAGCCTCCTACCACAGACTCCATGTGACCACATTCAGCCTATTAGGGGGCAGAGTATATCTTCAAATTTAAGAAGGTTCTCAGAGTCACTTAAGCCAATCAAAGGGCCTAGGGGCAGGGAAGATCTTCAAATCTGCATTTCCATTACATAGGCTTCTCCATATCTCATATCTAACTTATTTCTCAGATGATATACAATATACAACATATGTTATCATTTCAGGACTGATATTCCAATGCTCCTTTCATCATCTTTTTCACTGATTGTTCCCCATGCCTAAAATATTCTCCTTCCTTGTCTCTGACTCCTGACTCCCTTCAAGTCCCAGGTAAATCCCAGCTTCTATAAAAAAGCACTTTCTAATCTCCCTTAATGCCAGGGCCTTCACTCTATTGTCTGCAATTTATCTTCTCTATATCTTGTTTGGATATAGTTATTCCACATGTTTTGTCTCCCCATTATCTTGTTTGGATATAGTTATTCCACATGTTTTGTCTCCCCATTAGGCCATGAGCTCCTTGACAGAAGGAATTATCTTTTGCCTTTCTTTGTATCCTTAGCCCTTAGCACAGGGCCTGGCACATTTTGTTACTATTTTTCAGTTATGTCTGACTCTTTGTGACCCCATTTGGGGTTTTTTTGGCAGAAATACTGAGATGCTTCTCCAGTTCATTTTACAGATGAGGGAACTGAGGCAAACAGGGTTAAGTGACTTACCCAGGATCACACAACTAGGAAGTGTCCAAGGCCAGATTTGAACTCAGAAAGATGAATCCTCCTGACTCCAGGCCTGGCACATAGTAGGCATTCAATAAATCAGTACTGAGTGCCTGCTCATGCAGCAAGCAAAAGAATGAGGTAAAGCACATCTGTCATCAATGCCTCTTCTCTGGCAATGAAAGATTCATTTCAGGAGAAAATCAAGACAGTCAGCTCAAATGAGGGGTAGAGGAAATCTGTTGATTTCACATATCCATTTTCCCTGTTCCATATTAATGTGTTTGGTGCCACTGCTATTTCCCTCATGGTTATTACTCAGAATCATGTGTATGTCGGAAGTTCATGTGGCTTTAGTCACTAGCAGTTCTCTAGCTCATCTTGCAGTGAGTGGAGTTTTTTAGTCCTCTTGACCCAAATAGATTTAGATCTTCCATCAAGGACTCTTTTCCCACTCAGTCCTCCTGTGTGCACATGAGGTTGTCATAAAAGTCTGCCCTTAATTATAACTGCTTCATTACACTGTAGTAGACAAACGATACTTGTTACATTTGTGTTGTTGTTCAATCATTCAGTCATGCTGGACTCTTTGTGACCTCGTGGACCATACTGTCCGTGGGGTTTTCTTGGCAAAGACACTAGAGTGGTATCCATTTCCTTCTCTGGTGGATTACATTCATATAGATGCACAAAAGACAGGGAGTCCCCAAAGTAAAATATAGGATGTATGGATAGAGGGACAGTGTCATACATTTGAATCCTAGGCTCCCAAGCCAAACTTTGTGAAAGGCACAGCTACAAGGGCCTTTCTCTATTTGGGTTCCAAGCCTAGTGGGAGCTTCTTGTAATTCAGCCACTTCCAAGAAAGTAACAGCAGTGGATCCAGTTCACTAGAACCCTCATGGGCAACCTTCTTTCCCTTTGCTTTCTCTTAGAGCTAGAGCTGAGGGAGCAACTGAGAATGGAGAAAGTTGACATTATGCAGAAATTGCAGCTCTGCTTGCCTGAGGATGCTAAACATGAACATGCCAGATATTCCTTTTTAATATTTTCCTGCCTCACACCCAAAGGCCAGCTTCCACAGCTCCAAGGAGTCAGGCTGTTGAGCAGAGAGGAGCAAAGAAGAACGATTGAATCTACTCTCCACAAAAGTACTAAGAAAAATCTCCTAAGTAGTTCTACCCCAGGGGGAAGAGAGAATCTAGCCAGAAGAGTTCCTTTCTTTCTACTTCTATCCCACCTTCCTCCCCCCTACCAACTTTTAAAAACCTATATATAGAGTTGGAAAATTGGTATAAACATGAACTCTCAGACATAATGTTTTATTTTATTAGGTTGGAATGAAATACAGAAACCTTATCCTGAAGCCTGGGGGATCACAGGACGGCATGGACATGCTCCGAAGGTTCTTGAAACGTGAGCCAAACCAAAAGGCATTCCTAATAAGTAAAGGCCTGCACACTCTGTAAGACTGGGAATCTTTTGTAGCAGTCATGTCTCCAAGACAAATTGATGTTTCTTGGTGTTTTGGACATTAAAACAGGAGAGGATATCATACTTTCAAATATGTAGAGTTCTGTCAGTCTCATTTTATTTAAAAAGCACAAACTTAACCACTGAATTCTCCATTCCCCCAAAAAAATGTAATTGTAGGAACAACCCATTAGAAAATAACCAGTTATAAAAATATCATTTAAGTATATATGTGAACTTCTTTTTATAAAAATTTCATAAGATTTATAATTTGTTTTTTATTGTAATCTAGGTGATGTACATGTGAGAAATCTGACAATTTTTTAATTGAAATTAATGTATATTGTTCAACAGTTAATTTAATCCATTCTTACATTTTGAAGTTTTGTACATGTGGCTTTTGTGAATACAAATGAATTTTCACATAATTCTCTTATGTTGTAAATATTTCCTTGGGGCTTTGAATCAACTTTGACTGGATGTTTACCAGTACAGAGGTATGGCCATTACCTTGGCTATCATTCAGAGCCAAAAGTATCTGCCTCAGTGACATATTAGTCACCCTTGCACACCAGACCTCATCTTTTCCAACTTTCTGCTACACTTGTTTGGATTATGTGCCGTGATTTGGGTTTGGCCACAACTTAGGTCCTCTCATTTCTTTTCTTCTTCTCCCTTTTTGTCTGAATTTATTTCCATCAGGATGTGCCAGGTAATACTTGAGTTATGTCACCTTGGGCCAAATATAGATCACAAATTCATGTCCAAGATGTCTTTGCCAAACTGCTACAACACGAGATTTGTAATCTTGTTCTGTGGTTGTCAAAGTAGCAGCAAGTCCAAATAAGTTTTTCTCTAATAAGAGGAGGTGGTAAGGGACCTACTCTAAGAAACCCTGCAGTGTGGCAGGTGTACCTGTCTTGATTTAGGTGTGGACAGTGTGTCCAGCTAGAGATTTCAACAGCCCTCAAGGAGGAGGAAGAGAAGCAATGGGCCAAAAAGTCTGAGAACTGCTGCTCCAGGACTGTCCTTTTGTACACAAACACTTAGAAGAGAAATCAGGCAGGCTTTAAAAATCTGTCTTACCTCTTCATTGTTATCAACATTCTTCAAGGTCTTTCCTTGGCTCATCTTTGCCCAAGTCCTACTTCTCCATCACCTCTACAGGCACACAGTGCTCCTTCCCTATACCCAAAGGAAAGGATATCCATGATATCCGTGATTCTTGACTGGAACATGAATGTGAGCTCATACCACACATTCCCTTCACTGGGTACCGTGCAGAGATTCAAGACCGAACTTGTAATCTAATGAGCTAGATGAGTTCTTGGGCTCATTTCCTTCAGCTATTTATGAAAGAAGCTCCCATGGAAAGAGTACTAGATTTGGAAGCATAAACCCAGAGGACCTGAATTCAAATCCTGCCTCTGATACTTCCTGTGGCTCAGTCATTTCCTGTCTCTGGGCCTCAGTTCATCATTTGTCAGATGAATGACCTCTTGAGGTACCTCCCAGCTCTAAATCTGAGACCCTTTGAACTAACCCTATGAACTAACATTAAAATATATTTTTTCCAACTTCTTCCCCATCTGAACTGAGGAACTAGTTATCCTCCTGACTCAGGACAAAAATGAGCAATAACCCCTTTTACTCTTCAATCCCAATGTTACCTACTCACACGAAAGAAGAATTCCTGTCAAGAAACATGGAAGAGCAAATGTTGCAGAGCTCCAGAGGGTAGTAACAGGTCTATTAAAGGCAAGCTAATGCTTAGGAAACCTCTTGGAACCCTGGCCTCCCCGGCTTTTCTTTCCATTGCACAGAGGCAGCCAGAGTAATTTCCAGGCCCCTGGAGCCCTTTTGCTACAGCCTGGGATTTCCCAGTATCCTTTTTCCACATTTCAGCTGAAAACTCTCTTCACTCTTTTCTGTTCTCAAATGTATTTTCTCTCTGCTTGGTTTTTTAATTAACATTATTGAATGTTCCATTATTTCATAGGAGGAAAAAAGTAGATAATTTGTATGAAAGAGATTGCGCATGCTGAAATTGTATGACACACAAGAAAGAAGTGCATTCCTAGCACTGCCTCTTTACGCACGTGAGACTAGATCATGTAGGACCATAATCCCTTATGTTGCATTTCTCATTCTGGATCTGTGCCTGATTTCAAAAGCTTAAAAAAGGACAGTTCATGAAACCACATCCTCACAGAAAGTATTCTTTAGCATGATTTAGGGAGAATAGAATTAAAGGTTTATTTTTTGAGGCCATTTAAAATACAGCAATCCATCTGTTCATTCTCATTTCCAGATCAGAGTATATAGTGTCCTGGAGGCCCTCTGAATAGCAGATAAACATAGAAATTGCAATTTGGCAAACATATTTTACTGATTTATGAACTGAGCCACATATAACAAAGTCTCTCTTGGTTACCTATTGAAGCACTTCCAGCCTGATCTAGGTCTCCAAAGGCCTTATGTTATTCAAGAACAAGGTCTAAGCCAGCACCTTTATTAGTGGGAGTCTAACTGTGATTAAGGTGCTGAAGAAAAAAATTAAAAGTCTAATGTTATGCCCAGTGGTACAGGTTTTTTTCCTCCAGAATAAATGTCAACTCTGTAAGAATAATAGGAGAGTTACTACTTAAAAGAGTTCTCACCTGAGCTGCTTACAACCAACAACTTTCACCTTTCTAGAACAATTAGAATGAAAATCACAGATCCCTGGACTCTTTGGTCCTGACATATAGCACTATGTAATAAATGAAAATTGAGTGGACAGTGTGACTGATGAAAAAATAAAAATATTTCTATGTTCCTGTCATTTAAAAACCTTGACTTTTAGCACAAGACTTTAATTTTCTGCTTTCTTGTTTTGCCTTTGGCCTTCATATATGAATTAATGGCATACGTTGGTCTTGCATGCCCATTGAATTAGCAGGTTTGAATGCCACTATTTTTCTTCTGTTCTGATGTAGAACTTTCCTAGCTCTGAGGCTAGCCAGTACATGAAAATGCCTGACCTCCACAGTTAAATATAGTTAACAGAGCCCAAAGGGTGTTAAAAGTGAAACTCTATCTGTTTTGAATGGATGCAGTGAACAAGATTTCTTTCTTTTCACCACACCACAGCGGTATTATACTTATATATCTCCTATCTGAAACTGGATACACCCTTGGAAATTGGATATTCATTCTATTATGAAAGTTTGACAAGAAAAAAGTAGAAGGGACTAGGTACACTCATTTTCTTTGAAAGACAAATATCCAAAATTGATTTAGAATTATCTTTAGTATGGAAATTTCCACTAGAAATATTTCCTCCTTCCCAAACAACATTCTAGTAAACACTGTATTAAGGCATAAAGTAGGATTGGAAGATCTTAAACACAAACTACCAATGACCTCTCCCATCACATCTAGACTATAAACTACAACATATATTGTAGTTGGATTGAACGAGATGGCCTCTGGGGTCCCTTCCAACTCTCAGATTTTATGATTCTGTGATACTAATATGACAAAGCATTTGAATCACCTTTTTTTTCTTTTAAAGGAAACACTAAAGGTTGGGGAAAATGAATTCAAAAAGTTATGAATACATTTTTGTGTTTTTGAAGCATACTATAGATCTGAAATAATACTGCTCAGGAAAAATGTCTTTGTGTTAGATCGCTACAATGATACATAATAAATATTTGAGCCTGCTGGTGTGGTTTGAGCATGAATTAGTTTCCCAGCCACAATTAACTACTGATTATCCAGAGGTAGATTAACTGTACTATGGATAATCTGGAACTAAAGGGAGGGGACTGAGGGCACATGGGATGCATTCATGAGGATTTACACAATGTCAGGATCTACCGTTCTGCACCCCACACATCAAAACAATCCTAATAAAGCCCAAGATTATCGTGTACGTTTTCCAAAAAGGCCTTTTGTGAGAAAAAAGATGCGTTCTATGGCAAGGGTGAGATAACTGCTTTTCAGATGGAGCTGTTACAAAATGCATGGGTGAGATATTCTTTTCGTACCTGCCAGGAAGAGATTTCCACAGCAGGAAGCTCTTTCTCTGCATAAAACAGAGAGGTGTTCTGCACGGGCATAAGCATGGAAGCAGTGACCTTTATTTTAGAAACAGGAAAATAGGATCCTGGGGAATACTTAGGATAGTGCTTTGCATGTAGCACCTTCTCAGACAGTACCAGTGGAACTGAATTAAATTGAGTTGAGAGTCTGTCTCTCCTGTCAGAGCGTAAGAGAAATTGCTTATAGTCCCAATTTCCTTTAAAATATCCATTTTAATTCTAAAAACTTAAGGAATTCTGTTGTAAAATTGAACTCTATAAATTCCAACTGTTTTATGTAATTACCATAATACTACCAACAGGATTACAACTCTACCATCCTCCAAATGAGCTGTTTTTTGTTTGGTTTTTTTTTTTTGATAATGTTCTGACTGGTTGAATTATGAGGCTATCTCCATTGGGTTCCTCAAATGCCTTAACACCTAGCACAGTGCCTAGGATGTAGTGGCTACTTAATAAATGCTCATGACATTGAATAGTGTTCGAAAATGTCTTAGATCTTAAAGTCTAGGGGTCAGCAGTCCAGAAATAAAAACATTCATTTTGTTTTGGTTTTGGGAGGAGGGAAGGCAAGGCAGTTGGGGTTAAGTGACTTGCCCAAGGTCACACAGCTAGTTTTAGTGTCAAATGTCTGAGGTTTGAATTCAGGGCTGGTGCTGTACTCACTGTGACACCTAGCTGCCCCCCCCAAAACACACATTAAAAAAAAATCATATTCACTATTCTGTGAAATCAGTTGGCTACAAGGTACGTTTTTTATTTAGCTGTTTTGATAAATCGCATGATGTTCCTCCTAACCTGTTGTTGTTGTTCATGCTGTTTCAGTCATATCAGACTCTTCATGACCCCATTTGGGGTTTTCTTGGCAAAGATGCTAGAGCAGTTTGCCATTTCCTTCTCCAGCTCATTTTATGGAGGAGGAAACTGAGGCAAACTGGGTTAAGTAACTTGCCTGAGGTTACACAGCAAATGTCTGAGGCCAATTTTCAATTCATGAAGATGAGTTTTCCTAATTCAGAGCCCGGTGCTCTATTCATTGTACCATGTAGCTGCACCCCCTCTTAACCTAGTAAGGATTAATTATCCAATAAACATTGTATAAACCTAAAACATTAGCTTGCTGAGAAATGTAGAGATGCTCAGAGTAAGCCAGCAAGCATTACTGCCAGCGACCTACTACTCTATATATCACAGGTAGTAACAAGAAGTGCTGAAAAGGAAAAGCATACTTTAGTGTCAATTGTGTGTACCTTTCTTAAGTTTTTTATTAGTTTGTAGGTTCAGCTATCCCCTGAGGGGTTCCTTTTGTGCTTTGAGAGCCATACAAGAATTTTTTAAAATCTAGAATATATACATGGCAATAGCTTAGAGGTCAGGCTTTTTGCAGAGATTCCCTTAAGGGCTCTGAATTTAAACTTATTCTTTCTTTAGTTTCTTTGTCCATAAATTTGAGTAATACTTTGTAGCTACCTTACCTTCTTCAATTATTAAAAAAATGCATCCATCCTTTTAGCATTGTTTAACATCATATCACTGATTGCATGTTTATAACCAAATAGCACTTTTATCACTACAGAGTCTTTCTAGGTCACGGAGAATAACTTGGTCTTTCATAAGGTCCAAGAGGTATTAGAGATAAATCAGGAGGAGTGTCCATTCATGACCCAAAGTTATAAACAGGAAATAGTTCGGCTGCTTTTGTGATGTCTTTTCCCTCTCCTTGAAGGGTTGGAGTGATTCCTCTGGCAGGAATTTACTCACTCCCCTTTCGTGATTGAATTGGAGTTAGCAGAACTGTGTGACTTCATACAAGAATATGAGAATAGTAAGTTCCAGTCTACTCAAATCAGAGTGGGAGAAACCAAAAGAGCTATTTTGCTCTCCTAGTTACAGATCAGATCTGCCTTTTCATCGTATTAAATATTTGTGTGGCTGACAAGTGGAACTTTTATTGTAATGAACAATGCATTCACTGTTCTCAAAATGCACATGGCCCACTCTTGCTCAGCTTCAATTATTAGGGCTCCAGCCAGAGCCTTTGAAACTGTTCTTTCATATGCAGCCCCACTGTCAGGGACCAGAAGAGGAGTGAATTTCCAGTTGGGAGCAGGTAATGGTAGTAAGAGATGACCCTTTTCTTCTGTACTTCAAGCCCTTCGATTTTCCAGCATGGTCCCTTCTTTGTTTCACTGGGGGGCAGCCACAAAGTTGTCTTTCCTTCCTATTTAATTCTTCAGGAAGGTGAACGAGCAGCACAGTGCCTTTCTGAGGTCTTTCCCCAAGAGTAGGTAAAATGAAAGCAGTTTAATGGGGGAACTTGTGTGAACCACAGCAGTGCTCAGTTCTTCATATCCCTGTCTTTCATTTCAATAGTGCTCTTACCGGGCAATTGCATAATGTGAAAATAACCAGTAGTTTGGGTTATTTATACACGTATATGTATATGCATATGTATACACACATACATGTTAGCCTGTTGTCCTCCTCAAGCTGTTTTTTTTTTCTTTTTCATTTTAAAAAGGGGGTATTTGGACTATATTAATGACCTCTGAAGTACACATACAAACACCAATGATTTTTTTTTTAACTTTTGTACCAAATGGCCAGGTGGTCTCATAAATATTTAGGCTTCCCTTAGAAAACTCATCTTAATCTGTCCCAGGAAAGCCCAGTGACTGCCACCTAGTTAACTTTTACTTATGGAAGTTCAAAATGAACAGCTAGTTAAAAAATCAGTTTGGTCTCCAAAGACAATGTGCACCTGTATTAACCTGAACTTCAAAAAAGACTCGATTGGTCCTTAGGCTTCCCTAATTAGTTTTCAGCATCCTATCAGGGTACAGCTGGGGAATAATAGCACAGCAACAAATTGTTTTCCCCCGTGCCAGTGTACAAAATGTCAGTACACCCGCTGCATTCCTTTGGAATAATAGAAATGAAGTCATTGCATTGGAAAGTGAGTCATGTGCCCAGTGTAAACTGCCTTCACCCTGAGAACACTGAATTGCTCCCAGGTTAAGGTCATGCATCCAGCAGCAGAGAGAGTGACCTAGTGAGACAGAAATGTTGTCTGGGGAATGCTGGAGTTTGGTGACATTTAAAATAGCAATGACAGTCCTATTGGGGCTGAAAGCAATGGTTGTCGATCAAGATTTAGTTCCTAAGAGGAAGTGATGATGACGGTAAAGACAAGGTGAATACATGTGAAATCTATACAGCAAGTAGGAGGAGAAGGGAGAAGGTCACATTTGGGATTTATAGGAGAGCTGAAAGCAGCCTCAATCCAATCCCTTCATTTTTACAAATGAGGAAACTGAGGAAAGGGAAGTCAAGTCAACGAACCTTTTTTTTTTTCTCCTCAATTACATGTAGAAACAATTTTTACTATTTTTGGAGGGGAGGTGGGTAGATAATTGGGGTCACACAGCTAGTAAGTATCTGAGATTGTATATGAACTCTGGTCTTCTTGACTCCAGGGCTGGTGCCCTATTCACTGCACCACCTACCTACCCCTAACATTCATTTTGTTGTTGTTGTTTTTATTTTGAATTTGAAGTTCTTTCCTTCAGTCCCTCTCCTCCCTTCTCATTGAGAAGGCAAACAATTTGATATAGGTTATACATGTGCAGTCATGCAAAACATATTTCCACATTAGTCATGTTATGACAGAAAACACAGACAAAAAAACTAACAAAAAAATATAAAGTTTAACAAAGTATGCTTTGATCTGCATTCAGATTCCATCAGTTCTTTCTCTGGAAATAGATGGCATTTTTCATGGTAAGTCCTTCACAATTGTCTTGGACCATTGTGTTGCTAAGAGTTAATTGGCATTTATTAAGTGTATACTGTGTGCCTGATTCTGAAGTCAGAAAACCAATGACCATGATACTATTTTACAAAGGGACTGTTCCATCTTGAGTTTCTGCAACTGTTTTAATTCAAGCTAAATTAAAGGAAGCCATCATCATTCAGAATCATAATTAAAGAATTTCACATCTTCTATAAAGAATGTATAGGGCTTTTAAAAAACTAAGTTAAAAAATAAAAATAAATTTTAAAAAATTAAGTTAATTATGCCCAAAGGGCTATAAAACCATGCATTCCCTTTGACCAAGCAATACCACTCACTATTAGGTCTGTATCTTGGAGAGGGAAAAAAAAGGAAGAGGACCTCTATGTACAAAAACATTTATAGTATCTCTTTTTAATGGTGGTTAGGACATGGAAATGGAGGGGGTGTCTGTCAATTGGGGAGTGGCTGAACAAGCTGTTGTATATAATTATGATTGAACACTATTGTGGTATAAGAAATAATAAGCAGGATGATCTCAGAAAAACTTGGAAAGACTTACATGAACTGATGCAAATTGAAAGGAGCAGAACCAGGAGAACCTTATATAGAGTAACAGCAATATTATATGATGATCAACTGTGAATGACTTAACTATATTACTTCTTTTTCTTTTGTCTTTGTTTTATGTCATAACATGACAAATATGGAAATATGTTTTGCATGACTGCATATGTACAACCTATATCAAATTGCTTGCCTTCTCAGTGAGGGGGAGCAGGGAAGGGAGGTAGGCAGAGAATTTTTTAAAAGAATGTTAAAATTTGTTTTTACATGTCATTGGGGGAAAATATGTTAATGCCTCTTGATTAATGAAGAGGAAAAATGAACATATAATATTAAAAAATTAACTTAGTGACCAATAACAAAAGGAGATGAATTTAAAGCATCCTCTTAAAACCTTGTATGTCTAATCCTTCCCTACCCCCACCCCCATCAATGGGATACCATTGTTAGAAATATAAGAAAGCAGCCATGACTAAGAGAGAAAAGAAACAGGGGCTGTTGGACATATTTACTGACACAATTTCACATAGGTCTCGTAATATTTCAGTAACATGGTGACTAGGCAGGGGACAAATGGTGGCATCCAAGTCTCTAAGAACCTATCACATAGGATAGAATTCTCTCCAACTAAGGACTGAAACTTTGAGCCCTCAGTACTGTCACTTGTATCATGATTTTCCTCTAAAATGTTCCTACAGTTCCCTGCCCACAGAACTCACCTTAAAGGTGCCCACAGCATGCTCACAAGGGAAGGCAGGTTGAGCTACCAGACTGGGTGTTGGTTTTGATACTATTGTTCTTGGAAAGGAAGCTTGGGAATTAGAAAACTCATTCCTGCATCCCATGTGCTTTCAACCAACCAAACTGCATGAAAATATAAGTCGCATTTCACTCAGCATGCGTGCTCTTGCATTCTTGTTTTTAGCTAGCTTTGATATAGCCCTTTTTGTAAGACTTGCAAAGTACTTTCCAAATATTCCATTTTATCCTCACAACAACCCCAGGAAGTAGGTGCTATTATCATCTCCATTTTACAGATGAGCAAGCTGAATTAGGCAGAGGTAAAGTGACCTGCTCAGGATCACAAAGCCAAAAAGAATCTGAATAAACATTTGAACTCAGGTCTTCCAACCTCCAGTTTCAGCATTCTTGTCCTCAGCCAAAAGAGAAATAGGATTTTGTGTCACTAAGCAAATATAAGTCAGTAAGCATCTGTTACATACCCACTATGTGATAGACCTCATGCTAAGCCCTAGAGATACAAAGAAAATCCAAAAAGCATCTCCATTCTCAAGTACCTCACAGTTTAAGGGGGAGACAAGATGCAAATAACTGTGCCAATGAGAGCAACATTAAAATTTAATTATTTTAATTCATTATTAAATTGATTATTAATTAATTAATGATAATTAGTGATACATTTATTAATGAACAATTAATGATAAATCATGTTCACTTATTGTGTTGGCTCTATGCTTCCTATGTTTCTGCATTTCTAGCAGAATATAAATTTTTATTTACTTGCATGACTTCCCCAAAACACAAAGTCTTGGAGGATTGGAGTGGGGGAACCATACCATGATGACAGCATAAACGGCAAAGAAGCTCACGTCAAACTGATTTTTGTCTGAGAACAGAATGCAGCCTCAAGGTGCTAAAAGAGCTTTAATCAACAAAACAGGGTGTTATTTATCTCCAATTGAATGACCACAGGGTTGCTAGTCATGCCACCTGGTAGCTGTGTGACCTTGGAAAAATTGCTTAAACTCTCTGAGAGTTTCCTTGTCTATAAAACATCTTGCCTACCTCACATAAAAAGGAAATTCTATCCCTGAGACATTCTTAAGACTGAATGCTTAAGACACGTAATGAGCTGTTGTTGTTGAGTCATTAGTACTGATTATTAATTGCTGACACACATAATCTTGGTTTATTAGAGTGTGATACAGGATGGTTGGACTAAAAAGAAGACGGTATGCATTGAGGAAACCAGAGTAGCTAAAGAATGCATAAATTGAGCCCCTGACCCTATAGGAGTTCTACCCACCCTAGTGTTTAACCTTGTTGATACCATGATTGGTACCCAGGATCTGCATATTCTCAGTTGGTTTTTTATCTTTTGTTGTTGTTGTTCAGTCAATTTTAAGTTATGTCCAACTTTTCATGACCCTGTTTTGGGGGGTTTTATTTTGGCAGCAATATTGAAGTAGTTTGCCATTTTAACTGAGGCAGAGTTAAATGACTTGTCCAGGCTTACATATCTAGAAATTGCCCGGAGACCAGATTTGAACTCAGGTCTTCCTGACTCCAGGCCCAGCCTTCTATCCACTGTGCCTCAGGATAAAACCACCTAGCCCCTAATAACCACAAACCAACCAGAATCTATCTCTAATCTCTTTGGAAATTATTTTCTGGAAACATTTCCATATGCAGCTTCTTTTTCCCAAAGCCAGATCAAAATTGAGATCTGGAATACTGTTACATGCATCTTCTCATATCCTTACAGTTAGAATGATTGTTCCACTGCCCAATTTTATGGTATCAATAAATCCTATCATTATCTTACAGTGAATGTGGCTGTGTCCCTGTTCTTTGAAATCCTGGATCTGACTAGCAAACATTTGGGTACATGAAACAAACTCATAGCCTGTGATTTTAAGATCTTTCCAAACCATTGGAAAGCCAAGGGGAGAACATTCCATTCTTCACAGAAAATACAAATTTCAGACCATAATATACCAAGTCACAGTGACTTGGAAACAACAGAGACAAAATGAATTCTGTATTCTTTGTCAGGTATGGTCACTATAGCAAATGTTTTTTGCTTAATTGTTACACTGGAGGGTTCAATCTGGAATGAGAGTGTTGTCTCTTCACCTTCACCCCACCCATAAGATGATGATGTTGTAAAAAAATTTAATAAAAACTACATTTTTTGAGTGGGAGACCTTGGCCTTTTTAAGCTAAGGTCTTTAAGAGGTCTCAATTTGACTGAGGCAAAACCCATTCACTGATTAAAGGTAGGTAAGAAATGAGGCAGGGGATGGCCTCTTTGACCTAGTTTAAAAAAAAGATCAATCCTTCTTTCTGCAACGTGTATGTCCAACATGGCGCCGCCAAAAGATAAGAAGGCTAAGAGATCAACTTGGAAGTTTAACCTTGACCTTACTCATCCAGTTGAAGATGGAATCTTTGATTCTGGAAATTTTGAACAGTTCTTGAAGGAGAAAGTTAAAGTCAATGGGAAAACGGGGAACCTAGGGAATGTTGTTCATATCGAATGCTTCAAGAATAAGATCACTGTTGTGTCTGAGAAGCAGTTTTCTAAAAGATACTTAAAATATCTTACTAAGAAATATCTTAAGAAGAATAATCTTCGTGATTGGCTTCGTGTGGTTGCATCTGACAAGGAGACATATGAACTTTGTTATTTCCAGATTAGTCAAGATGAGGAAGGTTCTGAATCTGAAGATTAAATGGGAGGCTGAGCCCTTTCTTAGGGGCTTTGAATTTTAAAAGTGTCAAAAAAAAAGAAAACATGAATATACTTTAACTTATTGGCAAATAAAACTTAACAGCAAAGTTAAAAAAAAAAAAGATCAGTCTTGGAGGGGAAGACCCTCAGGGTTTCTGACCAAAACAGCAAAAACTGTTATTTGCATTTACTCTGAGGCAATCAGGGTCCAAACAGTGCCCAAGTAGGGCTTGGCTAGGGACCTAACTGAGCAATCAATGAAAGCTAGAGTGATTTGGGTTTAAGGAAGGAACGAAGGAACGAAGGAAGGACAGATGGACCACCTCAATCCCTCTTTGGGATCACCTCTTTTAGAATAATTTTGCCAATAAGGAAATTTTTACCTATCTCAGAAACAGCAGGGACCAGTTTTGCAAAGCTGCTTAAGAAATAACTATCTGGTGAACAAGCATCCTAAGTGTGTTGTTGTATGTCTCTCTGTCTCAAAATCTAATTTAGTTGATTTGAGGTCTGTATCTTTGGGGTCATATACATAGTACAATGGATAGAAGGCTAAGACTGGAGTCAGAAAATCCTAAAGTCAAATTCAAGTTTAAGCTGTATGCCTCAGTTTCTTCATAAAATGAGGATAATAATAACACCTATTTCCCAGGGTTGTGGTGAGAATCAAAGGAGATTATATCACTTAGCATAGTGCCTGGAACTTAGTAGGAACTTGATAAATGCTTATTCTTCCTCTTCTCTTGAGCATTTAATTCTTTAAAGTATTTGTTATACAGTAGATGCTTTAAAAAGGAATGAAGGGAAGACTGGAACCACCTGTTTAGGGTCCGTAATGAGGAAAGTGATTTCCTGATCAAGTTTTCATAGAAGACTTTACTCCAGTCCCTAGTTCATGCCCATCAATCCACTTTGTATCTAGGCACCTGATACTTTAAAAAAAAGTATACTTTAAAAAAGTATCTAGGCTCCTGATACTTTAAAAAATAAAATTGGTTTTAAAAAAACATCTACTATGTGCCAAGCACCATGCTGAAGATACAAAAATAAATTCTAAAATGCCTTTGACCTAAAGAACTTACATTCTATTTAAGGGGAAAGGCATATAGGCTATAAGTTGATACAAAATACAAGTAAATACAAAATGATGGGTGGAGGGTTAATAGAGGGGCTATCAGGAAAGGCCTCAAATAGAAGGGTGTGCTTGAATTGAGCCTTGAAGGAGGTGAGGGATTCTAAAAGGTGGAGATGAGACAATCGTTCCAAACATGGGGAAAGGCTGAGATGGAAAATAGAATATGGGGGGGGGAGGGGGAGGGGATGAGAGGGGCAGTTGCAAATAGGTCATTTGGCTAGATGACAGAGTGTGCAAATGTGTGATAAGTATGGAAAAGTGGGTTGGAACTGCATTGTGAAAGACTTTAAATGCCAAACAAAGAAGTTTGAATTTGATCCTTGAAACAATAGGGAGTTAGTGGAGCTTCTTAAGAATGGGAGTAATGTACTCCAGGTGGTCAGGCAGAACTGTGCCTTAGCAATGTAACTTTGGCAGCTATATGTAAGACAGAGGAGAGACTGGAGACTAGAAGACCAATTAGGTTATTGTAAAAGTCTAAGGGAGGAATGTCAAAAGAGGCCTAAACTAGGATAGTGACTATGTAAATAGCGAGAAGGGGATTGGTAAGAGGTGGCAATTGACTTGACAAGATTTGGCAACTGATTGGATTTAGAAGCTGAGTGAATGAGACCGGGGGAGGATGGCTTCATGGTTGTGAACCTGAAAGACCAAGGATGACAGAATGTAAGCTCCTTGAAAGCAAAAATGCTTTCATTTGGACTTTAATATCCCCTCCTCCCCATACACACCCATCTAGCACGATGTCTAGCGTCTTGTAGACACTTCACAAGTGCTTGTCAATTGAATGAAAAAAAAATGGATAGCAATATATTCTGTGGGAAACCATGTCCCGTAAAAACTAGAAGTTGAAAGGAGTAAAATTGGAAGAGGACTAAGGTGAAAGAAAATTGATTAGTAAGAGGATGGGTTTCCTGAGAACACAAAAGAAGGAAAATGTGAGAGGGGCATAATTACAATTTGTAATTACAATTAAAGGCAGGTAGGTGGTGCTGTGATGGAGCCCCCAGCCTGGAGTCAGGAAGTTCAAATGGGCCTTGGATACTTACAATGTGTGACCCTGGGCTAGTCACTGTTTGCCTCAGTTCCTCATGTTTAAAATGAACTGGAGGAAAAAAATGGCAAACCACTGCAATATCTTTGCCAAGAAAACCCCAAATGGAGTCCCAGAGGGTAAGACATGACTGAAAGACTCAACTACAACAATTAACATGAACTCTTTTTCTCTTTTTCCAGTCCAACCAATTCCCAATTATAATTATAATTGCAATTAACCTTTTAATATTCATGGAGATTCATTTAATAAGCATTATGGACTCAATTGCTAATGAAGTACCAGGCTAGGTGCTAAAAATCTATTAATTTAAATAAGGTATCTTCTCTGCCTTCAAGAAGCTGACAATCAGGCAGGAAGATAAAGCATAAATGGGACATTTTGATAAATTATTCCACATTCAGTAATATCTTTAAATTAAAAGCTTTTTTGAGTCATTAGTTTTAACTTCTTGCCCCATTAAACTCTAGTTTCAGATTTACTTTCTCTTCTTACTTCTGTTTATCTCCATTGACAGCAAAAAGAAAAAAAAAGGAAGGATTGGTTAACCTGGTGTTGAATAAGGAAGCTGGTGACTTTTCAGTCTTGTACTCATGGAAGCAAAACTTTGGGACTGCTAAAGAGCTTAGAAATCCACACAGGTCTCCTAATTCCTAAGGTCCTAAAAGTAAGGAACCTGTCCTACAATCAAGAAGTCAGACCTTCCTTTTACATGACCGAAAGATTGCCTCTTACAGATAGGCCCACTTTACATAAAGCAATGTAAATTGAAAAGAGTCCTTAGCAGGGGCAGCTAGGTGGCACAGTGAGTAGAGCATCGGCCCTGGAGTCAGAAGGACCTGAGTTCAGATCCCACCTCAGACACTTAATGCACACAGGAATAAAAACCTAGCCGTGTGGCCTTGGGCAAGTTACTTAACCCCAATTGCCCTCCAAAAACAAAACAAAAAAAAAAGAGTCCTTAGGGATCATTTAGTCCATCCCCCTAATTTTACAGTTGAAGAAACTGAGACCCAGAGAGATTAAATAAATTGCCTAAGATTGCACAGGTAGTAAATATAAGAACGAGCAGAAATTCAAATCCCGACCTACTGACTTTGAAGCCAGTGTTCTTTTCACTAATTCAATACTTCAAAGACCTGTCATTTCATTGGTGTGGAGACTCCCATCTCAAAAGCCTATCACAATCCTTCTAGAACTGGGAAGACATTATTTGCAAGTTTTCCTGGCTGAGAAAGCTCATCGTCTTAAAGCCAATTTGGTGACAAACCCTTCCAAGCTTAGTTAGCCTGATTCACAGACAAAGGGCCCATAGTTAAAGCCTTTCCAGCCTGGTTAAACCTGCCAGATCACATGTCCTAATGGCCTGGCCTTCCAGAAACAAGGGTCACTGCCATGCTACAATGAGTCAGTGAAATGGTTTAGTGCATTTGTTTCCACTACCCCAACCTTTCAACTTCTGATACTGGGGCATGATTGAAGTCCTATGTTCTCCTACCAGTCCTGCCCAAATGTGTGGCTCATGACTCAATGAGGAAAATAGGCAGTTCACTGATGGAGTATCTTGGTCATTGTGGTATCGTAGGGAAAATCATGGGAGTCAGAGTCAGGAGCCCAGATTTCAAATTCCAGCTCTGGTACTTACTAGGTGTGAGAAACATGAGCAGGCTTCTCTGTTTCCACATCTGCAAAACGTAAGTAATCAAACATGTGCTGCCAACCTCACTGCTTTTTTGAGGAAAGTACTTTGGGAAACTTAAGTGTTTTATAAAAGTGAGTTGTTAGTGTTTTATCTAGAGTGATCTATTTACCTCTTCATTTTTTGTTTTTAGCATGGATTCTAACAAATAATTTACTTAATAGATTCCTTTGAGAATATCTCTGGGGATGCTCAAAACTATTCAAAAGTATTCTGAACAGATGGCAGAGGGAGAGGAGTGTTTCTGACCTCCAGCTCTTTAGCTGGACATTTTTTTCTTTGGGCTATAAGGTATTTGCTTTGCCCAGCACAACCCAATGGAAGATACTAGCTGATGTTCTGAATTTCAACACAGAGATTAGAGCTTTTTTCTTTTCTTTTCTTCTTTTTTTTTTGTTTTGTTTTTGGAGGGCAATTGGGGTTAAGTAACCTGCCCAAGGTCACACAGCTAGGTTTTTGTTTGTGTGTGCGTTAAGTGTCTGAGGTCGGATCAGAACTCAGGTCCTCCTGACTCCAGGGCCGACGCTCTACTCACTGCACCACCTAGCCGCCCCTGGAGCTTTTTTCTTAATTTTTCTTTCTGAAACCAGGTTTCACATCATTATTACCTTTTTGTGTGCCTTGTTCACTCCTAAATGTATCTAATTTATTGACGGGAGTTTATGCTTATCTTATGCATATTTGGAAACCATTGTTAAAGGGATAACAGATGGACAGCCTGGGTACTGATGGAATGATTTCCAGGAAAAGTTAAGTGGATGCTTTCTGAATGAATTATGGGAGGATATGAACCAGAATTGGAAAACTAGTGGATAGAGTGCCAGGCCTGGAGTCAGGAAGACCTATTTTTTAATCCGGTCTCAGATACTTACTAGCTACGTGACCCCTGGCAAGTCACTTAACCCTGTTTGCCTCAGTTTCCTCATCTGTAAAAGGAGCTGGAGAAGGAAATGGCAAATCACTCCAGTATCTTTACCAAGGGAACCCCAAATGGGGTCACAAAAACTTGGACACTGAAAATGATTGAAAAACAACAGTGAACCAGAATTGTGTAGAATGATACTTCAATACTAACAAAAGTTAGGAAGAAATTATCATTTTGAAAATTACATCTGATTAACCCAGTGAACAACCACAATTCCAAAAGGATTCATGATGAAACATTTTATCAACCTCCACATAGAGAAATGAACTTAGAGTACAAATTAAAGTATCTTTTGTTTGGTTTTCTATGAATGTGGTTAATGCAGGAACTGGTTTCATATGACTATACATATTTGTAATAGCTTTTGTTTTTCTTGCCTTTTCAGTGGATGAGGAATGGGAAGGAGGAAAGGAGAACATTTGAAAATGAAAATTTTTAAAAATTGAATTTAAAATAAATAAATAAATATTACAGCCATTCAAAATAACTTTAAAAATGCAAAAAATTCAACAATATAAAAATGCTTCAAGTTATTCATCATAAGAGAAATATGAAGTAAAACAGCTCTAAGATTCCACCTCACAATCATCAGATTTGCAAAGATGACAAAAAATGAAAATGGAAATTTTTTGGAGTGGGTATAAGATTGAGGCCACATCACTATGCTGTTGTTGGAACTGTGAATTAGACTAGCCATTCTGAAAAACAATTTGGAACTATACACAAAAAGTTGCTAAACTGTGAATACCCTTTGATCCAGTGATATTACTACTAGACTTATACCCAATGTCATCAAAGAAAGAGGAAAAGAATTGATATTTACAAAAGAACCTGAAACAGAGTAAATACCTGCCAACTGAATGGCTGAAGAAATTATCACATATAAATTAAATGGCACATTATTGTGTTGTAACAAATAACAAAATAAAAAGGATTCAGAGAAACATAGGAGACATGTGAAATAATGCAGAGTTCGGTCAACACAATCAGCAGAACAATTTATGCAATGACTAGAAAACTGTGAAGGAAAAAACCTTGAAAGACTTAAGAACTATGATCATTGCAAAGACCAACAAAAACTTCAAAAAACTGTTGATGAATCATACCTCCTGCCTCTGGCCAAAAGAGTGATAGACTAGAAGTACAGAAGGAGACTAGGATATTCAGACTCAGACAATGTATGTATTTGCTTTACATGTACACACTTATTTGTTATGAGGGAAGGCTTTTATTTTTCTTTTTTGAAGGAGGAAGGGTGATTAGGAAAGTAATGATAGTGATAATGATAATTTTTAAAAAGGAAGAAAAGAAAAATGCTAATGAATTGTTAAAAATAGGAGAAAGGAAGATGAAAGACCATGTTAAATTTGAATTATATTAAAAAAATACAAACAAATCTAATATGTATATTGTAGAGGGGGAAACTTCATAACAATTTACAGTTTCATGTATAATCCTTTTTTGTAATTTTTCTTTGTATTATGAAATGTTCCTATTTATTGATGTTTAAGTTTACAATAAAAATGAAAACTTAAAAAAAAGTCACCCTGATCTTTGCTAAACCTGACAACATAAATTACTAAGGGAAGGTCTCCTTTTTGTTGTGAACATAAGGTAACTTTATTCCAACTCTTTTAAAGTTAATATACAAAAAAAAAGTTAATATACAAAGATTTTGTTTCTTTTAATGATTAACAGATTACACAGTTGTAGGGTTACATGTAGAATCATTTATAATCACTTTCTTAAATTTTCTTTTAGATAGAGAGATAAAGCATTTACTAAGCCCTTACAGTGTTATAGGTGCTGTACTAAGTAATGAGGATACATACAAGCATTTTAACAAGTGGTGTCATGTGTGTCTAGAAGGGAGGCAAGAATAGATATCTTTAACATCTCTACCTCCACCCTTGACCAAGGTAAACTTTTAATTTTTGCCAAAAGGAAAAGTTGGAGGTTAGGGCCAGAGACTGGACACTCTGCTCATCTCAGAGATAGGAGATAAAGAACTAACATCATACCTATCTGCTCTCTTAGTCTCTGGGAAGTAACTTTTTAAGGTTCAAACTAAACCTTTGATCACTATTTTTTTTTTTTTTGCTTTTTGGAGGGCAATTGGGGTTAAGTAACTTGCCCAAGGTCACATGGCTAGGTTTTTGTTTGTATGTGTTAAGTGTCTGAGGCCGGATCAGAACTCAGGTCCTTCTGACTCCAGGGCCAGCACTCTACTCACTGCGCCACCTACCCACCCCTGATCAGTATTTCTTAATAGCAGGGAAAGAGGGCCCTAAGCTTTATATCCAAGGCTTAACTCTTTTCCCACCAAATTCCAGTTCCACAATAAATACACATAGCAAATAGCAAATACATCTATTTATCCAAGTTGATAGTGATGGGGGTACAGGCTCTGGGAACTTTCCTTGAATCTTCCCACTTGGGAGGTGTTTGCCCTATTCTTAGGAAAGATTGTAATATGCTCCTAGCTAGAGCTATTCCAAAAAGGAAGAATGGGGGCCAATTAAATGACTCCCTTCTTATGGTCCCCAGGGCATCAACCTCCTCCTCTTCCCTACCTCAGTTCCCACCACCATCCCAGCTCCTATCCCTACCCCAACCTCCCCCAGTCCCTCTGGCTGCTCCCTAGCATCCAGCTGCTCCCTAACCTCTGGATGGTCCCCTGGCTTCCCCTGTTTCTCATGCTCCCCCTCCTTGGTCACCCCCTTTCCCCTTTGGTTTCCTTTCTCTTTTCTTCTAGCCCAACACCCCTTGATTCCTGCCTCCTTCACCTTCTGCATCTCCCACCTACATCTCCCACCATGGCCCCTTCCCCCAAGGTGACCCCTGCTTAGATCCCAGCCATTGGTCTTACCCAAGTGCCTCCTTCTGTGACCCCTTACCCTGAGGTGACACCCATTCAGGCCTCAGGCCCAACCTCCACAGTAGTCTCTGGGGTTTCACCCCCTCTGACCCTTACCCCTACTCAGGTGCCAGCTGATCTTCCCCTTTGCCAGTCAAATCCCCCTGCCTTGCAATCTAATCCAATTCAGTCACTACCCCCCAACCCTTCCCTCACAAGAAGTGAGACTTCCTATCTCCCTTCCCAAGCCCCGATTCCCACAGCACCTTCAGTACTTCCCCCCCTCACCCAGTGGGACAGAGTGCATGTTCCCATTCTCCGTTTCAGATCTCACTCAAGTTAAAGAGAAACTAGGGAGATACTTGGAAGATCCCACTAAGTTTACTAAGGATTTTAGGGACATATCCCTAAAATTTGAGCTTTCTTTGGGTGATTTGCATATCCTCTTCTCCACCTGTTTTTCCACTGAGGAAAAGAGGAGAATCTTGGAATAAGCCCCCAAATTTGGGGATTGTTTGGCTAGCAATGAGCCCACAAAATACCCCCTAGGAACACCTGCTGTTCCCACTAGTGACTCAGGATGGGATTATCAAAAGAGTGAGGACAAGGGAGAGACCATAGAGTACTTGGCCTGTTAGAAGGCCTAAGAACCACATTTTAAAAACAAATAAATTTTCAAAAAGTTAGGGGAATTACTGAGGGAGAAAAGGAAGACCCCGCACTTTTCCAAGACCAACTAAAAAAGTATATGAATTTAGATCCTGACTCTATAGAAGGGGCAACAATCCTTCACATGTATTTCATTAATCAATCTGCCCCAGATATTAGGAGGAAACTGTAGAAATTGGCAATGGGACCCCAAACACCTGAGGCCCAATTACTGGAGATGGCCTTTAACAATGGAGTCTTTAACAATAGAGACCTTGTTGCAGCAGAGGAGAAAGAAGGAAGGGAAAGAGTTAGAGACAAAGTACATGTGCAATTCTTGGCTGCTGCCATGGCCAGGAAAAGACCTAAGAAGTACCCTTCAAGGGTGCTCCCCTCCAGAGGGAGCCCCAGGAACCAACACTGGTGGGACCATGCCTATGTGAACAGAAGGGACATTGGAGGAAATATTGTCCCCAAGATTGGAAAAGTGGTAGAGCCACCTCTCAGTACCCTGTCCTCCAGTCTTCTCAAGACTCAAAATGACAGGGGAGCCAGGGGCTTGACAGTGTTCCCACTTTCTCTACCTCTCTCATTGAGTGCTGGGTAAAATTTGAGGGTGAAGGTAAGGTTACCTATTTTATCATGACTAAATTTGCTGTTTTAACCAATTACTCTGACTCTACCCTCTTCTCGACCTGTCAGGGCAGGGGCATCGAAAGTAAGGGCGGAGGCAAGATGGCGGAGTAGAAACAGAGCTTCCAAGCCTCTCTGCCCCCAGATTCCCCACAAACTATGTAAAAAAGGACTGTGAACAACTTCTGGAGCCCCAGCACCCACAGAACGACACAGAGAAGCTAACCTCCCGCTGAGGACAGCCCAGCAGCCCTGCAGGAAGGACCAGCGCAGTGGTCTGGGAGCCGGCAGAGTGCAGAGCGCAGAGCGCAGGAGCGGAGCCGAGCCCAGGTCCTCGTGAGCCGAGGTTTTAGCCCCAGGGCGGCAGGGACAGCAGCCAGCTGGAGGAACCCCAGAACACCAGGAGCTGTGGCGATTCCAGAATTATCAACATAGACATGCCTAGGACAAAGTAAGAGGTTAGTGTCCTATGGACTTTGGGACCTGTATTTGGGGAATGCGTCAGCTCCCTCCCTGGGGGCTAGAAGCCGCTGAGGAGACACGCCATTTTGTAGTTTTCATAGGCATTTCCGGCTCCCAGCCTACAAATCGTGGGGAGATCCAGCCATCAGTCTTGGGGGGTAATCGCTCTTGCTTTAACCTCCCTGGATCTGGATTGTGATCTAGGGTGGAAGTCGTGGGTGGGTTTACAGCTTGCCAGAAATGGAAGTTGCCCCCCACACGTTCGGGATGAAAATTCCTCTATCTGGCCTTAAAGCCATAGTGTGGCAGCAAGCCCAAAAGTCAAGTAATTAAGTGGCAACATGCCAAGGCAAAGGAAACAGAAAATGCAACCCTAGACTCCTATTTTGGGGGCATAGAGCAGGAAAAGGACTGTGAGGTCAGGAGTCCTGCTCCAAAAGCCCCAGGGGAAAACATGAGCGGGTTGCAGGCCATAGAGGACCTTAAGAAGGACTTTAAAAATCAAATAAGAGAAGTGGAGGAAAATTAGAAAGAGAAATGAGAAGGATGCAGGAAAAGTATGAAATGAGGGTCAACAGCCTGACTGAGGAAAACAACACCTTAAAAAATAGACTAACTCAAATGGCAAAGGAGGCCCAAAAGGGCAATGAGGAGAAGAATGCCTTAAAAAAGTCGAATTTGCCAGATGGAAAAAGAATCTCAAAAGTTCACTGAGGAGATTCATTCCTTCAGAGTTAGACTGGAGCAAATGGAAGCTAATGACTTTATGAGAAATCAAGATGCTGTTAAGCAGATCCAAACAAATGAAAGATTAGAAGGCAATGTGAAATATCTCATGGAAAAACCACTGACCTGGAGAATAGATCCAGGAGAGACAATTTAAAAATTATTGGACTACCTGAAAGCCATGATCAAGGAAAGAACCTAGAAATCACCCTTCAAGAAATTCTCAAGGAAAACTGCCCTGATGTTTTAGATCCAGAGGGCAAAATAGAGGTTGAAAGAATCCACTGATCACCTCCTGAAAAAGATCCCAAAAAGAAAGTAAAACTAAGGGATGTTCCCAGATATACCCTGTCGCCTGCCTACTGAAGAATCTGATTTTTGACTGCTCCCTTCTCTTATCTTGTCTCCTTGTTGGGAAGGGCCCAATGGTGAAATTGAGACGCCAGTTTTCTCTAGTTAAGCCTCCAAGACCTCCCCAGGCTCCTCTGAGAGTATGGGAGATAGTTGAGCCAATTGTTTGGGATCAGGGAATTCCTGGCATAGCTATTTCTGCCACAACAGTCATTGCTGGACTTCTAGATCCTAACTTGTTCCCCTTCTGTATCCAATTAAGCACAAGGCCTGGGAGGGACTACAACCATTAATTGCTACTCAAGGCCCTGACTCACTTCCTCTAGAGCAGGGTCCCAACCAGGATAAAGCTTTTGAGACTGAAAACTAAATTGACCACCACTCTAGCATTGGCTCTACCCAATCTAGAAAAACCTTTCACTCTGTATGTTGATGAAAGGAGTGGACAGGCTTTGGGAGTCCTAACACATTCCTTAAGACCTGACCCCAAGCTGGTTGCCTATTTTTCAAAACATTAGACTCCATTACTGCTACTGCTTTCCATGTTCTATATGCCCATGGAGCAATTTGGAAAGGAAGGGGATATCTGAGAACAAAAATCTCCCCTGTCAAAGGTGCCCTTTTATGTTTTGGCCTTGTCATAGTCTTCTTTAATTCCTTCCAGGGAAATTGTCCTTTCTCTATACTCCCTTTGTGCCTGTTTGGTTCTTGTTTGCTTAACTTCCTTGCCAGGTTTGTCTCCTCCAGGGTTCAAGCCATCAACCTCCAGATGACTGCTCAGGCTATGTACCCCTTGAAAGGGACTCAAAGAGGCAGGGACAGTTCTACCCTGCCAACAGGAAGCAGTTTCAGAAGCTGAGCCCTTCACCCTTTACCCCAAAGGAATTTGGGTCCCATTTGTTTGAGGGGGGAATGATGGGGAACCCCCTTGAACTCTCTTTGAATCTTCCCACTTGATGAGGCATTTGCCTGAGGCCATAAGCCTTTGATTATCTCTAGGCCCAAATCTCTGTTACCCTTAAACTAATTTAGCCCTACATTATCTGTCATCTACAGGTAGCCTTCAGCTATTCCCCACCTTTAATCCCATTACTGGAGTCTGACTTCAGTTCCATCAAGATCCTCCTTAGACTCTTCCTCAAACCCCTCCCCTAGACTACCCCTAGATCCCTCCCACAGATCCTTCTTGCTTCCATGAAGGGGCTCAGATTTGATCTGGCTCAGACTTAGTCTATGTCAGATTGTTCTGGACTGCTTGTCCAGTACAAGCATCACAAATACTTAGGCTCCTTAAGAGTCTACCCACTGGGGGTGACTAGGTGGTGTAGTGAATAGAACGCCAGAGTCAGGAGGACCTGAGTTCAAATCTGGCCTCAGACACTTAACACAAAAACTAGCTATATGACCTTGGGCAAGTCACTTAACTCTAATTGCCTTCCAAAAAGTAAAAAAAAAAAAAAAAAAGAGTACCCATTATTGCGAATCTTTATCTGAGAGAAGGTTTAAGTCATATTCATTTGGCAGGACCCAATGTGTCAGTATTCTGGGGTCTTGAGCATCCCTAAACCCGAAACCTCAACAGATAGCAACAGAAATCAGAGAAAGTATACAGGAGAATATATACCAGACAATACACAGAGGAAATGATCTCTTCTTCTGGGAGCAATATAACTCAGCTCAACTGAGCAGTCCCAGATCTAATCCAAAGAGGAAAATTCCCTCCACCTGCTATGTCAGCTTCTTCCCAGGTTCTTTCTCACTTCAGGGGGCTGAAGAGAGGTTGGCTTTGTTCATCTTTTGTTTTGAAACTAGAAACCAGAGAAACCCAAAGAGACTGAAGAAACTAGATTTCTCTCTCTCACTCTCACCAACTCCACTCAATTTCTCATGTAGGCACAGTGATTTCCACCAGTGAGGAGAGAGTAACTACCAGTGTGCTTTGGGGTTTTATTACCTACCCAGGCTCTTCCCTCAAAGAACTTACATTCTAATGGAAGAGATAACCCATAAAGAGGTGTTGGAAACAGAAGAGGTGGCATCTGCCTGGGGCATCATGGGGTGTTAATGATGAGGTGTGGGCTCTGGGAGCCCCCTCGAGCTCTCCTTGAGTCCTTGAGGTACAGGCTCTGGGACCCCCCCACCAACTCTGATTAAATTGTCTCATTTGATGAGGCATTTGCATGAGGCAATAAGCCTTATATTGTGGCTGAATCTAAGCCTTGGTTACTAGACTTCCCACCCTTGAGCCTAGCCCTTGTTGATCCACCCTTGAACTGGCCTAGCCTGCCATTGTCTGTGGTCTCCAGGTGGCCTCCAGCAACTTCCCACCCTTAATCATTCATTGACCTCATTAACTCCTCCTGAGGACCTTCCCCAAACTCCTCCCCTGGACCACCCATGGATTCCTCCCACAACTTTCTGTATATAAGACCCCATCCTGTCTTCATGTTTGTGAGAGCTCCATAGAATAGTGAGAATGCCATAAAATGACCTAGCACAGACTTACTCTGTGTCTAATACAAGCAAACTTTTAATAAACTTTACTTTTCTTTGGCTGAGAAGACTTGAGTCGAATAGGACCTGGTGTGTTGGTATTTTGGGGTCTCCAGAACAACCCTAACCTTTATGGGTAACCTCTTCATTACTGTAGTGGAGGGCTGGACCTCAACAAGATCAAATATTTATACTTGAAGATTAACAGTAAAATATTTTTTCAAAAATAAATTATACATAATAAATATTGATAATTATGTGTGTGGTGTTGTTATTGTTGTTCAGTCATTTCAGTTTGTAGAGTCTTCTCCATAGAGAGAAACTTGTACTGAGCAGGAAAGCAGACCTTGGCAGATAGGAACTGAAAGGCTTGATCTGTTGGTTCCTTTTGTTTACATTTTTATTACAAAAGAAGGTTCTGGGAGAGGGGTAGGAGTGAAGGATGGGAGAGGCTATTCTGGAATGACAGATATGGTTAGTATGTCAGTTGTTATACTCAGCTATACATCTTATTACTCAGGATAGTTCTACTGGGGGAGGAGGACAGGTTGGAAAATTACAGGGGAAAAAACCCATCAAAATTTTTTTAAATGTGAGGCATTATTATTGCCAAAGTCCTCATAATCACTCATGAATGCACTCATAAGAAGGGCAGATGTATTGAAGGTAAGAAGCATAACCTGGCCCCTCCCTCCCTTTCCAGTCCTCCTTTACCTTATACTGAACGGTGTTCTCTTCAATCTAGTGACTCTGACCAGACAACGGGCACTAGGTGCCTGGAAGCATAGAGACCCCAGTGAGGTCGGAGAGACTCAGAAAGGACTGCAAAAGCAACTGGAAGGACGACAAACAAGACGCTCTCCCTCCCCCGTCTAGGCATTTTCCCTGCTTGCTCCCTATACCCGGAATGTTCTTGCCCTCATCTCAGTCTCCTGGTTTCCCTGTTCTTTCAAGTTTCAACTAAAATTCTATCTTCTTCAAAAAACCTTTCTCAATCTGTTTTAAGTCCAATTCCTTCCCTGTGTTAATTATTTCCTATTTGTCCTGTATCTAGATTGTTTTGTATTTATTTGTCTGCATGTTGTCTCCTCCATTAGATCATATGGAACTCTTTTGACTCGTATTCCCAGCATGGAGCAGCTAGGTGGTGTAGTGGATAGCGCACCCAGCATGGATTCAGGAAAACCTGAGTTCAAATCTACCCTTTAGACACTAGCTGTTTGACCCTGGGCAGGTTACTTACCACTGCCTTAATTTCCTGATCTGTAGAATGAGCCAGAGAAGGAGATGGCAAAACATTTCAGTATCTTCCCCAATAAAACCTCAAATGGGGTCACAAAAACTCAGGCACAACTGAACAACAACAGAGACGATGCCCAGGGCTTAGCATGGTACCTGCCCAGAGTGGAGCTTTAATAAATGCTTGTTGACTAACAGAAAACTTCAAACAAAGAGAGAGAGCGCTCATTGATGGGGGTGGGGGGACAACTGAAAAATTGAGGTAGATAACCTATAGGAATATTATTATAGAGAGGTTGGAAAGGCTTTTATGGGGGACTCTCTTTTCCCTTTGTATCCCCAGCACAATGCCTGGCACGAAGTAGACATTAATAACTAGTCTTCAGCTGGCTGAATATTTCACAGTGAAAGGAAGAGGGCATTTTCAAGCTCTATAGGAAACATTTCTAGAACTATAGGGACAGTAAATTATTAGATACTCTTCTCCCCTTCCTTCCTCCCTTCCCCCCACTATTGTGTGGTTCTTTTCAAATGTTTTCTGTTTTCTTACTGGTACCTTTGACTGAGAGGCGATATTCCTTTTTCAAGGTGAGATACTTGTAGTGAGATGAATAGAAACAAGACAGAAAATCACCTTACTTCGTGACCTTTAATACCAGTTAAGAAAAACATTTTTAAACCAATCCGTTTTGGAGATAGGGTTGCAACGATTTTGCAAAACTACATTCTATACATTGCAGTTATATTTATAAAATATGAATCCACAAGAATAATGATAAAATACCCTCCCTTTTTCATGTTTTCCCTTGAATTCCTTTTCTATTCATCCATACCTTTGTTTGGCTTAGCATATTACTGTATGTGGCATTTTCTACAAACATTAGGGTAAGGGATGAAGGGTGGAGTTGAGAGGAAGGAGGCAGAGTTTGTACTTTGCCCAGGGAACACCTTCGGGAGGCCCAGCTGGAGACTGGAATGTGCCCTGCCCCCAAGAGCAATGCTTCTTCTACACAAAAGCCTGCTCCGAGCCTTTGTGTGAAGAAGATCGAGTTGAGTGGCCTAGGCTACAACGGCCTCTGTAAGATTTCCTGGGCCCTTTTTTAAAATACCAAGGGTGGGGTTGTTTACTCCAGAGTTCTGGCTGCATTTCAAGTAGAGTAATTCCATTCAGCCTTTCAGAAAAATTTCACTGCAGGAAGATTTAATATTCTTGACTTCCTTCCCTGGGCTGCAGAGCACTGTGGGACTTCTTTGATGATTCTAACTCTGAAAAGCCAAGGTCAAAACTGGGAGGGGGAAGGAGAGTAAGGAGGTAAGGCTATGCCTGCCTTCCCCCCACCAAAAATTTTTTTTAAAACTATATTGGCAAAATAATCTATCTCTTGTGTGCCCAATATTTTATTGGTTTTTCAAATTCTGTTTGTCATATTATTTAGTTCTAGTGTGTGTATTTAAAGAATAGGGTGGACTTTTAAATGGAGTCTTAGATGACCCCACATAAAATAATTTTAAAATAAGGATAATGTGTATTTATGCTTCAAATTATTTATTTATCTATTTCACTGTTCAGAGGAACAAGTACATACTATTTGATGACTTATCAATTCTAATTACTAGAATAGCCAGTTTCTCACAAAGAGACGTAAAATGGATAGGTAGTCAAACGTAGTAAGATTTTTTTTAATCAAGGAAAGCAAGCAAGAAATGGGTTAAATAATATTTTAAAAAATATGAAGAAATGGGGAGCCATAGGTGTGGCATATTTCACAAAAGGTCAATTTTTTTTATGTTTTGGCTAGTTTTGTGGATTTTTTCCCCCTCTTTTTTATTCTTTATTAAAAAGGGTAAATCTGTTGAGAGGGTTGGAGAGGAAGGAATGTTATGGAGAATATAGGTGATATAAAAATAAAAGATATCAATACAGATTTATTTTCAAAAATAGTAACACGAAAAGAAAATTGTCCTTAAGACAATATCCCCTCCCTTATTCACTAACTATCAAGACTAAACAACATCTACCAGTCTGGAAAGACGTAGGTTCTAGTTTTAGTTTTACCACTCGTGCCCTTGGGCAAGTTGCTTTGCTGTCCTGATTCAGCCTTCTCACCTGTGTCATAAGGATGATACTTGTGCTTCCCACCTCAGAGGGTCCTCTGGAAATCATCATTATTCCTTATCTTATTTATGCAGGTAGAGTTCTGCCCCACTCTTTACCGTCCCATCCACTGAGAAGAAAAACCTCAGGAGGACAGGAGTCTAAAGCTGTATAATTTGGCTTAATTAATTATAGATTTAGAACCATAGAGGTCATTATTTTACAGATGAGGCAGCTCTGCCTACAGATTTCCCCATCTTCCTTTAAGTCCCAACTGAAACCCAGAAACCTTTCCTGACCCTTCCTAATTCTGGTGCCTCGCTTTTAATTTTTTCCTGCTTATCCTGTATATATTGTTCAGTTGTCTAATCCCATCCTACTCTTCATGAAACTGACGATCATACTGTCCATGAGGTTTTCTTAGCAAAGACACTGGAGCAGCTTGCCATTTCCCTTTCCAGTGAAACAGGTAAGCAGAAGTTAAGTGACTTGCCCAAGGTCATATGGCCAGTAAATGTCTAAAGTCAGGTTTCAATTCAAGCCTTTGTGACTCCAGGCCCAGAGCTCTATCTATTGAACAGCCTAGCTGCTTTTGTACTTTGTATATATTTGTTTGCATATTGCCACTAGACTGTAAACTGCTTGAGCTCAGGGACTGTCATTTGCCTCTCTTTGTATCCCCAGGGCTTAGTATGATATCTGGCACAGGTAAGCTCTTATTACATGCTGATTGATTGATTGATAGAGAGGTGAAGTGATTTGCCCAGGGTCACATAGCTAACAAGTGAGATGAGATTTGAACTTACATCTTCCTGACAAAGTTCAGTGTCCTTTCCCCCCATTTCCCCATGTTTACTCACCTTAATCTTGAAGAAGAGGTCAGGAACTAGTCTTTACCAGACACGTCATCCTTCTATCTATATGCTTCTACTGACTTGAAGTGAGAAAAAAAAATGGTCTCTCATAAAAAGTCCTATTGTTGTCTTCCCTTGAGGTGATTTTTTCCCCTCCCTGCCCTTGTTCTTGACCTCCCCAGTTTCTTATTTTCTAAATCAGCTCCTTGAATATTACATGTACCCATAATTGTCTTTCTTCCTCTTCCTTCCCACCTCCTGGCCCTTTATCTCTTTTACCTACAATATTCAGCATTGTTCTACCCTTTCACTGACCCACTGACCACCCAGCCAACTAAAACCACTTTACTTGGCATTGCTCCTGTTTCCTCCACCTCTAACTGCCCTTTTCCAACCAAATGAACTCCCCTGCCTAGTTGCCATGGTGCCCTCAAATAACATGACAACCTGATTTTCCTCTTACCCACCAATACCTTTTAAAGAGTCATTTGTCAAGTGTATCTCTCCTGCTCTGGGTTCACTCAAGCATTCCTGAACAGACTTTAGAGGCTGCAGGGCAAAGATGGAAAACCCAGGGTCTTTTACAACTGATTTAATCAAGAATTCATTGATATAATCAGCAGTTCCTTTAAAAGTTTTTCCTTCTTTTCAAAAATGCTTCTATTCTTTATTGATTTTAAGAATGGAAATTTGACTCTATCAGATTAAAAACACCTGAAATTAGTCATAGGTTGGTCACTGGATCCAGCTGAAAGAGTCATTCTAGATATTGCCTAGTAGTCCAACTGCCCCATTTTATTGATGATGCATTGAGACCCAAAAAGGAGAAATGACTTATCCAAGATCATACAACTGGTAAGTACCAGAACTGAGATTCAAACCCAAATCCTCTGACTCCCATTCCATTACCATTGTCATTATACTTTGGTGTCTCCATGTTAAGTTTCCATTTGTCAAAATGTATTTCAAAAGAATTACATATTTTTGAGCTGAAATCTGAAAACTAATCTAATGAGTCAAAACCAATAATCCAGCCCTGCATTGTCAACAATCTATTGGACATTTTCCACTATACGCCCCATAGATATTTCAAACTCAATATGTAGGTAAATCTACAAGCATTTATTAAGAGCTTACCATATGCCAGTCACTGTGTTAAGTACTGGAGATACAAATACAAAAAAACCAACAGTCCCTGCTCTCAAGGAGCTTACATTCTAATGGGGAAAGACAAACTGGAAAAGAAAAGTGAAGGGAGTTAGGGGGAAATGAAGGAGCATGGTGCTGAAGTCCAATAAGTCAGATGCATAGCTGGAAAGGTAATAAAATTTGGCCAGCCTGAACCCCTCCCCCAAATAGAAGCATTAGGAGGAGTTCACCAATGGGAAAAGAAGATTGGCATGGCTGAGGATATTCTAGGATAAAGGGGCTTTGAGCGGTGGACAGATATTCCAGGATGAAACAGGCAGTGAGGACATTCCAGGGTGTGAACCCAACTAAGGAATGGTGTTGAAATCGATGGTAACACAGCTAGTGAGGGTCAGAAGCAGTATTTGAACCCAATTTTCTGCAGGTTCTAAGCCTACTTTCATCATTGTTTCTACTATACAATACCGTTTCCTTTTTCTGCCTGTTTCACCGTGGAATATCTTGCTGACATCTTAGTTTTTCCATAGTTTCGGTTAAATACATAGCATGTCCTCCGGGCATGTTCAAAATGGAACTCAATTAGCTTCTTCACCCAAAACCTACCCATTTCCTTTAAAATGCCCTGTTCTGTCAAGAATATCACCATCCTTTCTATCACTCAGAATAATCCTAAACTTTTCACTCTCCTTCACCACCATATCTAAACAATTGTCAAGTCTTGTAGAATCTACCTCCATAATATCCCTTAAACCCACCCACTTCTCTCTACTCACACAACCAGGCTCTCATTGCCTCTTACCTAGATAGATCATTATAATAGCCCCCAAATGGTCTCCCTGGATCCCATCTCTCCCCTCTTCAATGAATCCTCCAAACAGCCACCAAAGTCATATTTCCAAAGCATAGATCTGACCATATTACTCCCATATTCAAAAAGTCTCAGGAATTCCCTATTGCCTCTAGGACCAAATAAAGACTCTTCTGTTTGGTGTTGAAAGCTCTTCACAGTCTGGCTTCAACCGAATTTTTCAAGCTTGTTAGATACTGCTCTTTTCACACATTCTACCATTCCCACCAGACTGGCCAACCTGTTCTTTCTCATATACAGTCTATAATCTTCCATCTCTATGCCTTTGTCCAGGCTGATCCCCATGCCTAGAATGTACTGCCTGATGCCTCTTAAGATCTCTTGCTTCCTTAAAAATTGGGTTCAAGGGACAGCCAAGTGGCTCAGTGAATAGAACACCCTGCCCTGGAGTCAGGAGGACTTGAGTTTAAATCTAGCCACAGACACTTAATGCTTATTAGCCATGTGACCTTGGACAAGGCAACCCCAGCTGCCTTGCCTTCCCCACTCCAAAAGCAAATAAAACCCCAAAAAACAAAAAACTGGGTTCAGGTGTTAAGAGGCTTTGCCTGAGTTCTACCTCCCACCTGGTATTCTTACCTCAAAATTACTTTGTATTTACCATATTTATGTTTTACATTTACTTATATGTTTACATATATTTCTCTCTATAGAATATTTTCTTTTTGTCTTTGAATCTCCAGTGCCTAGCACAGCGCTGGACAAATAATACATGGTAGCTTACTAAACTAGTTTCTATAAGTGTAAACAATTACAGTCTATATTGAACAATCACACACCTCAACTGTTGTTCCTCTATTCCATATGAAGAGATAGAGTGAAGGCCAGTTAAAAACTCGAGTTTGTTTGGTGGGAATCAAGAGAGCCATTTGGAGGCCATCTCTTCAACACTGACTCCATCTTGTACTGTCATTATACTTATACTGTGTATTCTCCTCTATCTTATTGTTTCTCTGCAAATCATCCATGGGAAACTAGATGTTATAAACCATCTATTGTTTCATAAATGCAGATGGAGGCAATTAATTAGCATCTCTTAATCCTGGAAAAAGAAAGACCCTGAAACCTACTCATCATCCTCCCAACTTGACTGAAACTCACTCTTCTTTTCTCCCAACTTGGAAAGCCTCTGATCTTTCCTCCAATTAGAAATCAGATTACCTAATTTTGTATCCTGGCTTGTATACTGGTCAATTGTTTCCTTACAATTAATGGGTTTTATTTGATTAATTAATTGTTTTTAATACATACAATCTCTCTCACTCTGTATTTAGTATCTTTGGACTGAACTGGAGAATTTATTGACCCATTTGTTATGCTTGTTTTGTTAATAAATCATATACCTTGGATTGTTTCTGCAGTTATTAATTATTCACACATCTCTTCAGTCTATGTTCCTTGCAAACTAAAACATAATAAGAGTTTTCGATAATCTTTTATTTTTTTTTCCTTTCTGGAGCTGAGAATTGGAAGGTGATGTTGTTGCCATGACTGGACCTGTTAGATATCTATGTTATTTATTATGAAAAATGACTTCTTGCTAAGCAGTGAGAGAAATAACTCAGGTGAGGGCATGAGTCAGATTTTCCCAGGATCTCTCTCTGGCTTACCTCATATTTGCTATTCTGGCTGCTACACCTGAAGCAAATCCCACTGACCAGATCTCCCTGGCTGATTCAGCTTATGATGATGAAATCACTCTTTTCACCTAGGTCAGGAGTGGGGAACCTGCAGTCTCAAGGTCACATGGTTTTGTTCTGTGAAGTTTGGATTCAGTGAAAGGGCAGCTCTTGAGGAACTAGGAGGTCACAAGTGGCCTCAACACTGCAGGTTCCCCACCCCTGCCCCAGACCCTTATGCATACTGTAGGTCTTGTAACTAAGCTCACCAAAGCTTCCTGGACTCAAGACCCCACATATTGCCTTTCACCTGGTCTCTTAGCAAATCCAGAAGTCTGGGCCACCCATTGGGTTCCCTTTCAGAATAAATCTCTGTATAATTCTGAACCCATCTTCACATTTGGTCCCTGCTTAGCTACCCACTCATTGGCTGACCAGAGAAGACAAATATGCTGCCAAACAAAAAATAATGTAACAATAATAGCTTAAACATATATAACATTTAAAGGTATATAAAGTGCTTTACATACATTAGCTTATTTGATCCTTACAATAATCCTGTGAGGTAGGTGCTAGTATTATTGTTATCCCTATTTCATAGATCAGGAAACTGTGACCTGGAAAAGTTGTAACACCTCCAGTCTGTCTAAGGAGAGGTAGAAATTCAGTGGTCAAAGGCATGAGTAGGCCTTTGGGCCTATGAGTAGCAGCTGTACTTTCGGCCTGGGTCAGATAATGAGAACCAATCTCCAAAAAAAGGGTCTGAGGTAGAATTCAAATGCAGGTCTATCCAAATCCAAGATCAGATCTCTTCTCAGGTCTTGGCTCTGGTCCCATCCCTATTTTATGATGACTCAGTATGGTTAGGCCATGACTGAGGTGAGTCTGGATGGATGGGGTATTCCCTGTACCAATGAAAACTGCAGTCCCTCCTCACTGTACAATTCTTTCTGTAACTTGCCCATGGAGAATGAACCCATCATGCTGCAGATCTTCCTCTGGTTCTGTTGATATCTCAAGAGTACCAAAGTAGTGTTTCAGGTACTATCTCTTGTAAAGGATTGCCAAAATTCAGATTACCAACATGTAACAAACATTATAAATATGAACATACAGGCAGCAATATGTTCACTCTCACCCCCCAAATCAGACACTACCAGAGCACCACAGTACTACTTTCAGTCTACTGAAAGAGCTAAGGGAGACATAGAAATGTGTGAGGTAAAAAGCAAGTAAATAAAAGTTCAGATTTTGTATAGCACTTTAAGGTTTAGGAAGCACTGTCTTACAACAACCCTGAGAGTTAAACAAGCATTTAACTGCCTGCTGTGTGCCAGGAACCATCAGGCAGTGAAGGGGAATAAAAAGCCAAAATATAAATAAATAAAAAGATATTCCTGATTGTATTTACTTTGTATATATTTGGTATTGACTGTTGTGTATACATAATTTCCCCCCATTAGACTATAAGATCCCTGAAGGCAGGGGCTATTTTGTTTGTGCCTTTGTATTCCCCAATATCTAGCATAGATCCAGACATATAGGTGCTTAACTGGGTTGGTTGAATGAATGAATGAGTCATACAGATAAGATAAGTAGGCATCTAGAAATTTATTCCCAGATCTCCTGATTCTCCACTCTAACCCCTCCTCATGCAGGAATGTTGTTTGTAAACTTCATCAAATCAGCATCTAATCACAAATTATTCTTCTCCCTGAGGAAGGAAGGAAGAACTTTCCAAAGCAGACTTAAGACAACTTCCGGTATAAGGACAAGGAATAACCCAGGCCCTGGGAAATCTGGCTAATTAAATGCCTACCATGCAGTCTACAGAAATTAGTATTGGCTGCTTTCACTTAAGCCAAATTGCAAGCTAAAAGTACTTAAGTTGTTTCGATAGAATAAGAAGTGCATTTTGGTGCAAAGAGACTGAGAACCAAGAAGCTAGGATTCTAGTCCCAATTCTGCTAGTAACTATTTGACTGTGATTAGGTCCCTTACCTTCTCTCAGTTTCTTTATCTGTATAAAAGAAAAACAAGAGTCAGACTAGATGATCTCAAAGTCAATCTTTTATGTGTGTGTGTGTGTGTGTGTGTATATATTTTTTACAATATCAAAAACATAATATTCCTAGTATTGAGTGAAGCTATAAGAGACACTCTGGTCTTGTTCCTGACTTTTAATTCATTTTGTCTGTGCCATGTGGCATTATCAGTAATTGGACAATTGGGAGAGTTCAGGCTAGGCAGCTTTAAGCAGGTTCCTAATTTACTTTCCTGTATTTGTGAGCTGTCTGTGTAGACTTCCTGAACAGACCCTGTGTTATTAATAGCAGCTATGCACCCTAGAACAACACATTCTTTTTACTGTATTGCTAGCATTATTTTCCAAGGGATTGTTATCTATTCCATGGAGTTCAAATGGTCTACTCTTCCATGCACAGCTGCCAGTTCACTATAAGTTTACTCTGGGGCAGGAGTTTCTAACCTTCTTTATGTCTTGGGTTCCTTCAGAGTCTGATGAAGCCTCTGGACTTCTTCTCAAACTCAGGGTTTTAAATGTACAAAATTAAATGCATGACATTCCAAGGACACCAATTATATTGAAATGTAGTTATCAAAGACATTTTTAAAAACAAACTTATGAACTCCAGGTTAATAACCTCTGCTTTAGACAGAACGGAGCCTAATTAAAAACACGTACTCTTTCCCTGAAATGTCAGGTTTCCCCACTATTCATCTTTTATTCTCCTGCGATGTTTTGGATATATAAAAATTTTTGAGCACTATCTCTACCCCACCCCTGAAACATGGAAAATGTGTCACTGGTCTCCAACCATCACCCAAGTGACCATGTTGAACGGACCCTGACATAGTACTGCTCAAGGGATCTCAAAATTCAAATCATGTCTCATGGGTTTGTTTCTTACTGGCTAAATTATGAGACAGCAAATTTGTACATGTTGATTATTTGTATAATCAAAAATGCCTGTTGTTAGTTTCAAGGAACAATATTTCTAATATCAGCAGGCAGCAGTGGTAGAGAGGGCTCTCTAATAAGAATGTGCTTTATTTCAAGCATGATTTTATTTGTGCTAAGTAGTTTCCAGTCTACTTTGGGTCACCTAGATGCAAAAGTGCTGTTTAGTGGTTCGCCAACAGCCAATCAATCAATCAATTAATCCATAGACAAGCATTTATTAAGTGCATGCTTTATTTCTGGCATTGTGCTAAGCACTAGGGATACAAGGACAAAAAATAAACCAGATCTTGATCTGTTTTCTTATGTGTTGTTTATTTTGTTTTCTTTTCTTTTTTTGTGTTTGGTCCCACCTGGAATTTCATCAGCATGAATTGCCAAAAAGGAAGTTCCATTTACCATTTAATCAATCAATAATCAATAGGCATTTAATAAGTGTCTGCTATATGTTCCAGGCACTGTGCTAAATGTTGGATGATGCAGAACAGTAACCACTGCATCTTTATTAATAGTATATTTTTTAAATGAGAAAAAAATGAATGATTATAGGACATTAAATGAGTATAGGCCACACTGTAATCCATCAGATAGGGGATTACTCTAACTTGTAATTTCCTGATACAGTCAGTTACATGGAGTTTTTTTTTTGGGGGGGGGACATTTTTTTGGAGGGGGGAAGGCAAGGCAATTGGGGTTAAGTGACTTGCCCAAGGTCACACAGCTAGTTAAGTGTCAAGTGTCTGAAGTTGGATTTGAATTCAGATCCTCTTGATTTCAAGACCAATGCTCTATCCACTGTGCCATCTAGCTGCCGACATGAAGTTTTTAAAGAAATAATGGATATTGCTCCAAATCACTGACAAGAAAAGAAATGTAGATCAAAAACAACTTTAAGATTTCACCTTAGACACAGCAAAGTGATAAAATTGATGTGCCAAAGATGGAAATAACCAAAGTTTGAGGAGCTATGGAAAAACAGGTACACTACTGCACTCTTCAATCTCTTCTGCAAGGCAACATGAACCTAATTGGTCCAACTGTTCCAAAGCAATTTAGAATTATGCAAAGGGACTAAAATGCTCAAACCCTTTGACCCAGAATTCCTACTACTAGGCATACACCCTAAGGATAGCAGAGACACAAATAAAGGTCCCACACCCACCAAAACATTAATGGTAGCAAAGAAATGGAAACAAAGTTCTTAATTGTCTGCCCTTCTTGAAGAAGGGTGATGTCTTGACTTGTAAATTGGATATGAATGGGGCAGAAGCACTTCTAGTTGTTAGCCTTCCTCTCTCCTCCAGAGCCATCAAAGTTTGTGGATGGAGGAATGGCTAAACAAATATGGCACACACAAGGGGAATGGAATGTTACTCAGTTTCCTTATTTGTAAAATAAAGGGAAATGCAGGGGTGGCTAGGTGGTGCAGTGAGTAGAGTGCTGATCCCAGAGTCAGGAGGACCTGAGTTTGGATCCAACCTCAGACACAACACAAAAAAACTAGCTGTGTGACCTTGGGCAAGTTACTTAACCCCAATTGCCCTCCAAAAAAAAAAAAAAAAAAAAGAGAGAGAGAGAGAGAGAGAAATTTTAGGGGCGGCTAGGTGGCACAGTGAGTAGAGCACCGGCCCTGGAGTCAGGAGGACCTGAGTTTGGATCTGGCCTCAGACACTTAACACAAAAACTAGCCATGTGACCTTGGGCAAGTCGCTCAACCCCAATTGCCCTCCAAAAAGCAAATAAATAAGTAAATAAATAAATTAATAAATACAATTTAAATAAAATTAATAAATAAATAAAGGGGAATGGAACTAAGTGACCTATAAGGTGCTGTTCAGCTCTAAATCTAGAATCCTATGAGCTTATGATACTACAACAATGTAAATGGGAACAACAGTGAGATAGAACTATGCACTGTGTCCTTATGCTCACCCAGCCCAGACCTGGAGAAAAATTGAGAAACTGAAGCTGTGGGTGATTATGGGTATAGAATATTGCATTTACTGTCAAACATAGTAAATGTGTTGGTTGGTTGGTTGGTTGGTTGGTTGGTTGATTGGTTTTGCTGAACTGCTTTCTCTCTCCACCACCCCCACCTACCTTTTATAATTTTTGTGACATGAAACATCTCTCAATAAGGGAAGGGGAGAATATATTTGAAAATAAAGGTGATACAAAAACAAAATATATCATAGAACTAGAGCTGAGAAGTGACCTTAAAGGTCAAGTTCAACCCTCTCACTTTATAAGGTCCAAGGCCACACAAGGAGCAAGTGACAGAGTCAGAAGTAGAATCCAGTCTTTCTGAAACCAAAGTCAATGTTCTTTCTACTTCACCATGCTGCCTCAATTAAAGTCAGATCAGAGACAGACACAGACACAGAAAGAGACAGAGGAGAGAGACAGAGGGAGAGAGAGAGAAGAGAGAGAGGTGTCAACATATCTCATAAATATTCTTATTTTAAATGTCTACTTTCTTTTCAAATATTTCATTAATGCTTTAAAAAATTTCACTATCATTTACCAATAGTTCCTCATTCAATAGATCTCTCCCTTGTAACAAAGATACAGCTAAGACCAATACCAATAGATGTACTAATCATGTCTAACTTCAGATGCACTATTTCACATAATAGCCCACAAGGTGGGCTATTACTAAGAGGAGATGAATGTTTCGTCATCAGCTTTACTGGAATCCAATGGTCATCACATTAATCTTAATTCTGATGTCTCTTGGTGCTATTTTCCCTTACTTTTGCATCAATGACCTCTTAACTGCCAAATCTAAAGGCCTTTCATCAAATGCTCATCCTTTTTGACCTATCTGCAACATGCAACCTTGTTGATCAACCTCTGCGCTTGGATTCACTCACCCTGCTAGGTTTTTATAACATTTCTCTCTTCTGTTTCAATAGGAGCTCCAATCCTAACTGCCTTTTGGACAAGTCAAGCTGGACGTCCTACAGACAGTTCGAACAAAACATGTCCAAAAGTGAATTCATCTTTCCCCAGAAACCTTCTCTTCCCAACTTTCCAATTGCTGTTAAGGGTATCACCATCCTCCCAGTCAGCAAGGCTTATAACCTTAGTGTCATCTGGACTCCTCACTCACTTTCGCCTTGCCTGTTTAATCATTTGCCAAGTCTTAGTTCTACCTTCAAGACATCTCTTGGATGTACATCCCTTTTTCTCCATTCACATACCCACCTTGGTACAAGGTCTTATCACCTTATTCCTGAATATTTCAATAGCCTTCTGGTTGGTATTACTGCCTGGCCTCTCTTCACTCCAGTCTATCCTTCAATCAACTGCCAAAGTAATCTTCCTAAAGGTCAGGCATAATCCTGTTACCTCTCCCCCCCTCAATAAATGCCAATGGCTCCCTATTACTTCTGAAATCTTATGAAGAGCATTCTGTATAGTTCCCAGTCTCAATTTGTAGAAGCCTAGCCCTAGACTACCTCTGGTTCATCCACTTCTAGGTCATTCATCCAATAACTACCAAATAACTCTTGGTTTTGGTGTTCCCTAGTTCCTCTAAATATCTTTCTTTTCTCCTTAGCTAAGTGGATGATGAAATGGATCACAGGTTGTGGTTGTGTTTTTCCTTCATTCTCGAAGAGGACATGACATCAGGGAGATGACATGACTTGCAGTTGACTTGTATTTGAGTGAGGGAGGGCTGTGCAAGGTCCCCAGCCTCACTTTCTCCTCCAAAGCCATCTAGATCCAATGGTCAGATATTCATCAGGTCATGGTCCAGGGGGCAGAGCGAAACCTTAGGCTTTTTAAGCTAAGGTCTTTTCAAGGTTCTAACTTTGAGTGAGGTGATGCCTATTCAGTGAATAGGCCTCTTTAAGAAATGAGTCAAGGGATGGTCCCCTTAATTAAAAAACAAAAATCAGACAGGGAGGGGAAGACCCTCAAAAGAGGCCAAAAGAGAAACTGTTATTGTTTACATTCACTCTGAGTTAGGAAGGCAGGAACCTTTTGTTGTCCAAGCTCCAAAGTGAATTGGGTTTAAGGCTTGGTCTTTGAGAAAGAAATCTATGGCACCAAGAAAAAGCAAAGCCCTGTTGCGATAAACCTATGATTAAGGGAAACTGGGGCACAAAAATCCAAGCATAATCTATTTATTAATGGGTTTAAAAGTTGCCAGTAATAGTGGTTTCTCAGTGACCAAAGACATACGTTACAATCAGAGCAGTTTTTTATAGAGTTTGGTGGTTACATAAAGTCCAGTGATGCAAACTAAGATAGTGATTGGACTCTATTAGAAGTGAGGGTGGGCTTACATTTTGTTGACTTGCAAAAGGGTCTTCAAAATCCATAGCAACAGGAAAAACATAGAGTTGAGTAAAGCCCTCGGGAAAGTCCCATGACAGAAACCATTTAGCACCAGAGGGATCCAGTCCTCCGGACCAGGTTGACTCATTCACCTCTCTTCCTCTTTATCTCAAAGACAGACCTTTTGTGTGGGCAAGCTCTTAAGAACTTTGCTGCCAAGGCCTGCAGTGTTTGATTAAATATCATCCACAGATATTAGTTACAATGATTATCTAAAACTCTTATCTATAATCAATAATCAATTTCACAGCCCCAGGAACAAAGTCATTGTCAATCCTATCTGCCTAACTACATTCCTGAACTATCATATGTAGATGTGACTAGCAAAGCCTGAAAAGGCTTTGAGCTGACCTAAGTCTTCACAAGCTTTTCTACAATAATTCTGTTCCATTTATCTGCCACAATTTGTTTGGCCATTCCCCAATCAATAAGCACCTTCTTTGTTGCCAGTTTTCTGTTAGTCAAGTCAACAAGCATATATTAAGTGCCTACTCTGTGCCAGTGATACAGAGAAAGGCAAAAAGAGTTCCTGCTTTCAAGGAATTCGAAGTCTAATCGAGGAGACTATATACAAACCACTCTGTACAAAGCCAGGATCAGAATCCCAGAGGGAAAACAGTAAAATTAAGAGTTTGGGAAAGGCTTCCTAAAAAAGAAGAATTTTAGTTGAGTCTTGAAGGAAGCCAGGAGGCAGAAATGAGGAGAGAGAGGCCTCCAGGCCTGGGGAACAGTGAGTGAAAATATTTGCAGTGAGGAGATGGGGGGATGAGGGGGTCCTTGTGGTGAGGGACAGGGAGAAAGGAGGTTATTGTCTCAGTGTTGCGGTTTAAACCCAGGGACGCCAAAAACTGCTGTGGTGGGGGCTTTGCCCACCCAAAAACTGTTGAGGTTTCATGATGTGTTGTGGTAGAATCATCTCAAAGAATTCAGTCAGACCTCCTCTAATCCAAGTACAGGCATTTATTGAGATTGATGTCTCTTGAGAAGCAGGCTAAATTCCAAGAGGAACCAGCAACTTCAGAGAAAGCAAGATGGATTTCTATAGGGTAAAGATGCAGAAATTTACATAGAATAGAGGAATATTATTAGTATTAAAAAGGCAGGAGGAGTTTTTCAAGGGATTAAGTAATGGAGGAGGGGTCCCATCTATAGTTGGGTGGTTAACCGTTCTATTCATTCTGCCCTCCAATTGGCTAGCTATTGTAGTCCTATCTGGTTAAGACAACTAGTTAGATATTGTGGTCCTGTCTTGGGCTAGATGGATGATGTGATTGTGATTGAATACAGGAACACACCTGTTTCTGTGGGAATGGGTCTGGGGGCAGTGACCAGGTAGAGCCAGTCTCTGGGTTCCTATCACATGGACATACCTGCTGTTTCTGTAGGAACTAAGAGTTCAGGAACACACATGTTGTTCCAGGGAGCAGTGAGGCATATATGAAGAAGTGAGGATATTGGGAACGGGGGCACTGAAAAGGTAGGAAAGAGTTAGATGGTGAGGGGCTTTGAATGCCACAAGATTTTATATTTAATCTTGGAAGTGATAGGAAACCACTGGAGTTTTTTGAATAGGGGCATGACATGGTCAAATCTGTACTTTGGGAAGATCACTTTGGTGGCTGATTGGACGATGGATTAGAGTGGAGAAAGAATTGAGGTGGGAAACTAACCAGCAGGCTATTGTAATAGTCCAGGCTTGAGGGGATGAGGGCTTGCACCATGGTGGTAGCAATATCAGAGGAGAGAAAGGGGTGTATTACAAAAGATGGGAAGGTAAAAAAGACAAGATTCTGCAATTTATTGGATATGTGGGGTGAGTGTAAGTGAGGAGTCCAGAATGATACCAAATTACAAACTTGGGTGATTAGGAGGATGGTGGTGCCCTTGACTATAAAAATGAGGTTTTAGAAGAGATGAGAGATTGAGGGAAAAGATAACAAGTCCAATTTTGGAAATGTTGAATTTAAGATGTCTATGGGTCATCTGCTGGAGTCAGGAAGATTCCTCTTCCTGAGTTCAAATCTGGCCTCAGACATTTACTAGTTGTGTGACCTTGGGCAAAATACTTAATCCCATTTACCTTAGTTTCCTCATCTGTAAAATGAGTTGGAGAAGGAAATGGCAAACCACTCCAGTATCTTTGCCAAGAAAACCCCAAGTGGGGTCATGAAGAGTCAGATAGAATGAAAAACTCCTGAACAACAACATGTGTCATCTAGTTTGAGACATCTAATACTTATTTGGAGACACAGAGAATGGAGGTTGGAAAAGAAGCTAGGGCTGCGTAAATAGATATGAGAATCATCTGCATAGAGCCTTGCAAGTGACTGATAGTTAAATTATCCTCAATAAAGAATACAGAGACAGAGTGGTCAGACAGGTAGAAGGAAAACTAGCAGCACCATGAAAATCTAAAAAGATTATCAAGGAGAAAAGGATAATTGACATTGATACAGAGAGGTCAGGATGGATAAACACAGAAAAAAGACCATTATGATTTGGTTATTAAGAGGTCACTGGTAACTTTAGAGAGAGCTGTTTCAGTTGAATGATGAGATCCTAAGCCAGACTGCAGAGAGATGAGAGTTGGAGGAAAGAAAGAGGAGATATGGGATGAAGATGGCTTTCTCAAGGAGTCTATCCAGGAAAATGAAGGAGAGATGTAGGACAATGGAGGGCTAAAGTGAGAAATTTTGAGGGTGGAGGAGATATGGGCAAGAGTGTGTATAAGGAAGTAGCCCTTAGACAGAGGAGAGGTTGCAGATTAGTGAAAGAGTAGGGACAATAAAAGGGCAATCTACCCCCTTTCTGCTACTACAGAAAAGACTGCCATGGATATTTTGGTATATATCTAAAACAAGTTTTCTTAACTTGAGGTCTGAAAATTTTTTTTAATTTGATAACTTTAGTTAACTATATATATTTAATAAAGCATTTTACTTTGTGTATTTCAAAACATTATTCTCAGAAGGAGTCCAAGAGCTTCTTCAGAAGGGTCAGCATCACAAAACAGGTTAAAAACGTCTGTCCTAAAATGATTATTTTTGAAAGAGAGCTAATATCTTCATTTATGTTCCTTAGTGGGAACCAATTAAATTAATCTCTTGTTATTTAAATAGCACTCTCCATTTGTTATATTCAGAACTTCACTAGAGAAACAAGCACCATCTTCCAAAGAGTGAACAGCTTATATTTAGGCCAAATAAAATGGGACAAAGAACAGCTGCTGGATCCTCAAAGAGCATGTGACCATCATTCAAGGGGTGTCTCTGTCATTCAGCTGAAAAGAGATGCATATGTTCTCACTCAGCAATCATTACTGTTGATATGTGGACTTGGTATTAGACAAAACATTTAAAAATCATAAATAGATTCCATGGTCCTAGCCAAAACACTACTTTTACTTCTAACCTGCATGCAAGAGAATCCTAGGATCATAGATTTAGGGCCAGAAGAGACCCCAAAGACCTTCTGATCCACTCATCTCATTTTATAGATGAAGAAACTGAGACCTACGGATGCTGTGACTTACCCAAGGTCATCAGATATCAGGCAGTATTTGAAACCAAATATTCCAAATATTCAGTATCCAGGGCCACTATACCACACTACCTCCCTTGTCTTCTTCTTATGATGAGCTTTCTTCTTTGATGCACCAATATATTATCTTTCTCATAGTTTGAGTCTTTAAAAATGACCACTGAGAAAACATGGTATGGAAGCTGAGTTTCATTGCACATCTAATGAGATTTCCATGGTGGGCCAATAAAGCTCTTTATCTATATTAGGCTATGAAACGTTTCAGACACCCCACCAGGGCAGAAATGGTGACCTTTTATTCGTGCACCAGAAAACCAAGAATGTTGATCCTGAGTGGAAGAGAACCATCAAATTTTAAATGTGAATTAAGGCATTAATTGATTGATAGATTGATAGGTAAGGTTAATATCAATCCATTCTCTCTGTGTATCAGTGACCAGCAAACTTCTATTCATGCCTGGAAAGTCATTGCATCCTCTGCTACTAATCAAAGCTTCCTCTGAAACTTTATATGCTAAGATGTGGACATCTATTTCCATCTTTGAAGGGCAGAAGGTGACTTCATAGTGTCAGCTGCTATTTGGCAGGAATAGCTTAAAGGGGATATCCAAAATATCCTGAGGTTGGGGGTGGGGAGGGGAAAATAGCCTGGCTGCCTCCTTCTTTAGTGTGGAAAGCCATGGAAAAGCAATGGGACTTTCCTTCCTCTTTTACTAATGTAGCAAGCTGGGAAACATTAGCTGTACAACTGCAAAAAAAAATCAACTGTAAAATTGTAGAAATGGTTAAGGAATAATTTTCTCTACTTAAGCCAACTCATTTTTTCTGTTGTGTTGGCTTGAGGAGATTCCAGCTTCTTGTGCATGCCAATCAGGCTAGGGCACACCTGCCCAGAGCTGTTCTAACTTGCACATTCCATCTTCCCAGGGAATGTTCTGAGATCCGTGTTTGTTTATTTGATTTGTTTATGGCTGTTGGTCTATCAGGCCCCTATTTTATTCACCTGAAGCCTAATCTTGGGTCTGTCTTAAAGGCTCTCAGGCTTGTAAAGTCTTACTCAATTTGCAGAAATGAAATGACTAAACATTCTATGGTCTTTGCCAAAATAAAATATTGTCCTTGAGATGACTAGTCAGTTCCTAGTTTAAATCCAATGAGATTTTCCCCAACCTAGGAAGCTATCCCTTTACTTTTGATCCTTCTTTTCAAAGGGTTACAAGGAGAGTAACCTAAATTTATCCTAACAGGAAAGCTAGATGAGATGGGTCTGAATTAAAGGACAAGGAAGAAGTACCCTTTAAAAAATAAAAGCAACATCTAAAACACTAAAATGAAACCAAGTCTTGATCTGGAGAAAAGATGAGGAAGCATCTCTCTGTGTGAACCATGAGTGTAGACTATTATAGCCTGTCATATATGGCCTCTTCTGTGGTCAGTTTTTTTCTTTATTAGAGGGAAGTCTTGTCTGCTGGTGAGGTGAGAAATATAGTTGAAAGTATCTGTGCTGTAGAAAGAAAAAATATCAATAAAACTGCTGGTTTTCTTCTTGTTTGTCTCAAATAGCACCTGAGACCTGAAAAATATTTCTGTGTTTGGTAAAGCTAATTATTTTATGTTCCAGACATCTTTCTGACAGCTATTATTATTATTTGTTTCCTTTGGGGTAAAGTTTTGGGTTTTTTGGTTTGTTTTTTTTTTACAAAATATTAGTTAAAAGATTAAAATGATGCATTTACCATTCTACACACCATCAACAGACTAATTTTCCTAAAATTCCATTGAAAAAAATTCTCCTTGCTCTCAAAAAAGCCTCTTTGCCTGGAGTCGTCATTCAACCACCCAGAAGCCACATTGCAACTCTAAGTACATAGAGAGTCTGAATGAGTCTTTATGGGTTCTGACTCATCTCATTAACTAGCAGATACTCTCCTGAACAATGAACCCTTAGCCTTGAAGGCCAGGAGATCTAAGGGGTACAGCTCTCATATTCCACCACTACTGCCTGCCCCACCCTTGATTTCCCACAGCACAAAGAAGCCACTGCGGAGCCCCACAAGGAGCCCAGTTTCAGTCATTGTTCTCGTTTGGGGAGCCCTCCCCCATCCCTTGCAGCTGCTCTACTTCTACCTCCTACCTATCCCATATCTCACCGGGGCTATTGCTCTGTCTTCCAAGGTAACAATAAACTAATCTGATAAACTCATTGTTCTATTATATTAGTAACGGGAGGAGGGAATGAGACTCTTGGCCCTGCTTACAATTCCTAGGCCACACAGTGTATTAGAATCAACAATCATTATTATTTGACCTTTCTATGGTGCCATGTAACTCAGGCCCAGAACCCCAATCTCTGGATTTATGGTCTCCACCCAGTTTCTTAAGGAAACCTCAGAATAAAACTTATGTCTGGGTTTCTACTATTGTGAGTGAAAGGGAAGATGTCTTTAACTCTCACAATGGGATGTTAATAGAAATGTCAGAAAGCTCTAGAGAGAGATACTAAGTCCCATGCAAAACTCTAGAGGATAAAGATCAAATTCTTGGGTGGTGTCCACGCTGCGGGCCTGGGCTGGGGCGGGAGCCCGGGCCAGGCCACTCCCCTAGCGGGTGCTGGAGCAGTATCTGCTGCTGCTGCGTCTCTACCCGGTGCTCACCAAGGCAGCCACCAGTCCCTGGAGGACCTTTCCCCATAAGAAGTGACTTTGTGCATTTAATGAAATCCAATCAGATGGGGAATAATGGGGTGGAGAGACAGAGCTAAGGATGGGATTCTATCAGCATTTGGGAACTTCCTCTCCCAGATCATTGAGAGAATACGGAAAAAGGCAAGATGCTTTCAAAATCTGGACCTCATGGGGCCTCTCAGATATGCTATTTTTGGGGAAAAGACATGGCAGCCTTCTCTACAAAGGTGAAAACAGGTTACTGGTCTGTTCTACAAATGAACTGGAAAGGATAGACCCCAATTCAGTTTATTAACATTAACTATGTTCCTCTGCAATTCCGGGTGCTGTTTGCCAACATGGTGGCTCTCTTCTGGTATGCCTACTTCGCCTCTCTTGGGAAGTAAAGATGGCCCAGGAAGCACAGCAGGGTCACCACAGTCCTTTGACGTGGAGGGCCAGGGGACAGGCTATGGCTCATCCTGACAACTGCCCTCCAAAGGCTTCATCAAGATATTAATGATGATAGGTGATTCCACATGATCCAAAGTACGGGTGTGACAATGAAGATTGGTTAACATGGAACCTTGTGTCCCAGATAGACAGTAGATCTTTTTGAGTGGGCACTACCCTTTAAATGGAAGTTTTAGCATCTAAAGAATTATCAGTGTTGAGAAGTAAATTTGGGATAAATCAAAATTAAAATAAGCTACAATGTTAAAAAAAAAAAGATCAAATTCCTTAATTTGCCATTTCATGCCTTACACCATCTGACCCTGAAATATGTATACATTTGTGTGTGTATATATCTGTATATATGCATATATTGATATATGTACCTGTATTTGTATTTTGGCAACTTTATTTCCCATATAATTTGTCAAATCAAATACAATCTCTTCTGGGTCCAGCTCATTATCTGTTTTCAATACCTATCTAAGGTATATGTACTTGTCATAATCTGATCATAGGCCATTCAACTCCTTTGCAAGCACACAAGGCATCTATATATACTAGGTAGAGGACATGCTTTACTTTCTTCCACAGAAAGGTGGCCCTTAAGCAATCAGTATAATTCTCCTCCCCTGTTTTGGTAAGTATTACTTTGGTTCAGGGATCCATACAGGTCTTCAGTCTAATAGTTCTGTACTAATGGTTTAGATTTCCCCTGGAAGGAAAACAACTCAAGGTAGTAATAGAGGCAACTCCCTTCTCATCAGAGGTATACCATGTGAATAATTTATGACAGTAGGACAGGGCAAAGTCTAGATTTTTGCTTCTTCATATGTTGACTCATTCTCATTCTACCTTTCCAACTTCAGGCAACATGCTGTTCAGGTATTCCTGCATCTATTTCTATATACAAAGTATATGAAAATTATATATGAAAATGCAAACCTCTTATGTGCAACTTGCCTTTTTTGAAAAAAATATAACATTTCAAATTTTATTTTCAAAGTGATCCTGCTTGTTTGTTCTTCCTTTTGAATTCCATTTTCTTTATAAAAAGTATGGGTAAGGGGCGGCTAGGTGGCACAGTGAATAGAGCACCAGCCCTGGAGTCAGGAGGACCTGAGTTTAAATGCAGCCTCAGATAGTTAACATAAAAACTAGCCATGTGACCTTGGGCAAGTCACTTAACCCCAATTGCCCTCCAAAAAGCAAAAATAAAAAAGTATGGGTAAGGGACTTGGCCTTATTCAGGAATCCACCTTCCCCAAACCTACTTCAAGTCTACTATCCAAAAGGCTGAATCCCACAGACAAGTAAAACTGAAGAGTCCTAGAAGTAAAGGGAACCTCCATGTTATTAACTCTACTTCTAGCCTAGTCCTCACAGGGGCTATTCCCCCCTCCCCATTGACCCTAGCATCCCTACCTATCCCTACCAATTGCTGACTAATTGCCATTGATAGGGCAGGCAATCCAGCTCATCTGAAGTCATAAGGTGCCTTGAGGAAGATATAGGAAACAATATGTGTCAGACAAATCAAGCAAAACCAGACCTTCTCCTCTCAGTCCCCAATGGAGACAAACTAGGTTCCTGAGCATATAAGAACCCTAGGCATAGCAATGTCCCTCAGACACTGGTCCTGCTTCTAGCCCAGCCCTTACATCCATCATTGGGGGATCCACTCTTGTAGAGAAGGGCCCCACTCCCAGCCTTACCAATACCATGTAATGACCAACTGCCCAAGTGATGAACAAGGGGCCCAGGAATAGCAACACACACACACACCCTCCCGCCATGACTCATTCTTTTAGCTTAGACTCTGTAGCCCTTGGGGAAACAATCCCTGTGGAGATGAGACTTAGAAATCACCTTTATGGGTGAGGTAGTCCTTTCTCGTCATCAGCCACGGTGATGAAGACACAGAAGATACAGAAAAGAAAGTTCTTCCCACCTAAGTCATGCCCTGTCAAAAATATTTCAGCATTAGAAACAGAATATGGTTTTATCCAAGGAAATGACATTAGAGAAGATGCATTGCCGAACAAGGACCATGAGACCTTTTCATCTAACTTGTAGTTGAAATGCACGTTTTATGTGTTATTTCCCCTCTTAGCATATAAGCTTCTTCTTAGCAGGGGACTGTTTCTCCTTTTCTATTGGTCTCCCTAGAACTTAGAACATAGTAAACCCTTAATAAATGCTTTTTTCATTCCTTTATTCATCTGTCTATGTGGTTCCACCATCTCCTGGGATCACATGCCTTACTTTTAACTCTCACTGACACCTCTCAGGCCTTGTAGGTGATTGCACAAGCCTCTATCCTTAAATCTCTTAGGGTGCTCTTAGCAATCCACAAAGAGATGCTGTGCACAGGCACAGGCTTTCATCTCACCTAAGCCTCCAGATTTTCTCTTAACTCTGCTTCAGCTCTCTTTCCTCATTGTGGAATCTCTCAGAAGATCTCTCTTTTATAGGACTAGTACAAAGGGCCACATTAAGTCTGATGATTTATATTTATCCCCAATGTTCTAAAAAGAGATTGACAGTATCCAGGCTCAGGAAGATGTCCTTAACTCTCACAATGGGATGTTAATAGAAATGTCAGAAAGCTCTAGAGAGACACTAAGTCCCAAGCAAAACTTTAATTCCTTAATCTGGCATTCTATGCCTTACACCATCTGACCCTAAACATATATATGTGTATATGTATATATTGATATATATATGTAAATATGTACATGTACACACATATGTATATATCTGTATATGTATTTTGGCAACTTTATTTCCCATATAATTTGTCAAATCAAATACAGCCCATTCTCTTCTGGGTCCAGCTCATTATCTGTTTTCAATACCTATCTAAGGTATATGTACTTGTCATAATCTGATCATGGGCCATTCTTTTTCCACTTGGTTTTCTTAGTAGGATTACTAGGTCTTTTTGTGGTTATAGATCTAATTGAGGAGGCTCTTTAATGTTTGGGGCATGACAATTTTCTTTCAATATATTTTTGTTTTGTTAAATATTTTTCAATTGTGTGTAAAAAAATGTTAGCATTTATTTAAAAATTTTTCAAGTTCCAAATTCTTTCCCTTCTTCTTGTCCCTCCTCCCTCTTTAAGAAGGTAGGCAATTTTATATTGATTATACAAGTGAAATCATGCTTAAACATATTTCCATATCAGTCATGTTGTTGCAAAAGAAAATACAGACAAAAAAAAAACCCAAGAAAAATAAAGTTTTAAAAGTATCACTCTGGAGGTGACTAGATGGTGCAGTGAAATAGAGCACTGGCCCTGGAGTCAGGAGGACCTGAGTTCAAATCCGGCCTCAGACACTTAACACAAAAAACTGGCCGTGTGACCTTGGGCAGGTCACTTAACCCATTTGCCCTCCAAAAAAAAAAGCATCAATCTGCATTCAGAGTTCATCAGTTCTTTCTCTGGAAGTAGATAGCATTTTTCATTATGGGTCCTTCGGAATTGTCTCAGATGATTATCTTGATCAGAGCAGCTAAGTCCTTCACAGTTGGTCGTCCTTATAATAGTGTTGCTAGTGTACAATGTTTTTGTGGTTCTATTCACATCATTTTGCATGAGTTCACATAAGTCTACACAGGTTTTTCTGAAACCATCCTGCTTGTCACTTCTTATAGCATAATAGTATTCCATCACAATCATATAGTACAACTTGGTCAGTCATTTCCCAGTTGATAAGCATCCCCTTGATTTCCAATGGCATGATGGTATTTTACAAATGACCCACCATTTTGTATAACAAGTATTATATGAAGCTGCGAAAATGATTATTTTTTCTTCCAAAATTAACATTTTATTCAGAATTCTGGGGTCAGAGGTGTACCATTTATATTCTGTTGCACAACACAGAGGTAAAGTTGTTGTCAGAAGTCTTTCCATTTTAAAAGCTTTAAAAAAAAAACAACACATACTTAGCCGTGCCACCAGTGTCAGGCCATCCCTTTCTTTTTTTGGTACAAATTATGTAAAACATTTGTGCTGAGAATTTTTCTCCTTCCCCAAGCCAAAAAAAAAATTAAAATTAAAAATTGAGCATTCTAACTACAACTCAATAATGGAATCAAATATCACTTGTTTTAAATCTGTTTTGTAAATATTTTATCCATAATGAAAAATAAAAACATGAAAAAACCTGAATCCATAGTCTAAGCAAATGACTCATTTTGTCAGTATAGAAGTAAACTCACAAAAGAAAAAACATAGTCATTTCTTAGTTTACTTTCAGTAAAAGATTTCCATTTTTATCATTCCAAATTCACATGATTCTTGATACCCTAGACCCATGGTTCTACACTATGGTAATCTGGGAGTAAAGTTAGCATCACCAAATTGTGCATGCCTAGATACCATACTAGATCTATATCCCCAAAGAAATGAAAAAAAGAAGAAAGGGACCCATATAAAAATATTTATACTACCTCTTTTTGTAGTGGCAAAGACTGAGCAGATGTGAAGGACACCAGCACAATGTTATCTACAAATAGGAGGACCCCACCATTCACATGAATCTCTTTCCATTTGGACTCAGTGTAAGGTATCTTCCATAAAGGGCATACCTTTCAAGAGCCCATTTTATGATTCACTTGATATTTATAATCAGAGGACTGTTGTACAAACTCATCTCTGTGGTTGCTTCCATCGAGGCATCTTCTATGATCTCAACATCTGTAGGAGTGAAACCTCATTGGAGGAGAAGATTAAAGGCTATGTTTTGCTCTACTTGGTCAAATGTATTTTTGTAATCAGCAATCAATAAACTCAGCAGGCACTTAGAGTCTCACTGTTGTGTAGTTAATTATGTAACTGTAAAGCTGTGGTCTGTTGGAGAAACCAGAAGTGTTTAAATATCTAAGTATGTTCTAGGGCATTTCAGGCAACCTGCTCTCCCTCCAGCTTATGTCCAAAACTTACTCTGTGCTTTTGTTTTTCTGTGCTCTGGGGCATGTGAATCACCCATCCTCAAAGGGTCTCCCATTTCCTCTCCACTTATCAAAGTTCTAGTGTTCAAAGTTCAGGTCAAATGTTCAAAACCCAGGTCAAGTATCACTCTCCCTTACCCCTCCTGCCAGCAAATGATCTCTCTTTCTCCTGAACTCCAGTAACACATTAGTAGAACAATTCCTTTGATGCTTGTCCTATACCACTTTATATTATACTAGGTTTTTACAAGTAGATGTCATCTTTAACTAGACTGTAATCTCCCTGAGGAAGGGGAATCATTTCCCTCTTCATCTTTGCATCCCCTTAGTCACCTAGAACACTGCCTTGGTCATTAAAGGAGGGGCCTAGTAAATATTCAATGACGGTGATAAAGATAATGCAGATGATCTGAACTTTTTTAAAGTTTTATTTTATTTTTTCCATTAAACTTTTATTTTCTCTTTCTCTTTCCTACCTTCCCTTCTCCACCATGAAAAAGAAAGGAAAATTAAACCCTTATAAAACATATGCATAGTCAAGCAAAACAAAGGCTTGAATTGGCTATATCTCAATCTGCATTTTGTGTCAATCACCTTTCTCTGTCAGGTAGTAGGTTACTCGATTTATCATGAATCCTCTGGTCAATCATTGCATTGATCAATTAATTCTTTCAAAGTAGTTGTTATTAATGTACAAATTCCTCTGGTTCTCACTTTGCTCTGCATCACTTTAGGCAAGTCTTCCCAGGTTTCTTGAAAATAATTTCATTTATCATTTCTTACAGCACAACAGGATTATTACAGTCATACACTAAATTCTTTCAACCTCTCCCTGACAGGCACCTGCTCAGTTTCTAATTTATTGCCACCACAAAAAGAGCTAATGTAAATATTTTTGTTCATATGTTCTTTCTTTCATGTCTTTGGGGCATAGATCTAGTAGTAATAGTATCTAGGGATACACAGTTTAGTAATGATGACTTTATCCCCAATTTGCCATAGTGTAGAACATTATAAGACATCAAGAATCATGTGAATTTGGAATGATAAAAATGGAAATTTGTTATTGAAAGTAATCTAATAAGTGGCTATGTTCTCTTTTCAGCAAGTATATTTCTACACTGACAAAATTAGTCACTTATACAATTTTGTACAATACTTTTTTATTTTTGCTTTTTGGAGAGGGGAAAGTAGGGCAGCTGGGGTTAAGTGACTTGCCCAAGGTCATACAGCTAGTTTTGTGTCAAGTGTATGAGGCCGGATCTGAACTCAGGCCCTCCTGACTCTAGGGCTGGTGCTCTGTTCACTGCGCTACCTAGCTGCCCCATTTGTACAATACTTATTACATAAAATGATAGATCATTTGCAGAAACATCAGAAGTTTTATATATATATATATTTCCCCCCCCAAAAAAACCAAGCTAACACATGGGTGACCATCAGTTGAAGAATGGCTGAACAAGTTGTCATTTATGCACTTAATAATATCTCATTTTTTCCAATTATGTGTAAAGATAGTTTTCAACATTCATTTTTACAAGATTTTGAGTTCCAAATTTTTGTCACTCCCTCCCCCTCCCCAAGACAGCAAGCAGTCTGATATAGGTTATACATGTACAGTCATGTTTATCACATTTCCACATTAGTCATGTTGTGAAAGAAGAATAAGAACAAAAGGGAAAAAACATGAGGAAAAAAACCCAAAAACCAAAAAAAGTAAAAACAGTCTGCTTTGGTCTGCGTTTGGACCCCATAGTTCTTTCTCTACATGTGGATAGCATTTTCCATCATGACTTTTGGAATTGTCTTAGAACATTGTATTGCTGAGAAGAGCTAAGCCTATTCAAAGTTGATCATCACACAATGTTGCTGTTATTCTGTACAGTGTTCTCCTACTTCTGCTCCAACTTGTCATTTATGAATGTAATGGAATAATATTATATCATCAGAAACGATGAAAGGCATGGGAAACCTGGGAAGACTTGTCTGAACGGATACAGAATGAAAGAAGCAAAACCAAGAGAACAATTTATTCAGTAACAACACTGTAAAGATGAACAACTTTCAAAGGCATAAGAATTTTGTTCAATGACCAACCAGAATTCTAGGGAGCCCATTATGATGTATGCTATCCACTTTTGGACAGGGAGATAATAGACTCAAGAAACAGAATAAAATGTACATTTTTTGGCCATAGACAATATGGGAATTTGTTTTGCTTGACTATATTTGTTACAAAGTGTTTATCTTTATTTGATGGAGAGTGGGTAGAGAGAAAATAAATGCTAATTGCAAATGTTTGATTTAACTTTAATTTTAAGAAAGCTGCAGTGCCTGTGTAGAAAATTTCACGTCCTTTAAGTAAGCTGTTGACCAAGAAGCTGTCTTCTGCCTGTCCTGTAGTGTGGGATTACCCTGCCATTAATGGGCGCTGTCCAAGGCATAGTCAGTTGCCCATGGTCAAGAGGCAGGAAAGCTGCTTTTGCTTTTTCTTTAAAAATTTTTACTTATTTATTAGTTTCCAAATTCACTTCCACAAGATTCTGAGTTACAAATTTTCTCCCAGTCTCTCCCTTACCCTCCAGTCCAAGATGGCAAGCACACTGAATACCCCTAGCCCCAATCTGTTCTCTCTTATGTCCTCCCACATCTCCCTCCCCTTACTTTCTTGTAGGGCAAGATGGATTTCTTTACCCCATTTTCTATATATCTTATTTCCCGGTTGCATTTCACATTTGTTTTTATAACTTTGATTTCCAGATTCTTTCTTGTCTTCACTCCTCACCCACCCCCACTGGGAAGACAAGCAATTCAATATAGGTTATACATGTGTAGTTACCCAAATCATTTCCATAGTAGTTATACTGTGAAAGACTAACTATATTTCCTTCCATCCTATCCCACCCCCCATTTGTTCTATTTTCTCCTTTAACCTTGTCTCTTTGCAGAAGTGTTTTTCACTAAAGGAAGATATGAGAAGAGAATTTTGGTTTAACTTTTTGCCACCATTTACTCAAAATGAGCAGGTCAGGTAACTAGTTAGAACCTGAAGAATTAAGCTGAAATATCAACTTTAGTTCAAGTTATTAACTGGTTGGTTTGCAAATTCCAAGTATAACCCCAGTGGTAGCTGGCTGGTGTGCTGTTTTAACCTGATATAGATTTTTCCCTCTCTGCTATCTGTTCTTTGATGTATAAACAATTACCTTCCCCCTTGCCCATCCTTCTGCCTATCTTGCCTATGTAACTAAAACCAATATAGGGTTGCTGAAATTGCTGCTCAGGGCCTTCAGGGACTTCTGGAAATCATGGGTCTATGCTCTCTGAACACATAGTAAACAGGTTTGTGTTGCTTTTTTTTTTCCATCTTGATTAGTATAATTGGCAGCAGTACCTATCAAGGAATCTTTGGACAATTTCCATCACAAAGCTGAAAAACACTGGATTTATGGAAGGGGGAAAGGGGTGGCACCAGGAAAAGGGAGTGTGTGAATCCCTGAGAGCTTAGGAGATGAAGTAAAAGGCAGAGAGCAACATGGGCAAACAACTGGGTCAAGTGTATGGAAAGTTCTATGTCGAGGTCAGATGTGGAACTCATGCTACTTTAAGGAAGAGTAAGACACGACTGAAAATGACTGAAAGAAATGACAAATGTGACAAATTAAGAAAAATATGGGAGATTTGTGTGAAGTGATGCTAAGTGAAGAAAGCAGAAACAAAAGAACAATATATACAAATAACTACAACACCACCAACTGAAACACTAAAAAGCAATTGAATTATGAATGAACTGTATTAAACAAAATTGGTCCTGGAGAAACAATAAGGAACGTATATTTCTTTTCTTAATAGAAGAAGAATGTGGTATATACTATTGTGGAATACAATATTTAGTGTCAGATGCAGTTTCCATGTTGGTCGCCTTTGCATACATTTTTATTTTTGTTACAAGGAAGGGCTCAAGGGAGGTTTTTAGGGAAAATATCTGTTGTAAAAACAAAAGGCAACATTAAAACTATTTCTGAGAGGGGAAAGGAATGAATTACCTTTAAGTTCTCATTTAAATGATAATCATCCCTTATTTACAGAGGTGGGGGACTATGGGCGTGGAACACTGCATATACTATCAGACTAGCACTAGAACTTGAGTTGCAAATATTTGAATTTGACCTTACAATTGTTTGTAACAAAAGAACTATTTAGGACCTGAGTCTGTAAACTTTTAAAATACTAAACACACTGAAACTCACCAGGACCATTCACGACTTTAAACCTGGGCTAAGGTTGCAGACCCCACCTTGCCTCCTCCTTCAACTTCCAAAGGTTAATTACACTAGAATTGTGGGGTAGAAAGGGTGAGAGCAGAGACAGCCAGGAGCATGCATCCATACCAGGGATCTCATTTCTCTTTTTTTTTTTTTTGTGACAGTCCAGATTGTCTCCAGGTGTTTTATGATATTCTGAAATAAAAATATAATATTCTTTTTATTCACTTTAATTTTGAAATGATTTTAAATCTTAATATTTTAAATTGAATGACTTTATAATTCATTTTAATTTTAAAACATACATGTGCTCATGGATGCATGTGCATGAGGGAAGAAGAAATGTAGTTGATAGAAAGTCACAAAAACAAATTCTAGAAAGGGTTGGAGTGCCCGTCATTGGAAAATGACTGAAGAAATCACAGTATATGAATGAAATTGAATTCTATTTCACAATAAGAGATAATAAAAGGTATAGTTTCAGAGAAACCTGGAAAGGCTTATAAAAACTGATGCAGAGAGAGTTTATACAGTAACAATACTATAAGACTGCCTTATTCTATCCTCTTCCACTTAATTTTTTTTTTTGGAGGCAATGGGTTTAAGTGACTTGCCCAAGGTCATTCAACGAGTAAGTGTTTGAGGCCAGATCTGAGTCCTGTACCTATTCTTATGTTCCAACAAGACAGAATTGGGGGTAGTGGGTACCTCTTCTTTGAGGAGGTCATATTTGAATTGGGCTTTGAAGGTTGCATAGTAGTTCAAGTATGGGGGTCAGGAGGTAGAGAGAGAATTCCATGCACAGGAAATTGCAGGAGAAAAAGCAAAGAATTGGGAAAACATTGGGTGTTTAGAGCTCCAATTCTGTCATGGCCTGTCCCCACCCAGACCTCCTATTAAAGTTTGCTTGTATCTCCCTCATGTATATATCCTGTATGATTTGTCTTATCATTGTGCCACAGTTCTTCTAATACAATATAAACTACAAACTCTTTTTGTGGGGGCAAAGAACTTGAAACTAAGGGAATACCTATCAGCTGGAAAATAACGGAACAAATTGTGGTAGAGGAATTGAAGGGTACTGTAAGAAATGATAAATGGGACAGTTAAAAAAAAAACCTGGGGAGACATGTATGAGTAGTTGCAGAGTGGAGTAAGCAGAACCAGGAGAAAAATTTATAAAATAACAATACTGTAAACAAACATCTTGGAAAGACCTAAGAAATCAATGACCAACCATGATTATGGGGTCAGATGATGATGATGATGCATGTTACTCACAGAAGAAAAGGAGAATGAGAATGGCATTTGATGAACTTTGAGGAAATATTCTGATGGGAACAGAAAGGTGCTTGTCACTGGCCTAAGTCCCAACCAAAATCTCACATTCTGTAGGAAGCCTTCCCTAATCCCTCTTAATTCTAGTGCCTTTCTTCAGTTAATTTTCTACTATTTATCCTGTATATAGCTTGCTTTGTATATAAGTTTGCATGTTGTCTCCCTTATTGATGACAGATTCTGTCATTTGCCTCTTTTTGTATCTCTAAGCTTGGCACGGTGCCTGATGGAAGTGGTATTTTATATATTTTTATTGATTGATTATTGGGGAATAATGGGGAAATAGGATTGGCTGAGGAGATGCTATATCATGTGGACCTTGAAAGCTGGGAAGAAGAATTTGGTAGGAAAGTTCCTGAACAAAGGGCTCTAATCAGGCAGTGTGAAGTGAGTTGGAAGGCAGAAGAACTAGGTCCTGCTCTCAGCTCTGCCACTTACTAGCCATGGAGCCCTAAGCAAGTCCCTTCACATCTCTTAGACTCTCTTGCCTGATCTATAAATGAGAATGGTAGTATCTGCTCTTACTTTACAGAGCTGACATGAAGATTAGGTGAGATCAAAGGAACATATATTCAGAACTGGAAGGGACTTCTGAGATCATCTCTTCCAAATCCATTATTTTATAGATAAAGAAATGGAGGCACAGAAAGGGTAAGGGACTCACTCAAGGTCACGCAGGTGAGAATGTGGAAGAACTAGAATGTGAAACCAGGTCATCAGACACCAAACAAAGTCTATCTGCTGCACCACCTAGCTGCTTATTATTCCCTTGTACTATAGGAAAGTGCTTTGTAAAGGTGCTATGTAAATGTCAAGTGGGATGATGATGCAAATGATGTTTCAAGATCAATTTGCCAGGTGCTTTTTGTCTCTTTTGAACAGATGTAAACTTGTCCCTGTTGTTTTTCACCTTTAAAAACAAATACACTTTGATTGAGTGACATTGGTAAATGACTAATTCATTTGGTTGGAACAATCTCTACCATTCCTTATTCCAGTAGCATCCTCTGACAGAGTATGTCCTGCTCTTACTAAATTGGCTGACATGGTTAGTAGGTGACTGCTCAGAAAGTCTCTCCCTTATGATAGCAATGGCAGTTGCATCTGGCATTAAGATAAGCCGGGCTATGCCTTGTCATTGCTGCTTTGTGTAACGTTGCCATCATAAATATAATCAGTCAAAGCTGAAGGCTTTTTACACCAGAGCAAAAGATCCAGGATCTAAAACTGGATGGAGATCATTCTTGAAAATCCACTCTCCCCACTTCACTACCCTCCCCCAAAGAGTTTATCTTCTAATAAATCTGTAATAATACAACCTATAAAATGAGGGGTTTGGGTTAAATGACCTCGAACTCTGATCAGCTAGCTGAAAAATGTGTGCTGTTGATTATAAGGAAGGAACTAAATATAACTGAAGTCTCAGATCCCCTTAGTATGAGATCTCTCTTCATTGGTGAAGATTGATTGCTCAGTGTTCCTATAAGGGATGGAGTTGTTGAAAGCTAAACTCTTCTCAAGGCCTGAAGAAAAGTTGGCATCAAACATCTTCCCACTCAAAGCTAGAAATCAGAAGACTAGGATTTGTCTTCTCTCTAGCTCTCACTAACTTCACTCATGCAGTTGTGGCACAGTGAGTAATCAGTCTACACCAATGAGGAGAGAGACCCATATCAATTTTTGAGGGTGAGGTTACATAAGCATTTATTAAGTACTTTCTATAAGCCAAGCTCTTTACAAATTTTCTCTCTCCTGATCCTCATAACAACCCTAGAAGGCAGGTGCTATCATCATCCCCATTTTAACAGTTGAGGAAACTGAGGCTGAGGGAGATTAAATAATTTGCCTGTGTCACACAGCTAGTATCTGAGGCTGGATTTGAATTCATGTCTTTTTGCTTGCAGGTGCAATGATCCATTAACTTAGCCACCTACCTACCTTCTAGTTCTAGAGGAACTAGAGTTAGAGCTATAAAAAATCTTAAAAATCTTAGAAATAGAGATCTTAGAAAAAATTTGGATTTTACAGCTTCAGAAACTGAAGCCCCCAGAGCTTAAGTGACTTGCCAGAGGTTACACCTTGGACCGTAAATGATAGAGCCACTGTTCCCCACCCCACCCAATCTTCTGAATCCATATCCAAATGACATGTGGATAGTGTTGATGTTCAGGGTGCAAATGATGAGGTGCAAGGTATATGTGACAGGGTCATCTTGAAGGAATTTGCTCAGGCTGTCTCCAAATCAAGTAAAGGTAACATGCCAAGCAGGATCCTCCTTAAGGGAGGTTGTTGCCCCTTAAGGGAGTCTGAAGTTTAAGGGAGACTCCAGCTTAACACAAATCATGTCACTGTTACTGGAAAAACTCAATCAATAGTCCATGTCCTACAGCCAAAGTCAAGTCAAGTCAACAAGCATTTATTAAATGCCTGTTAATTTCCAGGCCCTGTGCTAAGGGATGCAGGGTATGAAGAAGGGCAAAAGACAATCCCTGCCCTCAAGGAGCTCACAATCTAGGTGTGGGGCATGTGGGGGGGAAGGGGAGAAGAGAGCTTTTGCCAACAACTATGTACAAACAAGTCAAAGACAGAATAAATTAGAGGTCTAAAATTACCTTCTAAAACGAAGGGATGGCACTAGCACCATCTATAAAGGACAGACAGTATTTGGGTTCAACATAAAGTTTGTTACTATTAGAATCAAACAGCAATTGATAAGTTTTCTGAAAGACATGGATTTGTAGACTCTGTGCTCCATTTTTTTTGAGTAAATGATTAATTATTTGATATTGTGGTAGCAGGGTAGGAACCTCACTGTAAGAATGGTCAAATAAAGGAATGGCTGACAGCAATCAAAGCTGGAGTTTTGTTATTTGGGCTGTAGTAACCTCAGGTACTTCTTGACTTCATTTCTGAGAAAGGAAGACTGAGCCTATTGCAGGCCCTGCCCTGCCAGCCCTCTTAAGAAAGCATAGAAATACTCCTGCAATTCTGATGGCCAGTCTTTGAGGTTTTTTGTTTGTTTGTTTTTTTTAAATTATAGATCCATGGGCTTAGATTCCAATGATATATAGTGCCATCTTTGAAATCAGGGAAGCCTAAGTTCAAATTCCACCTCTGACATTACCTATGTTACTTTGGGAAAGTCACTTCCTATCCCTAGGTCCCAGTTTCCACCTTGATAAATGAGGAAGTTGGAGACCAGATGGCTCCTGAGGTTCTCTATGTTTGAATACATATACATGATGAGATTTAAGGTTAGAGGTATGTGAGACCCCAAAATACCAACATGCTTCGTCCTGCTGAATGAATTTGACTCAAGCCCTCTCTCAGACAAAGAAAAGCAAAGTTTATTAAAAGTTCGTCCTAATGAGTAGACTCTTAAGGAGCCTTGGTATCTATAAGGCTTGTATTGGACAGAGAGCAAGTCTGTGCTAAAAAATTCTACGGCACTCTCACACTACATGGAGGCAAGATGGGGTCTTATATACAGAAATGTTGTGGGAGGAATCTAGGGAGTTTGGGGAGGGTCTTTAGGAGGAGTCAGATGAGGTCAGACTCCAGTAAATGAGTGAAGTTGTTGGAGGCCACCTGGAGAAGATAGACAATGGTGGGCTAGGGTGTAACAGTTGAGGATCAAGGTTGGGGCTATGTGGAGGTCCCACATTGCGTAGAGCCTTGTGAATGACTTATGGCCTCAGGCAAATGCCTCATCAAACGGGAAGATTCAATCAGAGTTCAAGGGGGTTCCAGAGCTTATACCTCATCATTAGCTATTTGATATTCTTCTCACTAAGTCTTTTTCTTTATCTGTGAAGGAAATAACAATTCATTTGCTCCTTACCTTATCTCACAAGGCTGGTGTGGGAAAAGGGCTTTGTAAACCTTAGAGTTCTAAATGCGCATGAGCTATTATTGCTGTTATTATTCCACTCAAGTCTTCCTCTGATGTTTCACTATGAAATGTAAGTGACAATGGATTCTTAATAGTTTTACCATCACAGTTTAAGCTCTGGCTAGCTCTTGTTGCTTAGTTATTTTTGGTTGTGTCTGACTTGTCATGACCCCATTTGGGGTTTTCTTGGAAAAGATACTGGATTGGTTTGCCATTACCTTCTCCAGATCATTTTACAGATGAGGAAACTGAAAACTCTGTTTAAATGACTTGCCCAGGGGTACACAACTAGGAAGTGTCTGAGGCCAGATTTGAACTCAGGAAAATGAGTCTTCCTAATTCCAAGCCCAGTGTTCTATTCTCTGCTTAGCCTAGCTACCCCTGTCCTTACCCAACTTTTTTTTTCCTTATCCAACTTTTAATGTCTCTCATCAGAAAACACTTTGTACTTATTGTATGTGTGTATGTATATATGTATGTATACATATATACATACATATATATGTATGTATACATATATACATACATATATGTGTGTATACATATATACATACATATGCACATTTATACTATAGAATTGCATATACATACTATAAATATATATATTATATAGATATAGATTTTGTTTTCACATTTAGCACCTGTGGCAAGCACACATACACACACTCACAAGCGCGCGCGCACACACACACACACACACACACACACACACACACACACACATGCACATAGGTGGAGGCTAGCTACTCCAGGTTCAGTGGTTTGTGGGTCAAAGGGATAGCTCAGTGAGCCCCAAACAATGTATTCTTTTTCTCTACACAGCCAAAGGACACAACTATTTGCAAAAAGAGGTCACTGATAAAATAGCATAATGAGAAGATTTACATTAGAACCTCCCCTTTCCATAAACAGACAGCCCTTTTCCCCACAAATATACAAAATATCAGAGGAGAGAATGATATTCATGGGGATCACCCATGAGAGAACACGTAGCTATAGTCCCAGCTTCTTTAAGAAACTTTTTGGGCTTCCCTTTATTCTAATACCTTCACTTTTAAATGACCCCCCAATTTACCCTGTACATATATCTTGCTTGTCTCCTCCCTTACACAGTGGGGTCCTTGAGGGCAGGGACTCTCGATTTTCTTTGTACAATGCCAGGCGCTGAGTAGGCACTTAATGCTGGTTGGTTTGACTGGGAGGCAGGGATATATATGTTGGTAAATGTTTAATAACAGTTATCAATGTAACAATATATCAAGGTCTGACTTATTTGCATTTGATGATTTCTGATCTATAAATGCTCATGCGGGAAATTTAACCATAGTTTATCTTAAGCTATTAGAGGTGGCTGTAGTACATGACTGCTTTAGAGATATCTTCTCATCATGTTAGTGCATTATTCTCAGACCTATCTCCACTAGATGCATTACTTCCCTGTGCTGGCTTCTCCAAAGCCACTGATATGTCTCTATGGGCCTTGCTCCTTGCAAGACAAGAGGTTTCTGTTCTTAGGGACCTTCAGTTGACTAAAGCAGTGGTTGCCAGACTTTTTGATCTCATGATGTCTCAGTGATCTTGTTGTTGTGAAGACCCCTCTCCCCAAAAGTTTTTTTGAGATGGAGCTTGAATCCTTTTTTTTAAATTAAATTTTATGTTTATTTTTAGTTTACATCATTCATTTCCACAAGATTTCAAGTTACAAATTTTTTTCTTGTCTTTCCACTACCCACCACCCCAAAACAGCGATCACACTGTATACTCCCTCCCCAATCTGCTCTCTCCTATATCCTCCCCCACCCCCATCCAACTTTCTGTATATCTAATTTCCCAGTTTCATGTAAAATAATAATAATTATTATAATTATATATATATATATATATATATATAAAACATTTGATTTTTAAAACTTTGAATTCCAGATTCTTTCCTTTCCTCTCATCACCCACCCTTACTGAGAAGATAGGCAATTCAATACAGGTTGTACACGTGTAGCTATGCAAAACATTTCCATAGTGAATATATTGTGAAAGACTATGTTTCCCTCCATCCTATCCCGTTCCCCCCCCAACTTATTCAATTCTTTACTTTGACCCTCTCCCTTTTCAAAAGCATGTGTTTCTAACTATCCTCCCCTGCAACCTGCCCTCCCCTCCATCATTGCCCTTCTCATTCCCTTCCCCACTACTCTCCTGTAGGGTGAGACACCCTATTTAGTGTGTGTATCATTTCCTCCCTAAGCCAAATTCAATGAGAGTAAGGTTGACCCATTCTCTTTTGCCTTTCTGTTCTTCCCCTCCACTGTAACAGTTTTCCCTTGCCTTTTTTATGAGATTATTTACCCCATTTTGTCTCTCCCCATCTCCTCTCATTATATTCTTTTTTTTTCTTTTTCTTTTTTTTTTTTTAAAGCAATTGGGGTTAAGTAACTTGCTCAAGGTTACACGGCTAGTCATTATTTATGTGTGGGTGCTCATTTTCTGAGGCTGGATCTGATCTCGGGTCATCCAAACTCCGAGGCCGGTGCCCTTACTCACTGCGCCACCTAGCTGCCCCTTTAGGGCAATTGGGGTTAAGTAACTTGCCCAAGGTTACGCGGCTAGGTTTTTGTTTGTTCGGATTAAGTGTCGGAGGCCGGCTCCGAACTCAGGGCCTTCTGATTCCAGGGCCGGCGCTCTATTCACTGCGCCACCTAGCCGCCCCCATTATATTCTTCTCTCACCTCTTAATTTCACCTTTTAAGTATCATCTCTTCCTATTCAATTGGTCCTATGCCCTCTGTCTATATATACCTGTACACATATGAAGACACACTCACATATGTATTCATATGCCCATATACCCTCCTATATAGACATATATATGTATATATACATATATGTACACATTTCTATTCCCTTCAACTATTCTCATACTGAGAAAAGTTTCATAAGTTACAATTATCATTTTTCCATGTAGATAGTAAATGTAAATAGTCCAACTTTGATAAGTTCCTTATGATTTCTTTTCCCTATTTACCTTCTCGTGTTTCTCTTGCTTCTTGTATCTGAATGTCAAATTTTCTATTCAACTCTGGTTTTTTCTTCAAGAATGCTCGAAAGTGCTCTATTTCATTGAATGACCATATTTTCCCCTGAAACATGATACTTTTGCTGGGTAGGTGATTCTTGGTTTAATCCCAGCTCCTTTGACCTCTGGAATATCATATTTCAAGTCCTTCAGTCCCTCAGTGTAGAAGCTGCCAGGTCCTGTGCTATTCTGATTGTGTTTCCACAATATTCAAATTGTTTCTTCTTGGCTGCTTGTAATATTTTCTCCTTGATCTGGGTACCTGGCTATAATGTTCCTAGGAGTTTTCTTTTTGGGATCTTTTTCAAGAGGTGATAGGCGGATTCTATCAACCTCTATTTTGCCCTCTGGTTCTAAAACATCAGGGCAATTTTCCTTGAGAATTTCTTGAAGGATGATTTCTAGATTCTTTTTTTGATTGTGGCTTTAAGATAGTCCAATAATTTTTAAATTATCTCTCCTGCATCTATTTCCCAGGTCAGTGGTTTTTCCAATGAGATATTTCACATTGCCTTCTATTTTCTCATATGTTTGGATCTGTTTAATAGTATCTTAGTTTCTCATAAAGTCACTAGCTTCCATTTGCTCCAATCTAATTCTGAAGGAATGATTCTATTCAGTGGGCTTTTGAGATTCTTTTTCCATCAGGCAGATTTGGCATTTTAGGCATTTTTAGGCATTCTCCTCATTGGCTTTTTGGGCCTCTTTTGCCATTTGAGTTAGTCTATTTTTTTTGGTGTTATTTTCTTCAGTCAGGTTGTTGACTCTCTTTTCATGATTTTCTCGCATCATTCTCATTTCTCTTCCCAATTTTTCCTCCACTTCTCTTATTTGGTTTTCAAAATCTTTCTTGAGTTCCTCTATGGCCTGTAACCAATTCATATTTTTCTTGGAAGCTTTTAGTACAGGAGTTCTGACTTCATTGTTTTCCTCCTGTTGAATGCTTTGATCCTTTTTGTCCCCAAAATAGGAATCTAAGGTTTGACTGCTGTGCTTCCTTTGCTTGCTCATATTGCCACTCAATTACTTGACTTTTGAGCTTATTGCCATAGTAGTACTCTGCTTCCAGAGAGGAGAGCTTTGTCTTAAATCACTGGGGTTTTTGCAGCTGCTGGAGCTATTAGTTGGGTGCCCTCTCTGAAGCGTCCACAAGCTCTGGCACCTGGTCACACACCCCAGAACCTCCACCCAAGATAGCAATCCAGATACAAGCAGGTTAAAGCAAGAGTAATTACCCCTCAGAATGGTTGCTTGGTCCCCCTACAATCTGCAATCCAGGAGCTCTAAAGCAGCCACACAGGGGCGGCTGCATGGCAACCGTGCCTCAGTTGCTTCTTCCTCCGGGTCACTCTTGGACCTATAATTCTGGAAACCACCACAGCTTCTGGTGATCCACTCTCCTGAAGTCCCTCCAGCTGCAGCTGGTTGGGGCTACCCTGGGGCTAAACCCATGGGCTCATACAGGACTGGGCTTTGCTTCCTGGGAACTGTGATGAACCCTTCCTGTTCTTCTGCCAAGCTGCCTTCCACCGGAGGTTTTTTCTCTCTGTCACTTTGTGGCTTCTGTAGCTCTAAAATTTGTTTAGAGTCATATTTTATAGGTATTTGAGGTGGTTATGGGGAGAGTTCATAGAGTTTTCCTGCTTCTATACTGCCATCTTGGCTCTGCTCACCTCCCCAAGAGTTTTTGTTTATGTAAGTTATATCTAGCAATATTTACCATACTATAAATTAAAATGTCTCAGTATTGTTATGAAAAGCTTTAATCTTGCAAACCCCTGAAAAGGGTTGAGGACTCCCATGGATTCCAGGACCACACTTTGAGAACCACAATACGAGTTGTGTATGGGTGTTCAGGAAGACTAGCACATCTGGTGGGAGAGCTACCCATCCATCTTTGGTGTCCACCTGATTCAACCAACTCTCACCTGTGGCTTCAAGAAGCTGTAGCATGTGCAATGGCCACATCCCAGCAAAACTGCCTTGGCAGATGGCTAAACCAGGTAGAGGGTAACTGATAGGCCTCAAACCAGTCAGTGAGTTCAGGGGATGTCTACCCCAAGCATGTGAAGACTTCCCTCCAGAGTAATGGGATAATGAGAACAATTGTCCCAATGCCATGAAAGTGGCTGAAGCACACAATGTGGAGTGCTTAGAGCTTGATCAGACATCTATGGAAGAAGCTGAGGTTATCCATGTTGACTTTTGTCCTGCCATTGGACTTCAATGATTCACAAAGAGAGTGAGGCTGACAACTTTGTGCAACTCTACCTCACTTAAATCCAAGTCAAGACACTACCCTGTAATATCACCGGACCTCTTTTAAAATGAAGGAGAAATGTCAGCTAGAGTAGGGTGTCTAGAACAGAGCTGGAAATTCTTCCATCATAGCTGCCACACCCAGCTAACCAAAGTCAAGCAGAACGTCCTTAGGCATTCTATCATTTTCAGACCCAGTGTTTGTAGGCATATCAAAGCTTTCTGTTGCAGATAACTACCTTATTTAATGTTAGCCACTCCTAGGTTCTCTCTGGTCTGGTCAAATGAATTTGAATCTGGACAAAAGGAAACCTAAGGAATTTTGGTCTGTGTTTTCCAGCCACCCAGCCCACATTCCTATTTTTATTATGCATATTTGTTGACCACATAGTCTAATTATTTATTGCTATACTTTGACCAGGGAAAAATCTCAAAAAAAATTCTGACCAGTTTCCTCATTGCCACATGTGTTTTTACCTGATGGAATCAATACAATCTCTAGGATAGGGCTGGGGAACCCCTGCCCTCAAGGACATGTGTGACCCTCTAGGTCCTCAAGTGCAGTCCTTTAACTAATTCCAAACTTCAAAGAACAAATCCCCTTAATAAAAGGATTGAACTTGAACTTGAACTCAGTCAAAAGACCACACCCAAGGAACTAGAAGGCCACATGTGACCTTGAGGCCACAGGATCCTCAAGCCCTGCTCTGGGAGGACCAAGATTACTTCATTTGTCTTTGTATTCCCTTGGACCAGCAACTGACACATTGGCCTAGTGGTAGGTGCTCCAGAAATGTCAGTTGATTTTGACTGACTGATTGATCTTTCTTGCCTAATTTGTATTTCCTAGGCCATTTAGCAATTGCTCTATTTAAATATCGAAAGGATTCTCCTCTTTGTTAGAAAAAAAAATCCAGTTCTCCTTAGTTTTACATTTATGCTATCTCATTCTAAATCTGGGACTGGTATTCTTTCATCTTGTTCTTATTTAAATACTGAAGTTAAAGCATTAAAATAGTGAAATCAACTTAACTAGCCAGTTTTAAATTATTCAGGGTTTATTTATACAATTTGCTTATTATCCTCAGTACCCACCAATCTAGTGTCTTTCCTTTTGGTCATTTCATTTCCCCCTCCACTAGATAAGTGAGTAGCCAGGAGGGAATAGAAGAAACTAAAACCTATAACTTTTGTTAATTCTTGCTTTTTTTTGGAGGGCAATTGGGGTTAAGTGACTTGTCCAAGGTCACACGGCTAGTAAGTGTTAAATGTCTGAGGTTGAATTTGAACTCAGGTCCTCCTGACTTCAGGGCAGGTGCTCTATTCACTGTGCCACCTAGCCGCCCCACTTTTGTCATTTCTTAAGGGCTCTGAAGGGGGATGGGAGGCTGAGGCAATGGTTGAGAAAATTGAAACAATCACTTAAAATGAGATTTGGGAATTTTCTGATTCAAAGTAGTCTGATCACCATCTTACTAGGGTGCAAATCATTATGGCTATATTAATAGAAAAATGGAGATAGTCCTTCATTTCAAGGAATTCATATTCTAATGGGGATGTTTCAGCTAGAAGTCAGATGAAGGATGGAAAGGCCCTGCAGATCTTAGGGTTCAGTGGCAAAGCAGATGGCAATGTATCTTCTCTAATTTAATTTCCACTGATAAAATACACTTTGCTTCTGAGGTGGAACTATTTGATAGTGCCAAAAATTTTGGGTAGCAAGAACTTTCTTTTCTGGGTTTTCTATGGCTGCTGGTAGGTTTCATTTTCATAGTGGTTGCTTTCTTGGATTATGGCTTTGGGAGCTGGGTTCTAAATCCAGAAGATGGTCTGGGGGAGTTGTTGCCATTCTCAGGACTCTTGGGCTTGGGGTGCCGGGCTATTTTTATTATGTCTGAGTGGAGGTAGTTGACCTTTGGTGGTGGTGATGTTGATGGTTTGACTTGCTTGGCCCATGTTTTCTCTTCCTCTCTTTTCCTCAGAGTGCTTTGCTGATTCATTTAAGTTAGCTTCCCTGCTCTGGAGGGGGCAAACCTCAATACTGCTGTGGAAATATCCTCAACAACCTGTGAATTTGACCTGCTACAAAAATTTAATAAGCTACAGATTATTGTTAGCAAGATCAGAACTACAGGGTACAAATGAACATTCTACATGCACTAGAGAGCCCATAAAAATCCTAGCCAGTTAAAAGATAATCAGATTAAAAGAATAGTATAGTGGAAAGAGCACTGGACTTGAAATCAGAAGAGACCTGAGTTTGAATTATGCCTCTGACACTTGCTAGCTATTTGACCTTGAATACATCTCTTAACTACCTGTTGCCTCAGTTTCCTCATTGGTAAAACAAGAATAACTTCTGTAACAAAAAACTCTTTTTGTAAAAAGCAAATGGCTAAGAAATGTAAAACCTCCATTTGTCTTAAAATGTAATATAAATATTATCTATTCTTGTTATTAGTATCAGTAAGGTTACTTAAAATTGCTTACAGGTATTATAGGAAATATTGTCCTTGGGTGAAAAATGTTTGCAACAAATTTTGAATATTTTCTTTTCTTTTTTTGCTTTTTGGAGGGCAATTGGGCTTAAGTGACTTGCCCAAGGTCACATGGCTAGTTTTTTTTGTATTAAGTGTCTGAGGCTAGATCTTAACTCAGGTACTCCTAACTCCAGGGCTGGTGCTTTATTCACTGTGCCACCTAGCCACCCCATATTTGGATATTTTAACAGATCTACTCGTGTTGTCCTATTATGGCCAGGCTTTTTTACTGAGTAGGGCTCATCATCCCTTGATATCAAGTGGATGGGGAAAATGAAACTAACATTAATTAAATACCTATTTTTAATAGATAATTGTGCTAGAAAATATAAAAAGTTGATATTCCATTTAAGCAAACATATATTAAGTGCCTATGTGCCAGGCAGTGTGCTAGGTGTTAGAAGTCACATAGACAAAAATGAAAACAGTTCCTGCCCTCAAGAAGCTTATATTCTAGGACAGCTAGGTGCCACAGTGAATAGAGCACCAGCCCTGGAATCAGAAGAACCTGAGTTCAAATCCAGCCTCAGATATTTGGCACTTAACTAGCTGTATGACCTTGGGCAAGTCACTTAACCCCAAATACTTTGCCTTCCTCCCTCCAAAAAAAAAGAAGAAGCTTACATTCTAGTGGAGGGAAAGTATATAGAAGATGAAATACAAGATAAACACCAACTAAATACAAAATGAAGGGGTGAGAAAGCACTAACAACTGGAGAAATAAGGAAAGGCCTCCTGTAGAAGGGGGCACTCAAGCTGAAGTTTAAAAGGTTATTAGGGGTCCAAGAGGAGCAGGTGAGGAGGAAGCATCTGTGGCAATTGGTTTATGAGTTCATTCTTGTCTTTCCCTTTTTGCTATTTTGGGAAGCTGATTTTACCAAACAGTAATGGAATTGAGTTAACTGGAAGCCTCCAGACCAGGAAGAAATTTTTCCCTCTTCAAGCCATTGAGTAGACACTTCCTCTCTGCTCAACAGTACCCTCTGAAAACTGCTAGTCACTATTTATCCTACTTCCTCTATATCAAACCCTGCTCAGAACAAAATTCTTATTATCTTTTTCTGGAAACAAAAGCTATCTTATATGTACAAACAGTATACAAACTCTATTTTAAAAGACCAGAAAATATCAAAAGAGTAATGTAGGCTGGTTGGCCAGGTGGCTAGAATTGGGGGAGGAGGACAGGGTACCCAGGGAAAGGGAAGGGAGGAAGAGAGGAAGTAAAGAGCAGATACCCAGCAGTACTGCAAAACAGGCACATGCTAATGGTAAGTTATTTTCAGGCATATCTTTACTTAAGTGGGTCAGAATGTGAGACAAGGCTCCCATGGTCAGTCATTCTGGGGTCTCAGCACTCCTTGCTTGTATTTCATTCCTGAATCTGTTAAGTCTGCATTCTACATCTCTCTCCCATATGGCTAGGATAATACTATTCCCAGCAGCCCTGGCTGCCAATGTAGAGCTGAGCAATTCCTTCCCTCATGGAACCTGCAATCTAGTAGGGGGGTAAGATATTTACACAGATAGCTAATGTATAGTATATAAAGAAAGTCTTGGTGAAGATTTAAAGGAACTCAAAACTGCACAGAGATTTTTAGGACACCTTTTATAAGGTTACTTAAGTGCATTGAAAGAGAACAAAACAAAATGCCCTTTGAGGTCTGAAGATGAAATTCATTACAGATTGGGGGTTAGGGTTGGGAATTGGAGGCATTTTAGTTAGACATTAAAGAAAAAGCAGTAGTCCACAAACAAGGAGGGAGATGTGGTGACATTTCAGGTATAAATAAACAACATGAGCAATGACAATAGTAGACAATATTTATAAAAAGTTTTAAAGTTCACAAAGCATTTTACATACATTATCCCATTTGATCTTCATGACAATCCTGTAAGGAAAGTACTTTGGGTATTATTATCCCCATTTTACAGATAAAGAAACTAAGACTGAGAGAGATTTTGTGACTTGCCCAGTGTCATATATAGCAGCTAATTAGTGTTAGATATAAAATTTAAACTCAATGAAAAAAATTCTTGAAATATATATTGACTAGATAAATGCAAATTAGAACAACTTTGAGATATCTCATATTTATCAGATTGGCTAAAATGATAGAAGGAGAAAATGACAAATGCTGGAGGGGATATGGAAAAATTGGGACATTAATACAGTATTCCTGGAATTGTAAACTGATTCAACCATTTTGGAGAGCAATCTGGAATTATGGCCAACGAATTATAAAACTGTGTACAAAACTCTTTGACCCAGCAATACCACTATTAGGTCTATTTCATAAGGTGATGGAGAAGGAGGGGAAGTAAAAGTACCTATATGTTCCAAACTATTTATAGCAGCTTTCTTTGTGATGGCAGAGTTGGAAATTGAGGGGATGCCCATCAATTGGGGAATGGCTAAGAAAGTAGTGGAATACAATTGTGATGGAATACTACTGTCCTGCAAGAAATGATGAGCTGGTGGATTTTAGAAAGACGTGGAAAGGCTTTTATTAAATAATGAAAAGCGAAGTAAGTAGAATCAAGAAAATGTTGTATACAGTAACAGCAATATTATTCCAAGAATAATTGTGAACAACCAAGTTATTCTGAATACTATAAATACTCATATCAACCATAAAAGACTAAGAAGGAAAATGCTATCCACCTGCTGAGAAAGAACTGATAAATAGAAGTGCACATAGTGTGGTTTTACATATATTTATAAATCTGAATCAAATGACAGCCTTCTCTAGTTCAAGGTGGGGAGGGAGGGACAGAGGGAAACAATCTGGAACTTAAAATGTAACTCAAAAAAAGGAAGAAAGAAAAAAATTAAAATAATAAATAAAACTCAGTACCTTAACTTTATTGGATGAGGTTATTAGCTACAAACTTTGTGAGACACTTGGGTCTTCAAGTTTGAGATTTAATTTCAAGTACTAATGAAATTGTTGTTTTGATTGTATTTAAAACTTCTTTTTTTTTTGCTTTTTGGAGGGCAATTGGGGTTAAGTAACTTGCCCAAGGTCACATGGCTAGGTTTCTGTTTGTGTGTGCGTTAAGTGTCTGAGGTCGGATCTGAACTCAGGTCCTTCTGACTCCAGGGCCGGAGCTCTACTCACTGCCCCACCTAGGCACCCTAAAACTTCTTATATACAATATACACCAAAGAACTGAAAACAAAGTAGAGGCCCAGCAGTTGAGGGATAGATAGATAATTTGTGTTACATGAATGTGATAGATTATTACCATACAGTAAGAAATAATGAATAAGAGGAATACAGAGAATTGTGGGTAGTTATATGAAGTAATGTAAATGAAAGTAAGCAGAATTAGGAAAAAAATGACTATAACAATATCAATGGAAAGAACAGTAAAAAAGTGATCAGCAAAACTGTATCCTGTAAAGTCACAATGACCAAGCTTGGCTCCAAATAAGAGCACTAAGAAAGACTCTCCTGCTTATCTGTTAAAGTGGGGGACTGTGGGTGTGAAATACTACATTCACAGGGAGTCCCAAAAGTCTTAGTGAAGTTTTAAACAGCTTTTATAGCTTAAATCATCAAACTTTTTCTATATGGTGGTTAGTTTTACCTAATTATTTTCCCCTCTTTTTTATTCTTTGTTATAAGAGGGGGAAGGTGAGAGGGAAGGATTAAACTGGGAAATGTCAGTAATAGAAAAAACAAAATATGTCAACAAAATAAGGGGAGAAGTGCTAAAAGGAGCACCCTAAAGTTCAGATGAACCAAATATGATCCCCAACATACACAAATATCAAGTGTTAGTACAAAAGCACCTACCTTCAAGATGCTGGCCAGAAAGTGTCTTCAGATCCTGGTATTTCAGAAATGCTACATTTATATGCCCTGACTCTAGTAGACACCACTATTTCATTTTACTCCCAGACAAAGGAAGGGAAAAGAAATTTTTTTTGTTCCTTTTTTTTTTTGGAGGGCAATGGGGGTTAAGTGACTTGCCCAAGGTCACACAGCTAGTTTTTGTATTAAGTATCTGAGGCCAGATCCGAACCCAAGTCCTCCTGACTCCAGGGCCAGTGCTCTGTTCACTGTGCCACCTAGCTGTCCCTGGAAAAGAAATTTTTAGGTGAATAATAATAATACCCTGATTCTATAGCACTTTAAAGTTTACAAAGTGCCTTACAAATGATGTCCCATTTAATTCTCACAAAAACCCTAGGAGATAAATGCTACAATTATCTTTCTTTTACAGATGAGGAAACTGAGGCTGAGGGAGATTAAGTGACTTGTCCAAAGTCTCACAGCTAGTATATAAGGCTGAATTTGAACCCAGTTTTTCTTGACTTCCGACCCAGTATGCCTAAAATATTAGTTAATTGAAATTAGACTATAGCATCATAAAAAAACAAGATTTCTCTTTTCATGGGTATCTGTAGTAGTGGGAATAGGTAGATAGATAAAATAGAAATGATAAAGACCATTCCAACTCCCCACTATGGCAATTAGTAGGAGTGGCACCCTGCTGGATATGGTACTGGATTTAAAAATCAAGTAGATATGGATTTAAATCTCTTCCTAGACACTTGTTAGCCACGTGACACTGAGAAATTCACCAAACCTCTCTGTCTCAGAACTTCTTCATCTATAAAATGAGGGGATTAGACTGCATGACCTTAGGGTTCCTTCTGATTCTGAATGTACAATCATCTATCTTATAATAGAACTAGGAAAGTCCTAGTCAATTACCCCCAGCCTCATTAATGGGTGCTAATAATTTTAAAGTTCACCAGACTATTAGATGGAGGTGATCCAAACTTTTTTCCACAATGACCATCCTCAGGGCTTAATAAGAGATTTGTATTTCTAACCCCCCTATAATTTTTCTTGGACAAAGGCATCTTCAAAACTTGTGCTGAGCTCAAAAATCAATTACCTGCCACTTCACCGTCTTTTCAGATACCATCCCTAGAGCTGTTCCACCAATACTGTTCAAATTTAGGTTATGTCAGTCTTTCTTGATTATAAGATCTATTTTTCCAGGATCTGTAGTTTGGCAAGGTCAGGAAAAGTTTTTCCCCTAAAAAAAATTAATAAGTTACAGTAAAGCAGGTTCAATAAGTTGAAACACATTCTCATCCTTAACTGTGTATCCCTAGTGCATTTTTGAGATTGTAATTTTATATGTATATTAATTTTCCCTTAAAAAAAAACAAGCAAGGGGTGTCTAGGTGGCACAGTGAATAGATTAATGAAGAGACTGGCCCTGGAGTCAAGAGGTCCTGGGTTCAAATCCGGCCTCAGACCCGTGACACACTTACTAGCTGTGTGACTTTGGACAAGTCACTTAACTCCAATTGCCCTCCAAAAACAAAGAAAAGGCAAAAAAAACCCAAGCAGGATGGACTCTTTTGCAGATCAGTCTTGTTCAATGGTGATGACACTCATATTCTCTTTAACATGAAAAGACATTTAAATGTTTGTACAGATTTCATTTCTAAGAGTCTGTCCCTTTGAATAAAGGATGACACTGTTTCCTGACACTTGTCATAAAAATATGTTGTTTTTGAATCAAGTATTGTTGTTAGAAAGAAGTTATCTAACCAGTTTGGCCAGCAGCAGTTGCATAAACAAAGGCTATGTTCCCTGTTTGTTTTATTTAACAATAGTTCTGACCGGACGGTTGTTCCTAAGTTGAAGGTAGAAGTTGCCTTAGCCTTTGTGTCTAGGAGTATATTTTCCCTTCCTGGTTTTGTCTCTGGGAGCCCTGATCCCTAGCATCAACTCATTTGGATTCCTTCTAAGCACTGACCTCTGGATTTCTTGAAGGGGTAAAAGGCTGATAATAGAAGTTGTATCTTAAATATACTAGAAAGAGACAGAGCCTTTATATTACCAGGGTTTGCCTGAGAAGAAGCAAAGAGGAACAGGGGAGTTAGTTCAGGAGCAGGGAGAAAACAGTCCTAGGAAGAGAATAGAATTTTAATTTATGTTTATTTTTCTGAGCTGATGAAAGCTGTATCATGATTCACAACATTTCTTGCCTGGAAGCCTGCCATCTTTCTTCCTTTTCCCTTCTTTCCCCTTTCCCCTTTCCACCTCTGCCTCTCTCTTTCTCCCTCTTTTTCTATCTCTCACTTACTCCCCTTTCCTCTTTACCTCCCAATATTAACCATAGACTGAAGGCAAAAATCAGCATGTGGGAGAAAGTGGGGAGGGAGAAAGGTTAGGAAAAGTCAGACACAGATCTATATTTCCTCATGGGTAAGATAGAGATCTTACTAACTCTAAGAATCAACCAGTCAACAAGCATTTACTAAGTGCCTAATATGGATATATCTATATACATAGATGTGTATGTATGTATGTATATATACACACACATATGCATACAAACACACATATATGTATGTATCACATGTATGTATATGTAAAATAAGTGTTTATAAAATAGAAACAAACACTAGGTAACTAGGTCAGGGGAGGTGTTATCCCCTGGGGAATCAGTTGAGAATAATTTGTTAAGCACCTACTATGTGCCAGGCACTATACTATGCACTGAAAGAGCAAAGAAAAGCAAAAGACAGACCCTGCTCTCAAGGGGCCCCCATTCTAATAGAGGAGGCAACATGTAAACAATTGTGCAAAAATAAGTTATAGACAGGATAAATTGGAAATAATTAACAGAGAAAAGACACTAGAATATAGGAGAATCAGATAAGGCTTCTTGTAAAAGGTGGACTTTTAGCTGAGAGTTGAATGAAGAGAGGGAAGCCGGGAGGTGGAGATGAGGAGAGAGAGCACTCCAGGCTTAAGGGAATTGGGAAAAGCTTGATGAAGGGAGTAGCACTTGAGCTGAGCTTTAGGAGGAAGGAAATAATAATAACAGCTAACATTTATATATTACCCACTATGTAACAGGTTCTTTGCAATTATTATCTCATTTAATCTTCATAGCAACCTTTTGAGATAGGTGCTTTTATTATCCCCATTTTGCAGCTGAGAAAACAGGTTAAGTGACCTGCCCAGGATCACATCGCTAGTAGGGCTCTATCCACTGCACCAGCATGCTGCCCACTAAAATAACTTGGTATAGAGCTAGGGATTCTAAGAGAAGAAGGGGGAAAGAGACCCTTCTAGGCATGGAGGGAAGCCTGTGCAAAGACGGAGATCTCTAAGGCCTTTATCAATCTAAAATTCTGTGAGTCCTTAGGAGCTTACTTGTATATGCAGATAGTATGATTACAAAAGCTGAGTTGCTTTTTTTTTTTTTATAGGAGCTTAAGTCTACTTAGAGGCTCATAGTTTCCTGGGTTTCCATACTCCCTCTCCCATCCCCCATCATATTAGCAGTTAGCCTCTGATAGTCACTGGAGCCAAAGAAACTCATCGCCTGGTGACCAGCCTTTCAGCAGCAAGCATCTCAGAATTTAGCCAGGCTAGTCCTTAGATGTCAAGCATACAGATCACATCTGGGCCCATATTCCAAGCCCTTCTAGCCTGGTCCAATCTGCCAGAACTTTTGCTCCTTGCGCATACTCTTTAGAGCATAGGTCATCTGCCTGCCACAATTTTAGAAAAGAGAAGCAATGTGTTTCAAAAAATTTACCATGTAGGAATAGCCTTAAAAAGAAGAATGTTATCATGGATCTTCCCCAAAACTTTTACCTTTCTAGATATTTCATTTATTGTCAGTGAATTGGATAGAGTGGATAAAGTACTGGGCTTTGAGTCAAGAACTCCTGGCTTCCAATCCTATTTCATATACATGACCATGGTCAAGTCATTTAACCTTTCTTTGCCTCAGTTTCCTAATTTGTAAAATGAGGAATGAAATTATACACACACACACACACACACATATGTGTGTGTGTGTGTGTGTGTGTGTGTGTGTGCCTGTTGTCTATGTGTCTGTGTGCATTGCACAATGGATAAAGCACCAATCTTTGAGTCAGGAAGACCTGAGTTCAAATCTAGCCTCAGATACTTACTAGCTGTGACTCTGCACAAATTCCTTAAACCTGTTTGCCTCAGTTTCCTTGTCTGTAAAATGAGCTGGAGAAAGAAATGGCAAACCAATATCTTTCCCAAGAAAATCTTACACAGTCTCACAAAGAATTGGACAAGACTAAAAAAATGACTGAACAGCAATATATACAATAGCTGTGATACTTCAAAGGGTTGTTGTGAAGATCAAATGGCTAGTGTATGGAACATGTTTTGCAAATCTTTAAAGTGCGATGTAAATGTGAATTGTTGTTATTCTCATCTTTTAAGCTGAATAATACTTTTGCTGGCAGTAGGTGGCCAACTCAAATTCACTAACATTGATGTTTTATTTTACTTTATGTCAGAACTTATCCAAATGAAGGGTCTTCATTTAAATATAGCAGCTGAGAAAAATAACTGTTGCCAGTGTAAATGATACACATTGCAATAGATACAGAAGCAAAGTCACATTGATGCATGCCTTGTATAAAGGCATTGTATGCCAGTGGAACAAATCCAGCTAAAACGGATTTGATTCCTTGCCCTACATTATAAAATACCACAACCCTGGGAATTAGGAGACCTGAGCTTTGTTTCTCCTCTTCCACTGACATATTATATGACCTTGGACATGTTCATTCATTTCTCTTGGCCTTATTCCCCTGTCTGTTGAATGTGGATAATACTTTCCATCTACTTATCTCAGGAAAATCATGAGGAATGATGAGAAAATATCAACAAAGCACTTTGAACTTTCAGGGAAAAATATGTTTTTCAGCAGAGCATGTTCAGTTACTATGGCAAAAAACTTTAGTGACTCTGGAATTGTGATTCACTAACTAATCTACATAATCATTAACAAACACTTTGTAGATAATATAGCCTACCAAAGAATTCTTCCCAAATACCTTTTTAATTACACTCAGATTAGATTTACCTTTAAACTTTATTGTTTCAACAGAAGAGATGTGTAAATGGCAATTAAAGAAAGAGGATTTACAAGATTTCAGCTGCTCATCTAAGGGTTTGGAATGAGATGTTTTATTACCACGAATTCAGGATGGATTGGGATTCCAAGGTCTGATTTTAATTGCAGTGATCATATGGGAGTAGAAGAGGTTAAAATTAGTAATGTCTTTAATTTTGGTTTTTGAACAAAATTACTTTCTAGGCTCCCTTTGGGCAGGAACACAAGGAACCTACAGGGAATGTTAATTCTTCATATAGCTTCACTCATGCCAGAAAAAAGATAAGGGATTGTTATTTATCTTTGTATTTCCAAGTTTTTCCTCCAACTATTTATACTTTAATACTTTGAGGCCCCAGGATTTCATCTGGTGTCTCTCTCTACCAATGCAGATGACAGCCTCTCCATCTTCATGAGATCCTTTGGCTGACAAAATCCATCAGCTAATGGACAACCCTGGGAGTGTTGAAGCCCTGAGATAAACTAAGCTGTTCCTCAATGACAAACAGATTCACTGCCTTAGGTCAGTTTTTCATTTCCTTCCACAGAGCCTGTGTTCAGCTGACACATGTTGGGAGAGCCCAGAGGCATAAAAGTAGAAAGTCAGTGGAGATTTTGTTCAATTAAAAAAAAAAATACCATCCCTTCATGCATTTTTTCATGAGCCCATGATTCATTCAGAGAAAGGAGAGGAATATTTCCTGGGTCTGTGCCAGGGCCATTCTGGTCCAATACAGCTTCCCTTCCTCTCCTGAGGGCACAGATCTGGGCATTGGGAATGTCATGCCATGGCTGATTGCCTTAGCTAAGACTCTCACTGGGTAAATATTTAGTGACAGGGTTTTCTAAAGGAACACTGGATAAGAGAAGGATGAGAGAAACAAATTAACATGGTATAACCATGTGTTCAATTCCTTTTCTGGCACTGGGGCAGATGAACATTAATCTTTCTCAAACCTGCAGAACAGCAGATGCCCTTCCCTAATGATCATTACTCTCCTGTCCAGCTGAATAATCAGAGCAGTGCCTCTGTGCTGTTTTTGTCAGGGACCCACCTTTCTGCTGCCACCAGAGCCCAGGGAAAACCCAGACAGTGCCTACTCCCTGTACCCACCCATTACCATGAGGCACTGAGAAGTCTCTTGTTCCCTCTGGAATAGGTCTATTTTTTCTACTTCCTGGGACCCAAAATCAGCCTGGTGAATGGTAGAGCTTTGGGATTCACAAGAGGGGATTGGGAGAAAGGGAGGTGGTTTCCTTGGGGAAGGGGAGGGTGTGTAGGTTGTGAGTGCTTATTAATGTTGTCTTTTCTTGGATATCATAATGACTTCTATTTTCAGAAAATTATTCTTGTTCTTTACTTATGATATGGAGCTTAAGCGATTTGTTAATAGTGGTTAAGGAAAAAGGATCAAGAATTTAGGCTTGTCAAGGCAAAATGAACCACGGAGATTATATAGCACCCAGGGGTAACAAGAAAAGCTGGACCCTGGGAGAAATTTCTTCTCTATTACAAAGATATTGTAAATGCATGACTGAATAATTTTGGCTTGAGTAGACTAGTTCTTTTTTTAAAAAATATTTTCACCTTCTCTCTTAAGCTGTGAGCTTAATTTTTTTAAAAAATCAGCTCTTGGGCTTTATTAACTATTAACTAGGCAGCTAGATGGTGTAATGGTAATATAAATGGGAAGATTTTCCCCATCCATTAATAGACCCATATGATCTGCTTAAGTCACATGGAAGCCTAAGATACATGAGTTTGAGTAGTCATATGAAGCCTGTGGTGGGAGGAGCTTCCTGAACAGGTGGAGCAGAGCCCAGAGGAAGTTGGTCAGAGCAGTTAGAGCTGAGGGAGAGAGAGGAAGCAGGCAGCTTGGCGATGGTGGTGCCCCCTGCATTGTCACTGTGTATAGATTTCTTTGCTGCAATGATGAGTTTGACTTTCTCATGTTTGGATAAATGTTTTGGTTCTGTCTTCCATGTGGAGAGTCTGTTATATTTTGAAATTCAGAATTACACTGGCATATTCATAGCTGCTATAGGTGCTGTGAATATCTCATTGGTGCTAGAGGTAGTATAGTGGATAGTGTATTGGACTTAGAATCAGGAAGACTCATCTTCCTAAGATCAAATCTGGCCTCAGAAACTTCCTAGCTGTGAGACCTTGGGCAAGAAAACCATAAATTCAGTCACAAAGAGTTAGACATGACTGAAAAATGACTCAACAACAACCATTAATAGGAATAAATATCTTGAAAGAACTGATGGCCTACTGGAAAAGATACCAATAATTCTCTTGGTCACCTTCTTCCTTAAAAATTATCCTTGAAAAAAAAATGTGAAGAAAGGTGGCCTAGCAGTACCAGATCTCAAACTGTATTACAAAGCAGTAATCATCAAAACAATCTGGTAATACCTGAGAAATAGAATGATGGATCAGTGGAAAAGATTAGGTACACAATATATAGTACCAAATGACTATAGTAATCTAGTGTTTGATAAACGCAAAGATCTAAGCTTTTGGGACAAGGACTCATTATTTGGCAAAATAATTGCTGGGAAAACTGGAAAGCAATTGAGCAGAAACTAACTATAAACCAACATCTCACACTATATATGAAGATAAGGTCAAAATGGAAACATTATTTAGAAAGAGTGATACCATAAGCAAATTAAAGGAGCATGGAATATCTTACTTGACAGATTTATGGATAAAGGAGAAATTTATGACAAAACAAGAGATAAAGAGCATCATGGAAAGTAAAATGGATAATTTTGATCACATTATATTAAAAAGGTTTTGCACACCAAAACCCAATGCAAGCAAAAAACTGAGGGGAAATTTTCATAGCAAATTTCTCAGATAAAAGCCTCATTTCTCAAATATATAGAGAACCGAGTCAAATTTATAAGAATATAAGTCATTACTTGATTGATAATGTGATATGAACAGGCAGTTTTCAGAAGAAATCAAAACTATCTGTAGTCATGTGAAAAAATGCTCTAAATCCACTATTGATTAGAGAATGCAAATTAAAACAACTCTGAGGTACCACATCATACCTATCAGACTAGCTAATATGACAGAAAAGGAAAATGACAAATGTTGGAGGGGAAGTGGAAAAATTGGGATACTAATACACTGTTGGTAGAGTTCTGAATTGATCCAACCATTCTGGAGAGCAATTTGGAACTATGACCAAAGAGCTATAAAACTGTCCTTTGATCCAGCAATACCATTTGTCGGCCTGTATCCCAAAGAGATTTTTTTTTAAAAAAGGAAAAGGACCTACATGTACAAAAATATTTATAAAAGTTCTTTTTGTAGTGGCAAAGACTTGGAAATTAAGTGTATGCTCATCAATAATAAGTTATGGTATATAATTGTGATGGAATACTATTGTGCTATAAGAAATGACAAGCAGGATGGTTTCAGAAAAACTTGGGTAGACTTCTATGAACTCATGCAAAGTGAAGTGAGCAGAATCACCAAAACATTGTACACAGTAATAGCAATATTTTAAGGATGGTCAACTGTGAAAGACTTAGCTACTCTGATCAAGAAAATGATCTGAGATAATTCCAAAAGTTCCAAAATGAAAAATGCTATCCATCCCCAGAGAAAGAACTGATGAACTCTAAATGCATATTGAAGCATACTTTTAAAAAACTTCTAAATTTTTTTCTTATTTTATTTTTTAGTCTGTGTTTTCTTTTGCAATGTGAATAATATGGAAATATGTTTTGCATGACTACATGTGTATAATTTATATCAAATTGCTTGCCTGCTTAAGGAAGGGGGAAGGAAGGAGGAGGAAGAGAATTTGGAAGTCAAAAAAATTTTAAATGAATGTCAAAAATTGTTTTTACATGTACTTGGGAAAAGAAAATATAAAAACTAAGAATTAATGTTCTTGAGTCAAGAAAATAATATACACAATGGCTACAACCACATGAAGGGAAAGAATAACCACAAAATTACAACAAAAATTGAATGTTGTAAAATTGCAAATAACCCAAAAGACCCCAAAGAAAAGATATGAGAAAATACCTCCTCACCCCCTCTATTCAGTAGAAGTGGGGGAAGGGTCATAGATATGGAAGCTTGCTTATGTTGTCTGTTTTCATTGTGTTGGTCAGTTTTGCTAATTTTCTTTTAAAAAATTTTGTTATATGGGATGATTCTCATGGAGAGGGGAGCTATATAAAAACAAAAAAAGGCAATAAAAATTTATTTAAAAAAAGAATTAATGTCCTTGAGAGAGTGACTTGTCCTATCATCAGATCACATGATTATCTATCTATAGCTAAAAGGGACATCAAAGGTTATCTAGATCAGAATTGTCAAACATGTAACCAGTATTGGAACCAGATTAAAATGTAATTGAAAAATGTTTAACAAAATAAATAAAAAATCAGTAAAACATAGATCATGTTACTTTGTAGTTTTCCAAGTCAATTTGAGGCCCACATGAATCCATTTCTATTTGGGTTTGATAGCACACATGTAGATCAATGCCCTCATTTTGCAGATCTCAGATAGGTTATGTAATATACTCAAAGTCACACGAGTTTAGCCTCTTAGTTCCCATGACTTCAAGTTCAATACACTTCCTACTGCATTACCACTTCCTACCTCAAATTGGTGGGAAGCAGTATATTTTTTAGTGTGTGTATACTATATATTTATCTTAAACACATTCAAGATTATACAATATCAGGAATCTATAATAGGCTCATCTATTCATTTTCCCAGATAGACACACTCAAATCATCCCAACCCAATTGTTGTTTAACCTTTCCCATTTGGTACAGAGGCAAATCAACAGACTCTAGGCAGATAGGTCACATATTGTTAAGGTCAAGGTAGAGATTCATTACAAGGAATTCATATATATGATTTAAATATCTTTATACTAGAATGGTGTTCAGGTAACCCTGGAAGGTCTTAGCTGTTAGTATTATTTTATTCTTTTGAATGTCTTTCCAATGAGATGAAATAAGTGCAGAAGTGACTACAATGGAGAAATCCACTGAGGTTGTGAGTAGGCTGCAGAATATTTCTAATGAAGACCTATGCATAAGAAGTGATGTAAAGCAGAGTAGTCAGGATATGTATGATAGGAAAGCAAGAGGGCCAGTTTATATAGCTAGAGTGAGGGATAGCAGATGATCACAAGTACTACATGGGTACTCAGGGAATTCAAAGAGCCTTAAAGGAAGGTCTCCACTATATTAGGCAGAACTTCTGGATGACTTGTAGGTGTGCCTGGGTTGCAATCTACCCTGATGGAGGAAGCATGCACATTGAGAAGATTAGAGGTCCACTCAGGCAGATATTCTTTCCAATAAATCAGCTTTGACATTGTTTAACATCCAAAACAGCTTAGTTAAAGCTTAGTCTCCTCTTTCAAGATAGGGATTTTCTCTCCTTTCCCCTTTCTTAGTAACTATTATTTCCATATTTTTGCTGGAGGGGGGAAGGGCCAGAGATAATAAAAGCATTTCACAGATGGAAGGGATAGGCATTACCTCAATTATATAGTTTAGGTAACCGGTCTATGCTGAGTGTGTGAGTAGGCAAGGCTGCCAAACTTAACTGGGGGTCCAAGGTGTGTCCTGGATGATCTGTAATTTCCACAAAATGATGTAAAAGCTGATAATGGACCATTACTTAACCAAGAATTAGGAAACCAGAATACTATTTTTGACCCTACCACTGACTCATGTAGCCTTGATCTCATCAATTTCTGCTGCTTGCAAGATGGAAAAAAATTTTGAAACAGATTAACTTACAGTAAGTCATAAATCTCTATGTCTTCCTCAGTCTCCATCTCCTTCCCCTTTCCCTCCCCCCCAGACTCCACCACTATTCCTTGTCCTTTCTCCTTCACTAAACTTTATCTTCCCCTGGCTAACTGCTATTTTCTGGGATCTGGTGGTGAAAACAACTAACTCATTTTTATACTTTTTAAAATTTTGTCAGCATAGGGAGCTCCCTGATAAGAAAATTCCCTTTACCAATGCAGATGGCATCCACTCTGCAAATTACAGTCTTAGTCAACTGGGGACAATAAGAGATTAAGGGACTTGCTGATGGTCACATCAATAATATACAAATGGTCGGGGTTGGGGGAATTCAAGTGTACCTCTCAGCTTGGAACTCTACTGAGGGACTGAGTTTGACTGTCAAGTTGATTGAGAAACTTGCCAAAAAGTAATATATCTAGGTGATCCCAAATTGTTTAAGCAACTTGCCCAAGGTCACACAGCTAGTAAGTGTCTGAGGTCAGATTTGAAGTCAGGAAGAAGAGTCTCCCTGACTCCAGGCTCCAAGGTTCTATCCACTGTGGTACCTAGCTGCCATTAAGCACTTCAACAAATATGATCTTATTTGGTCCTCACAACAACCCTCTGGAATACTTGCTATTATTACCCCCATTTTACAGTTGAGAAAACTGAGGCAAATACCTTGCCCACAGTCATATGACTATGAAGTTGAATTTGATTTTCAGTCTTCCTGGCTGACTCCAGGCTCACTACTGTATCCACTGTGCCTTTGGCTATCTAACTAATTAATATATTTACCTTAAAAGTCCACAAAACACTTGGGGTTCCTTCAGAGAAAATGACCTATATGTAATATATGAAAAAGAAAATATTATCAAAGTGGCTAATGGTAAAAATTGAAACAATGCCTTATCGTCAACTAACAGTAATTAGAAGTTCTCCTTTCTTTCCCCCAAGATCAAAAGGGTTGACTGATTTGTAAATTAGTTAATGCCGCCTTCACCAAATAAGTTTTAAATAATGAAAAAAGAAAGATAAAGCCTCCAAGGAGGTAAAAATGGAAATTTTCCTGGCGGTAAAGTATAATTAAAGCACACCCCCTTTTTTCCTGAAATTGACACCTCTTTCTGGGGGCAGGAGTCAATGAAACAACATTCAGGATAGCTGTCAAGTTCTAAAATCACTCTGAGTGATATTGAAAACATCACTTTTCAAACTGTTTTAGAATTTATAAGGGAAAAAAGGGCCTATAAAATCTGTAGATTTTAGTTTTGTTAAGAAATGCTGTGAGCAAAATAAAGAGCAGAAATGTCCTTGAGATATTTTTGTTCTTTCCCATGTCATCATGGAATAATGTTGAATGGTTTCCTATTTAACACCTTTCGCAACCTAGCAGAAGTTATTTTCTAGAATGTTGCCTTTGAATAGTTAGAAGCAGCCATGTTAGAGCACCCTGAGTAGCTTCAAAATATGGAATTGCTGATAAAAAGGAAAATGGAACTCCTGTTTTCCCACCAGATTAGAATATAAACTCATGTAAAATCCTATGCTAATAAAAGAAAGATGACCAACCATTATGAGTAATATTTTTTTTCATAAAGTAGAGAGAAGCAGGTAAAGCCAATCTAAAGAAAACTTGGTAAAACAGCCAACCAAGCAGAATTATCCAAAGGGCATTTAAGGAAGAAACTAGAAAGAGGACTACAAAAAGAAGAAAGATGGAAAAGATTTGCAATATTTATTACAAGAAATTACTTTCTCCATCAAGGATAGTAGAACCACCCCTGTTGGACATCTAAGATCAGAGTCTCTGAGTTACATGCAGAGAAGTAGAAATGGCATCAAGAAGAACAAAGCCAGGGGAAAACAGCTGAGTTAGATCAAATATAGAGAGAAGAGATTCATACTAAAGGCAGTCCAACTGTGAGAGCACTGAGGGACCAATTTATAAGGTGTCTAAAGGAAGATGTGGAAAAAAATCTTAGACCTCATTGATTCCTCCCCTCCAAAAAAAGAGACCAAGAAAGCATCAATAACTACCAGTCTATGGTCCTACCTCCCATATTGACCAGTTTTTATGAGGTTCATATATAAAGAATTAAGGGCATCTTCAATGAGAATATTATTAACAGAGAACAAGTAGGTGTTCACAAGCAATATTCAACAATGGTCCACATCTTTACCATCTCACAAATGATGTTGTAAATGTAAATGCAAAACGAAAGTTGTAAAGAATATGATTCCATTTTGTTTATTTTTTTATGATGAAAAAGCATTGGTAGAATAAAACACCACCTTATAAGTTCTCTTACAAAGTGCTTCTCATCCATATATCAAATCCATTGGTTAGTCAATAAGCATTTATTAAGAACCTGTGATATGCTAAGCTCTTGTGTTTGTCCTCATTTTCAAAGAGGTCCATGACATCAGGGAAATGATGACATGACTTGCAGTTGACTTTGGTTTGAGTGAGGGAGGGCTGTGCAAGGTCATCAGCCTTACTTTCTCCTCCAGAGCCATCTGGGTCCAGTGGTCTTATATTTATCAGGATTACTGGAGATGACCAAGAATGCAGTGGGAGACCCTGGCCCTTTGAGGCTGGAGATACAAAGAAAGGCAAGAGACAGTTCCTGCCCTCAGGGAGTTCACAATCTGATGAGGCAGACAACAAATAAGCAAATATATATCATAGATCTATGTACAGACTAAATAAGGAATAATTAATGAAAGGATATTGGTCATAGTTTACTAAGACCTCAGAAAAGCTAGAGATGAAAGTGGGATACTGTGCTACTCCAAATCCATGTCCAAATTGGGATTGGGGTGGTGGTGTTTCAGCTCTGAAGATGAAAGAAGAAAAAGTCCCATTTCTGATGTGTGCTAGAGATAGTCTCTCTACTTTGGGGATGCCAGGATGATGACTGGTATGAAACAAAGTGAGTGAGTCTAGAACCTTGTTAAGAGATATGTTCCCCAATTTATTTAAGGTTAGATGTGGTTTTCATCCATGATGTTAGGTGCTATAGTGCTATCTGGGCCTTGATGGATACATCTGTGAGGTTATTACTGGGAACTGGTTTTAAGAGTCAAAGTAAAAGAAATCAAAAAACAATTAACATTTACAGGATGCTAGCTAATGGATTTGCTTATGAATCTTCCCATAAAGTTCTGACTCTTCAGTTGCTTGGCTAGTTCCAATAGAAGGGTCTTGATTTTTTCTTAGAGTAAGAACAAAGCTTTATGTCTTTTTGCCTGAAAATTATACATATGAATGCTAATTCATATTCTTTAGGGTAAAGAAATAAAGTCTACGAAGATCCTAACAAAGTAGGGGAGGGTGAGTGGAAGTAGAGTAAGACCATATTTATTAATAAAACTAGGGATAAATGTAGTCTGCACATATGTTTTCTAGCAAGCAATATTGATTCATTTTTCTTCCCCAGTGGGAATGTGGCACTTACAGTTACAAAATTCTAAGAAGCAAATATATTCTTATGCATATAATAAAAAGGATCATAGAAAACACAAACCAGACACTATGAAATGAATCATGGCAATCACAGTACAGCAGTGAAGCCAATATGAGTTAACAGCGCAATATCATAGCCAAAAAAGCTAATGTAATCTTAGGCAGCTTTAAGACAATACAAAAAAAGAAAAAAAAAAGAAAACTATAGGTCAATCGTACTTATGGATCTAGATAAAAATATCCTAAGTAAAAGTTTAGTATAGATAATGAAGCAATATGGGGGGGGAGAATTAATCACTATCACCAAGTGGGGTTCATCAGTAGAATTCAAGACTTACATGAACAAAGAAATGCATAAAGAAACCCCATCACATTAACAGGTAAGATAGATGGATAGATAAATATATACATAAAAGATAAAAAGAAACAAGCAAAGAAAGATATAAAGGAAGGAAGGAAGGAGGGAAGAAAGAAAGAAAGAAAGAAAGAAAGAAAGAAAGAAAGAAAGAAAGAAAGAAAGAAAGAAAGAAAGAAAGAGAAAGGAAGGAAGGAAGATATGCCCAAAATGCACATGATAAAATTAAATATTTATCCTTGCTCTAGGCATTCTAGTTGATAAACTGATTCAATCACACTCAAGAACAATCTGTCAATATAAAATGAAGACTACAAAAGTGTTTACACCTTCTGCTCCAATAATTCCACTTTTTTGCAATTTAGCCCAAAGAAACAACCCCCAGGATCTGTCTTCTCCCTTTTCATCTTTCCATCCTGACTTCTCTGGCTTTCTTCAAGTTCCAGTTAAAATCCCACTTTCTACAAGAAGTCTTTTCTTATCCTCCTTATTTCTCTTGCCTTCTAACACTTGATTATCTCTGGTTTATTATGTCTATATCTTGTTTGTATATAGTTGTTTGCATATTGTCTCCTCCATTAGACTGTGAGCACCTTGAGAATTGAGACTGCCTTATGCCTTTCTTTGTATCCTCAGTGCTTTGCACAATGTCTGGCACATAGTAGGTGACTAATAAATGTTTGTTGTTTGTCTAAAGCTGATCTAAAAATTGTGAGGCACCGTCTCCCTCCTTTCCCCTTGCTGTGTCGTAGTCACTGCTAAAGCATAATGAACCTACACAAGACTAAGGGCTATTGTGTGTGTGTGTGTGTGTGTGTGTGTGTGTGTGTGTAAACTTTTTGTTTTGTTTTGTAGGATTCCATGCCCCAAAACTTCATCACCAAGTATCCAATCTATGTATGATTAACTTCTTCATACTTAGGAAGGCTAAGAAAATAGACTTTAGGGGGCAGCTAGGTGGTGCAGTGAATAGAGCACCAGCCCTGGAGTCAGCAGGATCTGAGTTCAAATCCAGCCTTAGATACTTGACACACTTACTAGCTGTGTGACCTTGGGCAAGTCACTTAACCCCAACTGCCCTTCCTCCTTTTCCAAAAAGCAAAGAAAAAGGAAAATAGACTTTATACTTAGCTAGGTTTAGAAAATAGACTTGGTCTGTTGTCAGGGCTCTGTTTTCTGACTTGATAGGAACTCTGCTCAAATGTAGAATCTGAATACCTTCAAGAGCCCAGAGTTACTTGCTATGTCTATGTTACTTGCCATGCACCAGAGTGGGACTCTATGGAGCTCTTTTTGCCATGCAGTGGCTTGAAGTTGACTTGCTAAAACAGTAGTTGATGTACAGCTGGGTGGTACAGTGGATAGAACATTGACCCTGGATTCAGGAGAACCTGAATTTGAGTTCAAATCCCAATTTAGACACTTACTAGCTATGTAACTGTGGGTGAGTCACTTAATCTTGGTTGCCTTAAAAAAAAAAAAAGTAATTGAGTGGACCACAATCTGTCTCTCTATAATTAAATTATTTGGTAGTGGTCCTCAATTTATTTTTCTGTGAGCCTTTGACTTCTCAGTGGAAAAAAAAAGAAAAAGCTCTCCAATACCAGTTGAGAATCAATTTTCTATTGAAAAATGTTCTAGCCAGGGAAGATTTATGCCTTTCTTTAGCATCCAGGCACAAAACAAAGAGAAGCATGGATAAGGTTGGATGAAGCAGGAGTTCTCTCACCCATTTGCCAAGATTTACTAGCCCAGCATTTATTTTATTTATTAAATGCCTAAATCACAGGAAAATAAGATAACATGTAAGTTCTCTTGTCCCCTCTCATAGGGAAGAAGATTCCTGGCTAGTGCATCTATCCATTAAAAGAACCTAAAGATATCTCAGGGCCCTTTGCTTTAAATTCACTAATTCATATTTCTGTAGTCAGCTTAGATCCCTCTTTTACCTCCTTACCTTCATCTAAGTGTTTCTCATCACAAAATTCAGTGCCATGCTAATTACAGTAATTTTCACCCTGAAGAATTTCCACATGGAATGTTGCATTGTCCTGTGACAGGGGAAATAGGAAGTCATAACTGGGCTTGTTGTAGTATGCATTGGTGCACATGTCAAGCTAGAAAACCTGTACTGGATTATATAGCTGCTTCGGTCAGTCATGTTCCTATTGGCATGGAATATTGGTAAATTGCCATGAAGAGTTAAAGTTCTGGTAATACGATTGGAATGTGATGTTCTAAAATGAAATCAAATGTGTGGCTGATTATGTGGAGAACAAAGAGGGTTAGAATTGACAGAAAGATAAATGTAAAAATGTAAATGTAGGAAGTTTTTTTTTCATTGAATAACCAATAAATTAAAGGACAAACTCTTGGATGATATTCACTTTGGGATGCCCAAGTTTGTAGATAATCACATGAAAATTTATTGGCAAATTATCCGATGACATATATTCTTTTCATAGTATGTTACATATTTTTATAATTAATTTATCTTTTGTTTTATGGATAAGAAGTTCTATTTTTACCCAAATCAAGAATCTGTTGGAAATACTGTAAGTTCAGGGGTGTGGAACTTGCAGCCTTGGGGCCACATATGGCCTTGTAGGTCCTTGGGGTGTAGCCTTTTGGCTGAGTCCAAGTTTTACATAATAAATCCTTTTATTAAGGAGATTTATTCTGTGAAGTTTGGATTGAATTTTTTAAAGTTATTGAAACAATTTTTGAAACTTAATTGTTCAAGGGACAAAAGACCCAGGCTGTTGATATCACTTAGTTGCTTGAGTACAAATAGCCACAAGAAGTTCCAGTCAGTACCTTATGCTTGACCACTGGACTACCATGGGCAATTTAGAGGCAGGGAAGCTGTACAAAACTGAATAGACTCAACATTTTCCTAATTATTCTTTCTTGTGATGGCTAAGTAAATCTCCTTTTGTAAATAAGGAAAAAGTTACTACCACTTCATCTACATCTACTTATCTACTCTATTCTTTCACTACTCTACTTAGTACCTTTGTTGTAGTTACCCTAGTTTAAGGGTAGGGCACCTGCAGCCTTGAAGACATATGTGGCCCTCTAGGTCCTCAAGTGCAGCCCTTTGACTAAATCCAAACTTCACAGAACAAATCCCCTTCATAAAAAGATTTGTTTTGTAAAACTTGGGCTCAGTCAAAAGGCTGCACTGAAGGACCTACAAGGCCACATGTAGCCTCAAGGCTGCAGCTTTCCCACCCCTGCCCCTAGTACCTAACTCTTCCTCACATGGGAGGCCCCCAAAAGGTACTCCAGACTCAAAGCACTTCATGGGAAAGCATTGACTCAAAAAACCATAGTTCATGATCCTCCATCAGTGGGTTTCCTTTGTTAGACCAGAAGGACACATTAGTTCAAATCAAAAGATATTTTAAAAAACAGAATAAGAAATAGGTGACAAAAGATTTCCCACCTTTAACTCCAGTACATACAGGGATATGCTATCTTACTCGGGGAGGAGCACATGCAGGGACCACAGAGGACGGGATGGTGTGTGTCGGGAACATGCCCAAAGAAAGGACACATGCAGAGGGAATGAACACGATCAGGGAACATGTGTGACTGAAGCCATTCTTGCCTCTGATATCATAGATCTATTCATTCCCTTGGTGAAATCAATATGTTACTCTTTGTTGGGTAAAACTACTTTCTCTTTTCTGCTTCTCTCTTTTGGTCTTTGGCAGCAATGCTATTTCTTTCCTGTAGTTCGGGGGTCCTGTCAGTTCTTTATAATCCCAAGGGTTATCTTGGACTCTTTCATGGTACAATCCCTGGACAACCTTATCTAGTTGTTAGGCATCAAAGGTCTGTCTTTTGAACTACTTTAATGCTGAGAGGCCATACTGTGCCATCAGTCCCTTAAGTTACTTAAAGTCAAGAAATTCCTTTCAGTTCCTGACATTCTCGTTCTGCCTATTTTGACCTTAGAGCTTTAATTAGCAAGACAGGAAGGGCGGCTGGAACGTGTGTTTTTGTCCTGACTGCCCACCAGTGACAAAATTGCTACTCCACATGTTTAGTCAAATAGAGTACCTTCTAGTTCTAGCACCTGCTTAGTCTGTGATCCTCTGACCTTTTTCTTTCCTTAATTCTTTTCTTTTAAAGCAAGCTGTTGCTTCCTTGAAAGTCTCCTTCTTTGCCTCCTTTGATCTTTTCAAATCTACTCTAAAACATTCTAACTTTGACTTTAAGGTGACTCAATAAAGTGGACAGCAATTAAACTTAGCATACATTTATGAAATGCCTTCCTGTGTGCAGAGTATTATGGTAGGTCCTTTGTTTAGATGAAACACTGTCATCACTATTAAGGAGTGTACTAAGTCTACTAAGGGATATAAGAAACATAGCAGTAACTATAACACAAATACTACAGTTTAAGGCACAAACAAAATGCTAGATGAATTCTAAGAGGGAATAGAAGGTGATTATTGACTAGTTGGGGTGGCTGCTGAAAAGGAAAGGTTTTATGGAGGAAATAGTACCATATCTCACTGTATAATCATTGCACCCTGGTTTGTGGGGTATTTTTTTTTAGTCCAAAAGTTAGGTTATAACCTTTCATCACATAATTCTCTTCACCACACCACTTAAAAAGTAAACAGAGCAGCAATGTCTTCACCAGTGGCATATGGATATACATTTATCTCTAGAAAATTGCTAGCCTCAAGCCTAGAATTCTCAGTGCACTCATTTTGTCAGTATTCAATTTTAAAATATATTCACAAGTATTCTGTATATCCTAATCTTGCACCAAGACAGGTTAGTAATAAATGATTTTTAAGTAATACAGGCACACTTAAAAACAAAACAAAACAAAACTTCACGTAATGGTTACACTCTACTTTTTTTCCAAAAAATATGGCATAAAATTCGTGATGATTATATGGCAAAATTCTGTATTTGAGTTGGGTTTTATAGCGTGGGTTGGAATTCAAGAAGGATCATAAGAGGAAATTCCAGGCAATGGAACATCTTCACCAAAGGGAAAGTTTGGGGTATAGGAATCACCAAATAGTCTAGTTTTGCTCAAGCATAGAGTTGGCAAATAGGAATGATTTCAGGTAAACCTAGAAAGGGGTGGCTAGTATACTAGGGGTGGAGATTAGAAAGTTTAGGCAGAGTTTGAATGTTACTTGGTGGGTAATAGGGAGCCATTGAAAGTTTGTAAAGGGGGCAATAACACAATCAAATTTATTGCTAAGAAAAGTAAATCTGACTTCGTGAAGAACAGATTAGAAGAGAGACAATGGAAGCCCAGAGGTTGTCAGGAGATAATTGTGATAATTCAGGAAAGTGCTTAAGGGAACCTATATTATGATTATGGCAATGGGAAACAGAAAAGAGGAGACAGCTTCAGCTGCTTTTTTGAGGTAAAATCAACAGATCTTACTAATTGATTGGCTATAAGAGGTGAGATAAAATGAAAAATTAAAGCTAATTCCAAGGTAACAAAGATGGGAGACTGGGTGAATGAATGTTGGCCTACTGACAAAAACAATGAAGTCACAAGAAGATTAAGTTCTTGGGGAAAGTTAATGTGGTAGTTTTTTTGGTTGCTGGGGAGGGGGATGTTAGGTTTCTACTTTCATCAGTGACAGCCAATCCTTTTCAGTCTTACTCCCCAGAAAAATCTGTGAGGCAACCAATGACCTTATGGAGTCTAAAAAGTGCCCCTTCAAGGAGGCTAGGTGGCTCAATGAATAGAGCTCGGGCCCTAGAGTCAGAAGGATCTGAGTTAAATCCAGCCTCAGATGCTTAACACTTAATAGCCATGAGACCTTGGGCAAGTCAATTAACCCTAATTGCCCTGCCCTCCCTCCTCCAAAAAAAAAGTGTCCCTTCATTAGGTCTCTAACTCAGCTCCTTTTTTTTGGTGCATTTTTCTGTCAAATGGGATGACTTTAAAGTGACCCAGGATAGTCATTTATGGGTAATTTTTACCAAAAGAAACAGACTCTTGGGGCGGCTAGGTGGCGCAGTGAGTAAGAGCGCTGGCCTCGGAGTTGGGATGACCCGAGATCGAATCCGGCCTCAGAAAATGAGCACCCACGCATAAATAATGACTAGCTGTGTAACCTTGAGCAAGTTACTTAACCCCAATTGCTCCAAAAAAAAAAAAAAAAAAGAAACAGACTCTTTAGTTCAGTTTAGTGTAGTTCTTAATCAAAGCCATGAAACATTTCATCTGATGACATGTTTTCTGATATTCCCAAAACTGAATAGAATGCTCATTAGACCTGATTATGTATCAGTCCTTATAAGCATTGATTATATTTTCTAGAAGTAAAACTGGGAATAAACAAAGAGGTTTTCAGTCTGCTTGGGATAGAGAGTATAGGTGGTTAACATCTAGCCCCCTCACCTTTTTTTTTACTGCTGTTTCTTCTCTAGTGGTATAAAAAACAAGGATTACAAAGATCCAGCATTTATTGTAATAGATTCAGAAACTGGCAAGAGGGTTACATGTTACAAAAAAAAAAACACATATAGTCAAAATCTCACGTGTTGAGTTACTCACAAAATCCAATGACCATAAAGATTTCCATATACAAAGAAGTACAGAAAATAAAGATTGTGTATGAATTCATAATTTTCCATTACATAGAGATTGTTTTTTAAAGAATAGATTACTTTCAGCACATTAGTACCAAAGTTGTCCTGTTTGTGTTTCCCTCTGAAACGCTTTCTTATACAATGCTTATATATTACCCCCCTTTTCTCCTATGACATTGCCACCATCCTGGTGCAGACCCTCATTCACATGCCTGCTGGTGGGTCTGCCTGCTCCAGCCTCTCCCCACTCCAGTCCCTTCTCCACTTAGCAGTCAAAGCAATCTTCTTAAAGTAAAAGCCTAGCCACATCAGCCCTACCCTCAATAAACTCCAGGGGCCCCCTCACACCTAGAGGATCAAAATAAAAAATCTATTTGGCATTCAGAGCCCTTCATACCCTGCCCTCACTTCCATCTTTCCAATGTATTTATACTGTACTCTCCTCCTCCCACCCTACTCTGTGATCCAATAACACTGATCTCCTTACTGTTCCTCACACAAGACACCCCCTTCTCAACTCCAGGTATTTCACTGGTTGTCCCCCCTCATCTCCACCTCCTGGCTTCCTTCAAGCTAAAAACTTACCTACTATAGGAAGTCTGCTCTGATACCTTTTGATGCTAGTACCTTTCTCTAGTTAATTACATCCAATTTATTCTGTATATGTCTTGTTTGTGGGGCCCTCTGACTGAATGCTCTGTGAAATTTGGATTCAGTCAAAGGGCCATTCTTGAGGACCTAAAGGGCCACGTGTGGCCTTGAGGCTGCAGGTTCCCCATACCTGGTCTATGAGCTCCTTGGGAGCAAGGATTGGGTTTGGTTTTTTTTTTTGTGGGGGGCCTGAGGGGGAAATGGGGGGGTCTCCTTTCTTTATATCTCTAGCACTTAGCATAGCATCTGGTATCTAGTAGACACTCATTAAATGTTATTGACTGACTGACATTCTTTAAATGCTTCATTGATATTCTTTTCTTTCTTTTTTTGAATCACTATCACCAGATCACCCTTCCTTTACAGTATCTATATAGTATGTATTGTCATACTTTAGTTAGCACCTCTTTATCTTTCCAGTCCCAACCTACTTTTTGAGACCCAGTTGCATGATCCAAAAGGCCTGGCAGATCCCTCTGCTGTCCCAGCTGTCAGTGATTTAAAAGTAACAAGCTCCAAGTTATGCAGTATATGCTATCACGTTCTGCTACAGCAGATATATTTGATCACTGAAGTCCTCAGGGCCCAGCTGGAAGGCAGTCATAGCTACCTGTAATACTGATATCAATTTATATCATTCAGTCACTGTCGAGAATATGGACTCTTATTCACGTCCTCTGAGATGCTCACTAAAGATATTTCCCCCCTACATTTTTGATGAGCTACACAATGATTATTCATATAGTAGATTTTCTGTTTAAATTTTTCATCCTGACCCAGCTTTCCTTGTGTTTCCTTATACTATGCAGGTCCTCAGGAGGGAGTACAAACTGATTTGAATATTGGCCTAAACAAAGCATAAATTACATGGCAGGCTTCCTAATTTAAAAACAATATAATACATTCTAAAACCAAAGGTAAATGACTTTTAGATTATCCTGACTTTAGAATTTTTCCAACTGCTGTTTCCTATTATCAATGAGGATGAACAAATGTTGACTCTTCTTTATTCTTTGTGCATCTTTTAAATCATTACGAAGAGCTTTGAAACTGACTTGTTAGTCAGTGCCACAGCATTGTGCCACTGGGGATACAAAAAGAGGCAAAAGACAGTTCCTGCCTTTTAAGGAGCATACAATCTAATGGGAATTTATTATATTCTTTAAGAAAAGGTATGATTCTTAGTTTCATATATAACTCTTTTTCCCATTGTTATATGGAAACGTTCATATTTATTGCTGTTTATCAAGTTCAGAGTAACAAAAAAATAAAAATTATTAAGGATAAAAATGATTGCAGAAAGGTTTATATCCTTTGGATTAGAATAGGGTAAATGCTTTTTGTTTTCAAATGGAATAATATAATGAAGGAAGAGGGGAGGGAAAAAGCATTTATCTAGCACCTACTATTATGTCAGTCACTATGCTAAGGAGGTCATTGCTATTATTATCACCATTTTATAATTGAGGCAAGCAGAGGTTAAACGATTTTCCCTGGGTCACACAGTAAATGTCTGAGGCCATATTTGAACTAAGGTCTTCTTGACTCCCAGCCCATTGTTCTATCCACTGCACCACCAGCTGTCCAGTTGTCTAATGACAAAGTGCCTGGCACATAGTTGTTATTTAATAAGTATTTGGTGGGGTGGCTAGGAGGCAGTAGAGTGCTGGCCCTGGAGTCAGGAGGACCTGAGTTCAAATCTGGACTCAGACACTTAACACAAAACTAGCCATGTGACCTTGGGCAAGTCACTTAACCCCAACTGCCCTACCTTCCCCTCCAAAAAAGCAAAAAAAAAAAAAAAATTTGGTTACTGACTGATTAGTTGAAGCTAAATCCTTGTTGAACTGGAACTCTTCTAAATCCTTTATTTTATAGACGTGGAAAAAGGCCTCTGGAAGTGAAATTATTTACTTAAACTCACTTTGTAAATTGTAAAAAAACTATAAGAATATAAGATATTTTTATTGTTTAAGGGTACTAGAGAGTGCTTACATCAATGCTTGATTAAGAGTGTGGAAAATATATACAATGCCAAATATTCAGGGATCAAAGAGGGCCAACTCTATGAATTTTTAGTCCCTAGGTACTATTTAACCAATTGTCAGATCCAATGTATGTAGCTCAAGGCCTATTTCATTATCCCTATTTGACCCTTATTAACAGTTCTTTTGCATGCTTAGGCTTCATTTCTGCATGACTGGCTATTCTCTTGGCATGAGTCTTACTTTTTTATCCTCTTGCTGTTGGCAGTTTTAATATTGATAATTTAAAATTGCTTTTAAAGGAAATCTTTGAAATATATTTAAAGTTATATTTTTCCAAATAGGATCCCTGGCAGCATTGTTTGTTTGAAATGGTTTCCTACTGATATTTTGCAGTTTCCCAAAAGTCTTAGTGCTGTTTTAAGCTATTTAAGCTTTAAAGTGATTTGAAACAGCGCTAAGATTTTTGGGACACCCTATATATTGAAATATTAAGCCAAAATGTAGACTGCAGGGAAAAATGAAAGTCAGCAAGGTAGTTCACTGCTAGCATTTTCTGCCACTGTGGGTATTTCAAGCTACTAACTATAAAACGCATGATGAGGCAGCTGGTGGTTCAGTGGAGAGAGCACTGGGCCTAGGCCTAGAGCAGAAGTGGGGAACCTGTGGTCTTGAGGCCATATGTTCCCCATCCCTAAAGGAAGAACTGAGTTCAAATCCAGCCTCAGACACTTCCTAGCTATGTGATGCAAGGCAAGTCACTTAATCTTTGCTTGCCTGACAAAATGAATCCACTAGATTCAATGAAGAAGGAAATGGCAAACCACTGCAGTATCTTTGTTAAGAAAATCCCAAATGGCTCATTTCAGCAATGTAAGGTTATAAGACGGCTCCAAAGGACTCATGATAGAAAAGGCTATCCACATTCAGAGAAAGATTTATGGAGTCTCAATGCAGATTGAAGCAAACTACTTCTCTCTCTCTTTTTATTTTGTTTTGTTCCTTCTTTCTCATTGCTTATCCCATTGGTTATAATCCTTCTTTACAACTTGACTGAACTCTGTAAATTGTAAAAGACTATAAGCATTTAAAATATTTTTATTGTTTAAGGGTACTATAGAGTTCTTACATCAAGGCTTGATTAAGAGCATGGAAAATATGTACAAAAATATTTTTAGCAGCCCTTTCTGTGGTTGCAAAGAATTGGAAACTAAAGGAGTGCCCATCAATTGGGGAATGGCTAAACAAGTTGTGGTATATGAATGTAATGGAATTTTATTGTGCTATAAGAAACGAGGAGGTGACGGATTTCATAATTACCTGGAGAGACTTATACAAACTGATGCTGAGCGAGAAGAGTAGAATCAGAAGAAATTTGTATACAATCACAGACATACCATATCTGTGACGACCAACTATGACAGACTGGACTCTTTTCAGCAATGCAGTGATATAAGTTAATCCCGAATGACTCAAGAAAGTGAGAAATGTGCCATCCAGAGATATAACTAGAAAGAACTGAGCCTGAATCCTGATGGAAGCAAACTAAATGATCTTGTTCTTCTCATTGTTTGGTTGTACTTCTTCCTTACCATCTTTCATCCCACCCAGTACAATATGCCTTTGTAATTGGAATAATGTTTAATATGAATGCATTTGCAGACCCTATACTGTACTATATGATGTCATGAGGGGAGGGGGGAGGGAAGTAAAGGAAATTTGAAAATCAAGGAACTATGGAATTGAATCTTGTCAACTGAAACTAAACTAATAAATTAATTTAAAAAAAAAAGAGCATGGAAAATATATGCAATGCCAAATATTCAGGGATCAAAGAGGGTCAACTCTATGAATTTTTAGTCCCTAGGTACTATTTAACCAATTGTCAGATCCAATGTATGTAGCTCAAGGCTATTTCATTATCCCTATTTGATAGTGAAGGTATTTGTAGAATCTATATCAAATTATATGCTGTCATAGGCAGGGAGGGGGGTGAAAAAAGGAGGGGGAGGAGGAGGGGGAAAAATTTGGAACTCAAAAGCTTGTGGAACTGAATGTTGTAAACTAAAATTAAATGAACAAATTAATTAAAATTTTAATTAAAAAAAAAGAAAAGAAAATCCAAATGGATTCATGAAGGGTCGGATGCTACTGAACCACAACAAAAGCATAAAAGGTTTGTACTTTGAGCCTCAGATAATAATCATCATCATTAATACCAATAACCCTTATTTTTGTAGCATTTTGAGATTTACAAAGCATTTTTCTCTTTACAATAAATACTGCCGTCCACATGTTACAGATGAAGAAACTGATGCTCAAAGAGAATAAAATTACCCCTCCAAGGTCACACAGCTAGTAATTGTTTAACTCAGGTTTAACTCAGTGTTTTTTCCAGTCAATCCTATTGACACTCAAGTGGCTTTCTGTGATTAAACCTAAGGCACTCTGATTAAAATCAGGTCAGGATGACCTAAGGAACTTGCTGGCATGACTACAGCCAAATTAGTTTTGGCTCAACACTAAAATTCTAAAGATAGAGGATCATTTCAGGTTCCTTTCAGGAATTTCAAATTATTTTAGATGATTTTTGAGGGGGAAAAGCTGAACACAAATCCCTAGAATATTGGCGAAGAACATTTTGAGGGAGCTTCTGAAGAAGGGTCTAGGAAAAATCTATTCCTTTAACAGTACCATTGACTAATGAGGTCTATAGATAGTCAGGGAAGACTAGTACCTCTAGTGTGAGGGCTTGTAAAGCCCTTTTCAGGGCTCCTCATTTACCCCCTGGCTCTCACCTGTGGCTCCAAGAAGCTGGAGCATGTGCAGCAGCCACACCCCAGTCAAAGGGTAACCTTCAGGCCCCAAACCAGTTGGTGACTTAGGGAGATGTCTACTCCAGGCATGTGAAAACATCCCCCTAGCAGAATGGGTATAGGACAACAATTTGTTCCAATGGCCATGAAGGTGACTGAAGCAAGTGCTGCATAGCTCGTAGAGTTTGGTCAGACATCAAAGATGCCAAGGTCATACAGTCATTGTGTCTTTCGTCCTGCCACTGGACTCCAATGACTCTGGAAGAGAGAGTTTGGCTGAGAAGACTTTGTGCCACTCTGTTGCACATAAATCCAATTCACAGTGGAGTCAAGATCTTACCCCATCTTGTCATTAGTGCTCTTCAAAAATGAAGGATAAACAACAACTATTGACTGTAAGGAACAGATTCCCTGAAGTGACTGTGGACTAATCAGCTTTGCTTCATGCTGACTCAAACTCTGAGGGATGCTGCCTTAAGACCCTGTAGATTTCAGAGCTGCTTTGGACTCATAGTGGGGGCTGGGAAGTCCTTGTGCTCAAGATTGCTGGTTAGGAAGAGGCACAAAACTAGGAATCTTTCAAACCTGGAAAGAAAAAATGTCAAGGTATTTGGTACATCCTTTTGTTTACCTTATTGGCACAGAAGAACAAAACTAACAAAAACGTCATATTCCACATGACTGGATAATCTATAAGGAAAGTGATCATGAAGATGGTTTCTATGATGCCCACCTGAGGTCACTGAAGACTTTCACTATGCATGTCTTTTCTAATGATATATGTCTTTGTGGAAGAATGTATCCCAGAATTACATGGAAAGAATGTCCTAGCAACCTTTTAAGTTACAATTTCTTACTATGCTATTTTATTATATGTGTTTTCTTCCAAGTAATTGTTTCTTCTGGCTCATACAAGTAAACATTGAAAAGTGCTCATGAACTATGATTTTGATTAAACACAGACCCTCAGGGTACCTTGAAGTTAGGATAGTTTGGGGGGATTGGCCACATGAGATTGCATCAAAATACCCCTAGGCATCAAGCAAAAGTTAAAAGAAAAATTGAAAAATTCTTAAGTAAAAATAAGCTTGTTAAGGTGAGAAGTTACTTACCATTTCTTCCTTTGTGTCCTTAATATCTAGCACATTGCAGGAACTTAATAAATGCTTACTGGATTGGATTGAAGTTTTAAAAATGATCAGATGCCATTCAATAAAACCAAACACACCAATGTGGCACATGAAAAACCAAATTATGCACCCAGAAAGCAACGGTGGTTTGAGCTTCTGCTGAAAGAACACAGCTGAAATGGCAAAAATTGTGAAGAACAATTTTGAGCTTTGTTTTATGTCATAATGGAGATAGTCAGTAGCTATAGTCTCATCCCCACAGCTGCTAGAGCCCTTACCCCTAAAAAAATTACTTTGTATTCATTTTGTATGTGCCCACATATACACACGGGGTTTCTCAGATAGAATGGGATCCTTTAGGAAAGAGGCTGCTCCATTTTTGCCTTTGTACCATCAGCCTCTAGGAGAGGATCTGATGCGTAGTTATCAATTAATAAATGCTTGTTGTTTAATCAACTTACAGGCATGAGATAAATGTTTGACGAGGTAACACATAGGGTCATGGGCACCTTTTAAGTTACAATCATGGCTGATAATTTCTCTTCATCATCTTAGCCTGAAACATAAAAATTTTTCTGCTGAATACATATATATGTATGTGTGTATATATGTGTGTACACACAAACACATACATATTTAAACCATCCCTAATTTCCTATTAATCCCTACTAACCCACAGAGCCAAATCCTGAAACTACCAGTAGGACCACTTCACAAGACCACAAAAGTGTTGGCAACTTCCACCCAGGATTGCACTGCCTATATTTCTCCTGGCCCTCAGAGTCATGAAATAACAGAAATTGCAATAAATCTTAACATTTTATCTTAGGACTTAGTAACCTAGTTTCTATAGGATAATTTTAATCCTCAAAAAAAGTGTATTGAGAAATCCAGCATCAACTGGCAAGGGTTGGTGACCCCAGGATTTCCTGATGAAATGAGAGATCGAATATGGAAAGATGAATGGCATCCTTCTTTTGAATATACTTCATTATAAAAGCTTTCACTGTGAAGATGCCATGCTAATAAGAGGCATCTAAAAGTTCCCAAGACAGAATTAAAGAGGATCAGAGTGCTGGTTTAAGCTCTATTTCATCCCATTTCTTTGCCCCACATTTTTGTTTCCTTTGCTTTGGACCTGATTTTAAAACAAAAACTACTTTTTGAAAGTAGAGAAAAGTAAGAATGTCTCACTGTATGAAGTATAAATACACCATACAGGAACTTTTTATAGAGAAATATTCATTTTTTTATAATCCAATCAGTCTTTAAAGAACTATGACAAATAAATATAACTCTGTTATTTAAGAATTTACTTTTTTTTAACACTGCCATGAAGAAAGCTCATTTCCCCCCTTGATTTTGGAGGTCACAAATGTTGTTCTAGAAAGGGTGATATAAATCAGTGCAGAATTCCTAACATAGAAAATGTTAATCAGAAGCAAGTATTACTATTTAAAGTAGGGGAAGCTCTACATCAGCAAATTCAAAGGGTACTTTAAAAAAAACTTCAAAGTTTAAAAAATATATGCTTTTGTTATGAATTGTGAAATTGAAATTTAGCTTCATATACCTAGGCCTAATAAACTTAAGAAATCAACGTTCTCAATAAGTCATTTGAAAGATCATATAGCATAAAATTTTTTAGGTCTATAGATGGTTGAGTTTCTTGAAAAACATGAAAACTAACCCAGTGAGACAGAGTGATAAGGAAGTCTGTTAGAAATGTAATTCTATGTACTTTGTTCACATTCTAAATTATGACATAAATTTTAAAAAATACTTTCTGTAGATTACAATTTATTATAATCCAGGACAGTGTATTTATATGTTTCGGGGAGGGGGGGGATTAACTACAGCATATACATTTTCTTCACTTCACTTGGTATTGAAAATAGTCTGGCAAAACAGAAAGCATTATAGAAATCATTTTAACTGAGGGAAAAATTCGCCTCTGCACAGAACTCCCATTGATGTCAGTGGGAGTTCTGTGAATGGAACAAATGTTGAACTTGACCCTGAAATGCTGAAACTGCAATCCTTAGTGCTCTTGGCACAGCCTGACTTCCTCCTGAAAGGCCTTGTAGTTTATGCAGGGATTGCACAGTAGGTTAATAATCTAGTTTTTTGCTTCTATTGAAGCACAGAAAAGGCATATAATTTTTTAGTGGACTAGCTTATGCATTTTAACATAGAAGCTTTCAGAAAAGATTGGGAGAAACAACAAGAGATGAAACCTGTGACTGATGGTACAGTCATAACCTTTGGATGACTTTCCCTACTTGGTTGATCAATAACATCCTATATACCTCAAGGTGTGATAAGAACAAGAAGATTGTGAAGACCAGGCAGCAGAAGAACACTGAAACCCAGATCAGTAAAGCTTTCTTATACTCCATTAAACATGTCAGAAGAAAAGTTGACAGCAAGATTTCTATACAACTGTTTCAACTGAAATGGAGTAACTATAAACAAGATTAACAGAAAAAGAAATTCTGCCGGAGCACACTGAATCATCCCTTGAAATAAATTTGCATTAGCTCTCGGTTGTGTAGCAATCAACAATGTGGTAACTTGTTTGGAGTGCAGGCCTATGAAGGAAATAGTTATGGGTCCTGTAATTAGAACTCACAGCTGCTCATCAGAGGACCATGAACCATGTACCATAAAAGGATTCAAGATCACTCATAAGCCTCTTCTTAGTTTGTTTAGTCATACTCATATATTAAGAATGGTAACAGCACCAAGAACACCATTTTCTAATTTAGAGAAGAGGAAGAGAAAGAAGGAAAAAATGTTCTTTCTATGCAAGTAACAATTGTGCATAATGTATTTTATTTTTCCTCAGATTTACTGGATAATAACTACATTGACTGAATGAATTGTGGTCTCTGTTGCAATTTGGCTGTTCAGCATTTTGTTTTGGCTGGCTATATATTTATTTTACAATAACTTTTGAAGGAGTGCTTGGATTTTTTTACCAGACTGAGTACATATCATTTTGGGACCAAGAGTAATTAACAGACCCAGAGGGAGAGCATACACATGGGGGGGACGGTCCACCTCATTATCTTACAGTAACCAGACTGTAGCCACAGAGTTCACAAGTATCAACAAAAGCAGAAGGTTAGGGAGCAGTTGTGAAATAGAGGTTGGAGCAGCAGTCAAAACCAATGGGGACAAAGGAAGGGAACCTAACTGAGTCAATGGGGGTAATATTATGGAGGAACTAGCATAAGGTTTTGGCAAATAATAGCTTATCTCACAAAACATTTCCAACCTAAGAAAACATTCTTTTATGGTAGGCAGTATGCTAGCCATGCCCTCTTTTTATTCAGCTGCATTCTTACTACTAGGAGCCTTGACATTGGCCCTCATCCTAGAATACCTTCCTGAAACTTAAGAACATGACATGTTGGGAAAATATTGGTGAAACACCTCTATCAAGCCTGAGTCCCTGAGTCATTCTTACCAGAGATTGAGTTAGAAGAAACATTAGTAATTTGATGTAGTGGAAAGAGTATTAGATTTGGAGTCAGAAGGATAATGTTCAAATTCCAGCTCTGTGGACCTTGGGCAAGGAACTGACTTTTATCTGAACTGCTTTCTCCATCTGTAAAGGGGGTTGGAATAAAGTATTTATGTATTGATTTCCAGATTTTCTCTTCAGAATAAAACAATTTTAGCAGTCTAGAGGCAGCCCCACTACTGCAGTGGTTCTAGCTGATACTGGGCTATGCATCCATACTGTCCTCCCATGATTATTAAGAGCAGACAAGGAATCAGTGGATATAATTTAGGGTTGAGGTCGATCTGTCACAGAAAGAACCAGAGAGGAGGGGCATTGAAGGTGGAATACACAGTGAGGAGAATAATCCTAACCGATAGGTGATAGAACTTACCACCTGAGTAATGGGGGAAGAGCCTACTGTGGATTCTCCAGTGTCTGGCAAGTTTTATCAGAACACAGATTTTTGGAAACCTAAAACCTCCTGATTGGTTGAGAGACTTCTGAGAGAGAAGCAAAAGAGACAAATGAGAGGATATAGAGTAAGAAAGGGGGCAAGATGCAGGCACTGGGAAGTCAAAAGTCTCTGGCATTGTAGGTATGTGGGGAGAAGCCATCACTTGAACTAGTCCTTTGCTTCCCAATATCTGCACCTTCAGAGATGGCTAAAATTGACTATGCAGATGAAATTGTTGTCTCCATGGTTGAGCTGTAATTTCATCTTTCTCTTGGGTTTTATATCCCCTTTTATTCTTGTGTATGTTGTCACTTAAAACTAATTTGTATGACTTTTCCTGGATCCTGTTTGCTTTGACAAGTATATTTACTCACAATGCATGACTGTCTTTGGTTTGATAAGCATATGGTGAAGAGGGGAAGTTAAGCTGGACAAAATTATGCTATTGCCCTCTAGATTGAAGTGAAATTAGTCTTCCCACCTGTAGCAGCAAGCACCCCAACATCCCCAGGGTGGCTGCCAACACAGGTTCTTAGATCTGCTTTTCTTTCTTTTCTTTCTTTCTTTCTTTTTTTTTTGAGGGCAGTTGGGATTAAGTAACTTGCCCAAGGTCACATGGCTAGGTTTTTGTTTGTGTGTGTTAAGTGTCTGAGGCCTAATCCGAACTCAGGTCCCTCTGACTCCAGGGCCGAGGCTCTACTCACTGTGCCACCTAGCCGCCCTGTTAGATCTGCTTTTCAAAAGGAAAGCAACTCAAAATGGATTAACAAGCTTACTTTAATCAAACAAACATATATTACCTAGTTCAGGGGGGAAAGGTCAGCACCCCGAACTTCAGAGTATACAGACAGATCAAACAGACAGGCTTCCAAACTGTCCAACCATTATATCAATACCAAATCAGAGTTACCAGAGAGGGAAGCATCAACATCTGGGTTTTCAAAGTGGGGTGGGGGGGGGGTGCCTCTCAACGGCTTCCCAGAGTCTCATGGTCAAATCACACAACACTTCTCAAAATGAGCCCCAAAGCAAAGCCTCAAATCAGGGATTATATAGTCTTCTCCTGGCTCAGAGAATGTAACCACCCTCTTGACACACTGCCCAATCACACAGCATCAAGGTGTGGTCATTCCTGAAAACCAAGCCTCCTACCACAGGCTCCATGTGACCACATTCAGCCTATTAGGGGGCAGAGTATATTTTCAAATTAAGGAAGGTTCTCAGAGTCACTTAAGTCAATCAAAGCCAATCAAAAGGCCTAGGGGCAGGGAAGATCTTCAAATCTGCATTTCCATTATACCACCCCATGCAATTTAGTAAGGTGACTTTTATACTGAATCCCTAGAGAACTGAATTCCTAGATTGCAAACATCTGATGTGGGTTAGACATAATTTTGAATCCTGTGCCCCATTTGAAGGCAGAAGAATGAGGGAGTGGCCACCTAATCATAGTCATTTTTCTAATCTCCATAAAGGTAGAAAGCATTCCCAGATCTGTCCATAAATTGCTGTTATACAACCTAGTCCTCTTTTACTCCACCTATTTGTTATACTGAGTGAGAGGGACTGTCAGACATTTAGATAGAGATACCTGGTTGGCAGTTGGGAATGTATAGGAATTCAGAAGAGATAACAAAGCTGAAGACGAAAGACTTGAGAGCAATAAGGTGAACTGTAGGAGTTAATAAGATTGTAGATGGAGAGAATATAAAGTTAGAAGAGGGCCAAAGACAACCTTAAAGAGCATAATCTTTTTTTTTGTCTTTATTATTTTATTCATTTATTTTGAGTTTACAAGATTCAGTTCCCCATGGGGCGGCTAGGTGGCGCAGTGAGTAAGAGCGCCGGCCTCGGAGTTTGGATGACCCGAGATCAGATCCGGCCTCAGAAAATGAGCACCCACGCATAAATCAAATGACTAGCCGTGTAACCTTGAGCAAGTTACTTAACCCCAATTGCTTTAAAAAAAAAAAAAAGATTCAGTTCCCCAGTTCTTTGAGTTTCAAATTTCTCTCCCCCCCCCCCCCGCCCCCCATGGGAGCATACAATCAGGTATAGGATCTGCAGATACTTTCACATTAGACATCGTTCAGGTTATAAAGAAGGATTGTATTGGATGGAATGAACAGTGGGAAAGAGGGAACCAAACCAAACAAGAAAAAGAAAGAGAGCAGGTAATTTGCTTCAGTCTGCATTCAAACTCTGTTCTTTCTGGTTCTTTCTCTGAATGTAGACATCTCTCTCCATCATGAGTCTTTTGGAGTTTACTTATAGTCCTGCACTTCTGAGAAGAGTCTGGTATATCAAAGTTGGTCGTCACAGATACATTGTATCTGTAATGGTGTACACATTTTTCGTGGTTCTGCTCTTCTCACTCAGCATCAGTTCGTATAAGTCTCTCCAGGTAGATGTGAAGTCCATCTGCTCTTTGTTTCTTATGGTGCAATAGTATTCCATTATATTCATATACCATAACTTGTTTAGCCATTCCCCAATTGATGGGGCATCCCCTTAATTTCCTTAATTTCCAATTCTTTGCCACAGAGAGCATAATCTTAAGGAATGAAATAAGAAAACAACAGAGAGAGACCAGGAGCCATTTGAGAGGTAGCAGGACAACCAGGAGAAAATAATTTCACTGAAGTCAAGGGAAGAGCACTGCCAAAGGCTATTGATCAGAGAAGATAAGGACTGAAAAAGTGTCATTAGATTTGGTGATTAGGAGGTCTTTGGTAACCTTTGATAAAGCAGTTTCAGAAAAGTTGTGTGGACAAAAGCCATATCTGAAGTGGGTATTGAAATGGTATAGGCATTAGATAGAGTGTCTTTTTTCCAAAAAAAAAATCTGGCAACTAAGGGAAAGAGATAATAGCTAGATTAGGTGAAAGAAAGAAAAGAAGGAAGGAAGAAAAAAAGATGGAAAAGAGAGAGGGAAGGAAGGAAAGAAGAGAGGAAGGGGAAGGAAAGGGGTTGGGTTTTTTTTTTTCAGTGCTGGGGACACCTGAACAGATTTGTGGGTAGATGACCAAGATGGTAGAGAAAGAAATTGAAAATGCAAAAGTAAAGAAATTATTGCTGAAATAAGTTGTCATGGAAGAGATGGGGGTGGGGATGGGAATGGGATGCAGTTAGAAGGATTAACCTTAGTAAAAGGGAGGAATATCTCCTTTGGAGATGTTTGGGAAGAGGAGGGTGGGAGATGATGCTGTAAAGTGGTGGTTTCAAACTCAAATAGAAATGGCAAAACCATACCTGCAGGCTACATACTGACTTAGAAAAACCACATATTAACATTATCTATATTCTATTGTGATTTTTAAAAATTTTGTTAAATATTTGCTAACTACATTTTAATCTGGTTCTGGCAACATCCAGAAGTGATTACTCCAAGGTCTGCTTGACATCTCTCCTGTAAAATTTCAAGGAAATGAGGGAGAAAGTTGAGGGAGTTCCATTTAAATGGCTTCAATCTTTTCAGTCAACTTATCTACTGGATCATTTGCTGGAATATATGTGCATGTATGTGTGGGTTGGGGGCTTGAGGACAGAGGAAGAATTTGGGAACATGATGTGAAAAACAAAGCAGTCAGTCAATAGGGGATATGCCTGAAGTGTTGGCTTACCCTTTGAACTCAGTCTATGATTATATTTCTCTTACTAGAAATGCTCCTTTTAAAAATATTTCGTTCTTTCTTCTAAAGAGGTTGTATTTTATAATATAGCTTAAACTTTGACTTTTCCTTACTGTATCATAAGATGAACATAAAGAATTGAGAGAAATATTAGAAGACATATATAAACTGATACAGAGTGAAGTAAGCTGAATCAGGAAAACAATGTATACAATTATTAGAACAATTAATGGAGAGAAGAATGAAAACTGAATGCTATAAAGTTATGACAAATGATAGATAACCTTGCTTCTAGAAAAGAATTGAGAAAATGCACTCCCCATCCTTCCTTACAGATGTAAGTTATCATAAGTGTATGTATACTATAAGACATGGTGGATGAATTGGTTAGTTTTGATGAACTACATTTTTTTCTCTTTTTGTTAAAAATATTTGTTTTAAGAGACTGTACCCTGGAGAGGAGGGGGAGGGGTGGATATACTTGGAAATGATGGTGATGACAAAACAAAAGGTAGTAATAAAAAAGAAAAAAGAGTTGACTTATTAGCTCTAGATTAATATTGGCCGATGCTTGCTTGATATTTTTATATGTTGATTAGGAGTAGTTTGGACTTATATTTTTCACAGGTACCATTATATAGTGTTTCCATAAAGATGTTACATTTGACTTAGATCTGGTTTCTTTTATATTTACCAGTTTGGACTTCTCACTAACAACTTCATCTTTTATTTGCCCAAAAGAGTTTGTAGAAATGGGTCTATGTTGTTATTGACTGATATATTCATTTTGGGGTGTGACAGTCCTATTGATATGCCCTGAAAGAAAGTGAATGGTCTCTGATGCTATTAGGCATGTAGCTTCTGGACAGCTGGACACACAAGACACTCATAGATTGACTCCTAAGTGTTACTATACTGTAGATATCTGAACCTCAGAGAAGTTGGTCAGTGGAGCCATAGGCACCTACCACACTTCTAGGGACATGCACACAAGGACACATTCTCATGGTTACTTTCATAGAACCATCAAGACACCCTGACATACATATAAAGGAATACACCAAGTGATGGCTGGTTGTTAGACCCATTTTGATCTACTACAGCAAAGGTCCTATCTGATTCAATTGTGCTCAATTTCTCTGTGTCAAAAGAATTGATAAGAGTTAGTCTAAAAATGCCAGCAACCATTCCTTTAATCCTAATTGCTTAACTATGATGTGGAGCAGCAAGCACCCTAGCATCCCCAGAGTGGCTGCCAACACAGGTTCTTAGATCTGCTTTTCAAAAGGAAAGCAACTCAAAATGGGTTAACAAGCTTACTTTAATCAAACAAACATATCATTTACCTAGTTCAGGTGGAAAAGGTCAGCACCCCAAACTTCAGAGTATATAGACAAACAGACTGGCTTCCAAACTGTCCAACCATTATATCAATACCAAATCACAGTTACCAGAGAGGGAAGCATCAACATCTGGGTTTTCAAAGCCGGGGGTGGGGGGGCGGCTCTCAACAGCTTCCCAGAGTCTCATCTGCTCAAATCACACAACAGTTCTCAAAGTGAGCCCCAAAGCAAAGCCTCAAATCAGGGATTATATAGTCTTCTCCTGGCTCAGAGAATGTAATCACCCTCTTGACCCACTGCCCAATCACACAGCATCAAGGTGTGGTCATTCCTGAAAACCAAGCCTCCTACCACAGGCTCCATTCAGCCTATTAGGGGGCAGAGTATATTTTCAACTCAAGGAAGGTTCTCAGAGTCACTTAAATCAATCAAAGTCTCTTAAGCCAATCAAAGGGCCTAGGGGCAGGGAAGATCTTCAAATCTGCATTTCCATTACATGATGCTAATTACAATCAGCCCAGGAGAATAAACAGGTGTACATGGAATTTGATGACATAACAAGAGTTATGTCATCATAAAATTTATCATACCCCCTTAATCCTTTAATCCTTCTTTGGGAAATGCATGCTAAAGAAATAATTAAACAGAAATAAAGAACTATATATTCAAAGATGTTTATAGCTGCATTTTTGGGTAATTGTGAACAATGGGAAATAAACTTAATGTTCAACAGTTGGAAAATGGCTGAACAAATTGTGGCGTATCAGCATAGTGGAGTATTACATTGCCATTACAAGTAAGGACTATAAAATATGTAAAAACAAATATTAAATAATGCAAATCAAAGCAGAAAACAAACAACTTCCTGCCCTTTAAAGAAAGAGGACTAAAACAATATGTGCATTGACCTTATATAATTTTTTGAAAATTATATTCTTGCAATATGAGTGTGTAATCATAGAGATCGGAAGGTGGTTTAGAAGGTGTTTCTGATAAACTAACATTGTTATTTTATGTTTAAATATATCTTCATTGTAAATAGTTTTGTTTAATGTTTAATATATTTTATGTAAAATTGTGTTTATAATAGATATTTAAAATATATAGTAATACTTTCACATAAATAATATAGCTTATATCTTGAAAGTAAAGTTTTTCAAAATTAAACTTTAAATTAATATAGATTGCCTCAAAGGTACAGAGTCATAACTAGGGAAAGGTGACTGGAGTTTTTTCCCTAGGGCACCAAATTTAGAAGTCACTGATTGCACTTGAAGTTTAGGACAGTGATGTCATACTCAAATAGAGATGGATCCCTGTTGTATACTCACTCAGAAAACTGCAAATTAATATTACCTATGTTGTATTTTGTCTTTGTTCATTTAAACACTTAACATTAACAAAAATAAACATTTCCCAATTACATTTTAATCTGATTGGGGCCATGTGGAGGTGTTGCTTGGTGCTTTGTACAGCTGGGTCTTGAGTTTCACACCTCTGGTCTAGCACATTGTAAGGAGTTAATAATACTTGTTGATTAGTTGATTTCAGGATGCAGAAAAATGAAATTTACCATTTAGGTTGCAAGAATAATTAGTTAGGAAGCTCCTACCGTGTCTTGTCTTAATCTCCCTCAATTACCAGATGGCATATTCCTTGGGAGAAGACTTGAGCCAGGATGGGGGATCTAAATTAATCTTGTGCCTTTACAGACCTGCCTTATCCTCAACAGAGGTATACTCTGTACCCCATGCCCTCTTCAAGGTTTGTGGTACTTGCTTTGGGGAACAAATATTCCTGGTTAAGATTCTGTTTTTAAAAAGTGTTAATGAAAGTATGAGAAATAAAGCCTTGGACTTGAGATATTAAACTTAGATTCAAAGCAGTTTTATTCTCCTTTGCTTTGGAGGACATGTCAAGGAATCTTTTTCATAATGTGCAAGGTTTCAAGGAGGCAATTATTTCTGTAAATATTGCTTTACTGCCTTGTTAATTACATTGTTAAAAAAACAACAAGCTGCACGAGTTTTTTTCTCTCAAGATCCTGTAAGATCAATTTTGTTTTTTTCAGGAAAGCCCTTTTAAATTCCTGCTAAGAATTAAAGAAAATGTTTTATAAACACCTTTTGCTTTTACAGCATTTCTGGACATATATATCCAACTCCCATCTATCCAGCCCTCCCCTTTAACCAGGAAACACAGTTAAGCAAAACTAACTAAGACAGTATTTAACAACATATGTGCCATTTTAGTATCACCCAATTCACCCAACAGAGAGAAATTCATTCCTGATCTCCTCTTTAAACAAGATTGGGCATTATGGTTACATAGAATTCATTTTTTGTTTTAGTTTTCCTTTCACTTATATTATTGCAATTATTTTTAAAATAAATTTTCTTGGTCCAGCTTATTTCATTTTGCACCAGTTCATACAAGTCTTCCCATGTTTCTTAAAATTCCTCATATTCATTGTCTCTTACTGAAGATAACATTCCATTATACTACAAATGTATGACAACTTGCCTAGCCATTTCCCACTTGATTAGGACCCATTTTATTTTCTTTTTCCCCCCACTAACCAAAGGTACTACTATGAATATTTTGTACGTATAGAATCTTTTTCTCTTAAAATTATTGAAATACTTGTGCCACATATTAGGATCTCTAGATCAAGGACTGTGAACAGTTTAGTGACTTTTTTTAAAAGCAAAATTCTAAATTATTATAACACCAATGTGATATTCACAGCACCCACAGTGGCTATGAATATGCTGCTGTAGTTGTGAATCACAAAATGTAACAGACTCTCCACATGTAAGACAGAACCAAAACATTTATTCAAATACCAGAAAACCAGAAAGCCAAATCCATCATGCAAACAAGAAATTGGTACACATAACCAATGCAGCAAACACCAACATTCCCAAGCCTTCCCTCGATCAGGCCTTCAAAACAAAAACAGGCTCCCTTAAGCAAAAATGTCCCTCTCTCATTCAAGCTAGCTGCCGCCACAATGCTGCTTGCTTCCAGATGTTATGGCTCTCTCTCCTGCTCCTTCCTGCTCCATCTTTTCAGCAAACTCTTCCTTCTCTTTCTCCCCCTCCCCCCAACCTGGCTCCATGTGATTACATTTGGCCTATTAAGGGGTAGGGATCTTCAAATTCCCACTCCGTTACAATTATTTTACTGAATGGTCAGTCTGAATAGAGTTCTACCTATGGTAGATTAGTAGGATCATTCTTCCAAAATCCCTCCAACAATGACTATTTTTATTTTTTGTCATCTTTATCAATCAGATGGGTGTATACTGAACCCTCAGAATTTAATTTTCATTTTTCTTCTTCTTATTAGTGATTTAGAGTAAACTTTAATATTATTGATAGTTTGTGATTCTTCTCTGGGGAATTGTTCACATTCTCTGACTATTATTATTATTATTATTTGCTTTTTGGATGGCAGTTGGGGTTAAGTAACTTGCCCAAGGTCACACGGCTAGGTTTTTGTTTGTGTGTGTTAAGTGTCTGAGGCCAGATCTGAACTCAGGTCCTTCTGACTCCAGGGCTGGCACTCTACTCACTGCGCCACCTAGCCGCCCCCTCTGACCATTATTTTATTGGAGAATTGACTCTTAATCATCTTCATATGTTAATTCCCTATATATCTTGTATATCAGAATTAATGAGAAATATTTGATGAAAATAAGGAGATTTAGAAAAAAAACTTTAAGATACTCTTTTTTCTAGTCTTCATAAAAAATGAATGTTCACTAGATATATTACAAATGTTCTAAATGCATCATATTTAGGAAAGAAAAAGTTATGATAGATAGAGTGTATCCAAATAGAAATGCTATGGAATCAGTCAATAAGCATATATTAAGTACCTAATTGTGCCAAGCAGGCACTATGCTTGGTGCTGGGAATGCCAAACTGGGAATATAAAAATTCCTGCCCTCAAGAAGCTTATATTCTATAAAAGAGATAATATGTAAATATATGTATATGCAAAACAAATATGCATATAATAAATGCAAGGTATTTAAATACAAGGTTGTTAGTGAGAAAGGACACAAATATATGGGGAACCAGAAGTGTATCATGCTTGAGATGTGTCTTAAAGGAAATGAAGGTTTCTGTGAGTAAGGAGGAAGGAGGTGGTGTATTCCAGGAACAGGGAATAGAGAACAAGTGCCAAGATATGAAGTTGGGAGATAGGGTGCCATGTTTGAAGAACAGAGAGAACAGTGTTGATAATGCTCCTCTGTTTCTCTCCTAATCCACACTCATATGTTTCACCCTAACCAGTGTCTGTCTTGCCTTTCATCAGTCCGGATTTAAGTGGAATGAAGGTAAACTTTCTTAAGACTTAGAGATTTTCCAAGAAATTAGTGTTCATGCATATTTATCCTATCCTGGTTCCTGCATTTACCCAGATAGTGCTATATTTTTCTTTGTTTCTTCCAATGGAAAGAGAATATTTTTTGAAAGTTTAAATTGTGACTTTGTATAGGGTATTGCAAATCCCATTTTGCTTTGGCAATAAACTGTAGTGGCACTGGTTGAGTTAGTGATGTGAAAATGAAACCGAGACAGGGTTATGAATGTGGTATAGTGGGGTTTTGCTTAACTATGCGTGTTTGGTACAAGGTTTGTTTTTTCAATGAGGGACAGAATGGAATGAGAGAAAATAGATTTTTAAGTGAAAAAAATTAAAATTAAAAAAATGGTGTGATGGTTATTAGGATTGTGAAGTCTTATCCTCACCATGAGTTGGACCGTACTATCCTAAATTTTCTCTATTTACTCTTATGACCCCCAAGCCCTAGGTGGAGCCCTGAAAAAGAGTAACTCCAAGATGTGTGTGTATATGTGTGCAAGCATGTGGCCACATACATGTGCATGAGCACTTTTGTATGCCAAGGAACCCCAACACCTGGCAAGGATGTCAGTAACAGCTCAGCAGCATCAGTCACAGTGCCAAAGTGTCCTCTGGCAAAAATGATATAAACTCCCACAACATGGCTTTTGGACTCATTTCCTTATTAGTTGCTCTATCATTACACACACACACACACACACACACACACACACACACACACACACACACACACACATACATGCTGGATAACTGTTAATCAAAAAATGAACTGTCTCTGTCTCTGGTGGGGGGGAGGGAGGGAAAGGGGGAAAGTGGGGAGAAAAGGGGGGAGGCAGGGAATCTACTTTCCCTGTTAGGTTTTGGATTCTTCTCTCTCAATCAATATGAGCTTCAAATAGCATAGAAATGGAAGGAAGCAATTAAAGGAATAAAACTTCCAACTGCTGACTGCTTTGATTACAGCTGAGAGGATCCAAAAAGCTTTTCTGCCCCCAACATCCCTCCTACCATCAGATGGGAGGAGAAATAGGAAGTGAATGATGGACAGGTAAATGAAAAGCTTCCTTTTCCTCTCCACTGCAGCCTCTCTCTTTCTGCCTCCCCACCCCTGATCCCCGTCCTAGATCCTGGGATGGAGCAGTGAAGGAAGGTGTTGCAGACCAAGTTCATATATCTCAATGACTCCCATATACTAAAGTTAATCTCAGTGCCCTACTCTGGTCACAGTCCATCTGTGCTTCACCCCTTCTGGTTGTTGCTGCCATTTGTTCTTTGTTCTTGAAGAGGACCATGACATCAAAAAATTGATGCCTTGACTTGCAAGTGAATTGGCTTTAAGTGAGGGAGGTCTCACTGCTTAACTCGACATTGTCTTCCTTCCAGACTTAAAAGAGGTAAGAGATCATAGTAAACATGGATTTATGTGTTTTAGCTTTCCTATTTTCTAGTCAATACAGATTTTCCGAGGACCGTTCTTTTTTCCTTCTCAGTCTGTCGGCCACCACCATCAAAGTAGAACAGTCAGGTGGGAAATGAGGAGGTATTCTGAGATAAGTTCCCTTTTAAATGAAGGGTTTAGAGTTCATCACCCCACCTTCCAATCAGAAGAGCAGGGGATAGTGATGAAGAAGAAGAAGAGCAAGACTGATGGGATCTTACAGGATGATGACATTTTCCCAATAATGACGTTACTGGGGCATGGCATTAGAGAAGCCAGAGAAGTTCCATGGTGGTGCAGCCAGGTAAGAAATGAGGAATAAATGTGAAACTCATATATGGTGGAGGGAGAGTAGGTGGTTGCAGATTCTCTCATTAAATTGTTATATAGAATGACAAAAGGAGGTATGAGGGGGAAAAAGGAAGGTTATGGGAGAACTGCTCATCAAAAATAAGAGATAGGCTGTGATGACCAGCATCAGGTTTTTTTGGTGGACAATATACACTGCTTTGTTGTGCTAATAATTGGACTTCTATTGTATTAAAAATGTCCACAAACAGTGCCTTCAATTTAATGATCAATTCAAGTCCATAGAATTCAGATAGTTGTGGAGCTATGATAGGCGGCTACTAGAGATTTTACATGCCTTTCAAGTCCATTTGTAAGCAATGAGATTTCTCTTCTAAAATCCATCAAACATAAACTTTCCCCTTGTTTTTAATTCTCAGCTTACATTCAAGTCTGGACTGGTGAAAGATAAATTGGACCTCCTCTGGGATATTCCCTGAATATCTTTACCTCAAAATCCATTTTCTCTAGAAAGTCTTTCTTAACCTGTCAAACTCAAAACTTTCACTTAACTCCACCTACATACTATATCTAGGTAGATATTGTTAAGTGGGAAGGGATGGGAGGAGGCTGAAATGAAAAGAAAAGAGTTTACATGATGAGCAAGTAAGGTGCTTTATAAAAATAACTTATAAAGTTGGTAGATGTGGGCTTACATTGAGTAGAGAAATTGCAGTGTTGGTATCCAAAAGAAGATGATACCGTTAAGTAGGAGTCTGAAGTGCCACAAAGATCAGCCTTAAAGCCTTATTTGTTCATTTAACACAGCTGTGATCTGGAAAGAAGAATATTATAAAATGATAAAAATAACTAGAGGTTCGTATTAGGGAGATGGTTGAGAAAGGGATAAGTAAGCAGAAATAATGGAAGTATGGCCAAGTTCATGATATGTACTATTCAGTGCATATAAATATTGTAATTTCATGTCATTTTAAAACTCAATCTATAAATATTCTCTTGGTGGTACTACATATAGCTGCAAGTGAAAGACCTGCACAATGTTGGAGTCAAAATGAAAAATAATACAAAAGGTAATGGAATGACCCATGGTAAATATTGAGTAAACTGTGGCCTATTACCCATGAAGTCTGCATAAAAGATGCATAAAAGACATTCTTGAGAACATGAGAGACCAGAAGAAGCGTGCCTGTTATGTGGCAAAAATGAGATACAACATATGGATAGACTTAATGGCACATTGATACTCCTCAGATACTAAAAGAACAAGGGAAAGGTCATCACAACATTGGGTAGATTCCTTAGGAAAACACTTGACTAAGAATTACTCAAGATGAAAGGTACAAAGAGGGTGAAAGGAGTATTCACTCCACTGAAGACACAAGAGTCATTGAAATACAGTAGCAGAGAAAGGAACTATCAAGTATCAAACCAGAAAATAAACTAGAAACTAGAAAATAAAACTATTTGCAACTATGTTTTGTTCTCATCTTTCAGAGCTGATTAAGAACCTTTGCTTCTCATAATGAATCTAAAATCCCTATATTAGACCTAGCGAAAAGTCTTGTGCTAAATTCTCTTCCTCAGGATTATTTCTTTCCTCCCATTTTCCCCCAATACTGTACAGTTGCAGGTGTCAATAAGGTGTTCAAATTCCTTTGTATTTGAAGGTATTAACTATCAACTGGGACTTGGGGAAAAATTTGTCACTAGGTAGAATTTTTCACTATAATGATAGTTTTAAAAGCAGGATATGACCCATAATATACTGTCATTCTACAAAATCTTTTGAAAACTTTAGTTTAAAAGATAATTTGTAGATTCAAATTATCTTGCTCAAGAAAAAGAAAAGGCCTTCCATTTCTAACGCAGAGGGGTTAGAGAACTTGCACTTGGTTGATATAATCCCCAGTTTGAAGAGACTGGGGAGCCTACTTCTAGAAGAACACAATGACAGATAATGGAGGAGCCTACTACTCTCTGATTTAGAGCATGCCCAGATATTCTGTAACTGGTTTAGTCTGTAACTAGATTGACTATAGAGTCTGGAACTGGGGGGATGCATTCAAAGATGCTGACTAGATCAAGCTGGCATCCATCAGCTGGTATTATACAATATTAAAACAAGAAGTGTGAATACAGAAAAGCATAGTTTTCTTATAAAGTCGTTGAAAAATACAAATTACATCGTGTGTGTGTGTATGTGTGTGTGTGTGTGTGTGTGTGTGTGTGTGTGTGTGTGTGTGTGTATAAGTAGATAGAGCACTGGGTCTAGAGTCAGGAAGACCTGAGTTCTATGTACCCTAAGATACTCACTATCTGGGTAACCCTGGAAATCACTTAACCTCTGTTTGCCTCAATTTCCTCATTTGTGAAAGGGGATAATAACACCACCTACCTTATAGAGCTGTCTGAGGATCAAATGAGATAGGAATTATAAAGTACTTAGTACAGCACCTAGAACAAACAAGTACTATATGAATGTTAGCTATTATTAGTATTATTATTACAAAGATATATCACAAGAATGTGAAAGGGCCTCTATCATAGGGGGAAACATGATAAAATTTATATTGAGAAGCCAGTGGAACTGGGCATGTAGAAGAAGGAATAAATTAAAGAAAAAATAGCAACTATCTGAAAAGAAACATAAGAAAGCAAATTGGAAGTTCTAAGGAAAATGTGAAAAGGACATTATAAATCAAAATAAAGGGAGACAGAAAAAGAATAAAGCAAGACAAGTAAAAACCAACAAAAGAAAGCAATTATTTTGCAGAGAAACTAAGAAAGGAGAAATATTTACTCTGAGGAATTGTTCTTTAATTTTTGCCCAATTATCTTCTATTCTAACGCCTAACAAACAATTTCTTTCCTTTGTCATTTTTCTAATTAATTTTGTCCATTTGTGCTAAATCTGCTGCTCCACTTCCTAACAACCCCACTTCAACCAGGCACCATAATTGTCTTACCATCTTACAGAACTCCACAGCCTCCAAAATCCTTATCTTCCAAATTATATTCTTTGATGATAACCTACTATCTTCTCAACTCTCCCACTTTTTAACTCATACTAAACTTGTTTTTTGTCTTTGTCATGTGCTTTGGTTCCTTGAATCCTCATATTTCCCAGTCTATCTCCTCTACTCTGGCTTCAAGCAACAATAGACCTGGCTTTGATGTTATGGCCTACCATTAATAATTTACAAGTGAACATTCTAGAATACCTCAACCCCCTTAAAGTTTACCACCTTTCAAATAAGCAACCCTGAGTAATCCTCTACTCTCTACCCTCTCTACCCTTATTTCTGGGTTGTTTAGCAATACCAGAGAAAGTCATAAGATTGAACTGATTTTACTTCTCACAAATTTATAACGAAGACCTTCACTGGGATCTTGTGATAGATTGTCATCTATTGCTGAGAGTCAATCTATCTAAATTTGAAGAGGCTTATGTGAGACTGGTCTAGGGTGATAGGTCCCCCACCCCACCCCCCTGCCCCAGGTTCAGCAACACTTGTGACTATGGACCAAGTCACAGTGATACAATGATCTGAGTTTGTATATCACAAATTCTTGAAATATTCAAACAACCTCAGCTAGGCCTTTTCCTATTGTCCACCAATCTTTCTGTTCTATGTTCCAAAGTTTTCTCTCTCTCTGCAAACCACATACTTATCCCTTACATTTACAACAATAACTTAGCCTCCTACTTAAAGAAAATTGAGGGCATCCAACCAGAGCTATCATAACTCTCCTCCTCTAGTCTTCAGAATTTCTCGGTATTATCACCCATTCTTGCCTCCTTCCCTCCTGCCTTAGGGAAAGAGCTCTCTTTTTCTCTCTTTTTCTATTCTTAGCTAATACTAAGTCTACTATCTACATGCTTGACCCCATCCCCTCCAACTTCATGTAGCACCTCTGTCACTTCCCTTCTTTCATGTATCTTCGATCTATTCCTCTCATATTTTTTTCTCCCTAAAAATATGTTCAGGTCTCTCCAAGACTACAAAAAAAACTTTTGTTACTTTGATTCTTCTACTACATTTAGTTTCCAGTCCCTCTTTCTGTTCCCCTGCACTGTCACATTTCTTTAAAAAGTTGTCTGTACATTTGGAATTATATTCCCAAAGTCATTGAACTGTGCTTGTCCACTGACCCAAGAATACAACTATTAGGCCTACTACCATAGTACTGATATCAGTACTATTGATACCCCAATGATTATCAAAGAAAAGGAAAAGGACCCATACATTAAAAAGTATATATAGCTACTCTTTTTGTAATGGGAAACAAAAATTGGAAACTAAAAGGATGCCCATCATGTCTATTCAACCATTTGGCAGAATTATGAAGTATTGATGTATTATGCCCTAAGAAATTAACAAAGGGAAATGATCAAAGAGAAATCTGGCAATATTTGTATGGACTGATATAGAATGAAGTGATCAGAACTAGAAGAAAATTTCTATAACGACAATAGCATTATGAAGACAAACAACTTTTAATGATCTAAGAACTCTGAGTAACACAATGAGTAATCAACCAATCAACCACATTTCCAGAGGATCGTTGATAAAGCATGCTACCCACCTCCTGACAGAGACAATGAACTTAACATGCAGAATGAGACATACATTTTTGGACATGGACAGTGTGGGAACTTGTTTTATGTAAAACATGCAATTATGCATATGTCATAGGGGTTTTGTTTCAATTTTCTTTTCCCAACAGTGTGGGGTGAGTGGGAGAGAAATAAATGCCTGTTAATGGGAAAAAGAAAGCTGTATGTCTCTTATGCTCCCTCTCTTCAATATTCACTCATCTCTAGCTCTTGCTTTCTGCCTTCTGTCCAGCCCAGTCTATTGAAACTGCTCTTTAATCCACAAAACCAATGCCTAAATATTTTTTTCAGTTTTCATTTTTGTTGGTTTCAGTGTTTGCTATTAATTGTTGCTCACTGTCTCCTCGTGGATGTACTTTCCTCCCTTAATTTTAGAACTTTTCTTTCTAATCATGCTTTCTCTGTTTTGTTTTCTGGGTCTGCTTCATTTTCCTTACCCTTAATGGGTTATGCTTCCTGGCCCTGTTATTTTTTTTTATACCTTCTCCCTTGGTGATCTTATTCACTCCCACATCTAATATGATTTCTACTTAAGGATCAGAAAAAGAAGAGACAGATAGTTGTGTTAGGATGTTGCCCATCCCAAAGGGTTAGTGAAGCAACTCTTTATCTTCCTGACATGAATAACAGAGAGGTCTGCTGTCTCTCCTAAGCATATACTCAGGACCTAAAGGAGAACTGCCTAAGACTTGTTAAACCTGATGACAACTTCTCACTTCTTATGATTTATGTGGTACAAATGATACTGCCAGAAAAAGTCTAGGAAGCATTGCTAAGGATTAGGAAGTCTTGGGCAAGAAACTGAGGGTGTTAGGGGCACAGGTGCTGCTCTCATCCCTGTTGCCAATTGAAGGCAAGGGCTTCAGAAGAGAAAGGCAGATTTGGGAAGTGATCAATTGGTTGGGATGATGGTCTGAGAATTGGATTTAGACTTTTGCACCAGAGTTTAAAGTAAAAGCATACCGGTATGGAATTTATCTAACAACAAATGATAAAAATGCATTTGCATGGGGTCTTGGAAATCTAATCAAAAGAACTACTAGTTGAAAAGAAAGAAAGAGGGAGAAAACTATCTACTTATATCTACCAAGATGCATACTGTAAAATATAACTACAATGTAGGGAAAAGAGTAGCCACACAAACACCCAGAAATTGTCGTTAGGGCAGCTAGGTGGCTCAGTGGATAGAGTGCCAGGTCTGGAGTCAGGAAGACCTGAGTTCAGATGAAACCTCATATACTTACTAGCTGTGTTACTCCCGAGCAAATCACTTAATTCTGTTTGCCTCAGTTTCTTCATCCATAAAATGAGCTGGAGAAGAAATGACAAACCACTCCAGTATCTTTGTCAAGAAAACCTGAAAAGGGGTCATGAAGAGTCCAACATATCTGAAAAATATGACTAAACAACAACAATGTAGGGAAAACAGTAGTCATAGAAACACCCAGAAATTCATAGGAGACTAAATACAAGAGGAAGAATCTATAAGGTCCATAATTTCTGATGCCCAAATGAAGAAAGAAGACCACAAGCATGTGGATCAGAGATCATAACAGAAAAAAGCAAACGCGGCTTCATTGACATCACTGAAACTTGGTGGAATGGAATGCAAGATGTAATATGGCTCTGGAAGGGTATACTTTATTCAAAAGAAACAGGTTAGGTAAAAAGTAAAAACAACACTGTATATTAAGGAAATACACATGTGAAGATCTCCAGGAACTCTAGTGGGGAAGCATGGTGTACAGAACAGTTGGGTAAAGATTAACGTAGGCAGAAACAGAAGCAATATTGTTTATATACTACAGACTACCCACACAGAAAGAGGAAATAGATGAGGTGTTTGTGAAATAGATCACAAGTCTGGCCTAGCATGGAAGCATGATGTAGTAGTGATGGCAGAATTTCAATTTTCTGGCCATATGCTGAGGCGCTCACAAGCAAAAATAGAGCAGCTAATAATTTCTTGCCTTGCCTTAGTGATGATTTTTATCCTTCAAAAGGTAGAAGCAATAATAAGGTCCCGTTATACACCTGGTCCTTACCAACAAAGAAGAATGGGTTGCTGAAGCAAAATCATGGGAACCTTGGCATTAAGTGACCATCCCCTTTTAGAATTTGTGATAAAGTAAAGAAAAGCTAGATATAATCTGATGTGCATCCTAGAACATATTTCAAAGAGTTTAAGAGATAGGAAAGGGATACCATGAACTAAAATTCTGTAGGGGAGGTCATGAGGGTTGGGAAGCTTTCAGAAATGAAATTTTGAAGACAGAAAGAGAAATAATTTTGATGAGGAGAAAAAAGAGGGAATTTACTAACATAATTGAAATGAATGCAAGGGAATACATTATTATTATTGATGATAATGATGTAATAATAATAATAATAGCTAATATTTATATAACACTATGTTCCAGGTACTGTGCTAAGTGCTTTAAAATTATTTCATTTAAGACTCATAACAGCCCTGGGAGGTAGGTGCTATTATTATCTCGATTTTACAGATGAGGAAACTGAGGCAAACAGAAGTGAGATGATTTTCCTAGGTTCATACAGCTAGTAAGTGTCTGAGGCCAGATTTAAACTCAGGTTTTCCTGACCCCAGACCCAGTGCTTTTTTACATCCTGCTGCCCCCAGCTAACTTCAACCAACTTCAAAAAGATATGCAAAGAAAGTTAAAACAGGGATACGTAATGATGGATAAATGTGAAAATGTGACATGGTTCTGTCATAATTGTTTCACAATTCGTAAATGAATGAGTTGAGACTGGCAAAGGATGATAAGGAACTACTTTATATAGTCTTATAAGAGACAACCAAACAAGAAAGAAAGGAGAATCAGAGAAGGAGCAGCACTGCTACCTAGAGTGGATGTAATGTTGAGAAGAAACAATGGAGTCAAAGAAGAACTATTCATCTCTCATTTTGCTTCTTTTTCTTCCAAGATAAAAATTTTATTTAAAAAAATCATTAAAATTTTTTATTCATTTTGTTAAAAGTTTACCAACCACATGTAAAACATTTTTAACAATAATTTTTTTTAATTTGAGTTAACATTTTTTTCCACCAGGGCTCCCTTTGAGAAGTGTTGTGTGATTTGACCAGATGAGACTCTGGGCAGCCGTTGAGAGCCCCCCAGCTTTGAAAACCCAGATGTTGATGCTTCCTTCTCTGGTAACTGTGATTTGGTTTTGATGTGTGTAATGGTTGGACAGTTTGGAAGCCTGTCTGTTTGATCTGTCTGTATACTCTGAAGTTCAGGGTGCTGACCTTTCCCCCCTGAACTAGGTAATATACATTTGTTTGATTAAAGTAAGCTTGTTACCCCCCCAAATTTTTTTTTCCACCTTCATCCCCCTCTCCTTGGGAAGGCAAGCAATTTGATCTCAACTATACATGTGAAGTCATATAAAACATGTATTTCCATATTAGCCATGTTGCAAAAGAAAACACTAAAAGAAAAATTAAGAAAGTTTAAAAAAGTATGTTTCAATCTTCATTCAGAGTTCAACAGTTCTCTCTCTGGAAGTGTATACCATTTTTCATCATGCAAGGCAAGTGATTTTTTTATCTATGTGGAACAAAAAGGGTTAATGGAGAGCTGAAATACAAAACAGCTTGGCAGATAAAGAGCACCTGCCTGTTCTTAATGACTTCAAGTCAACTTGCTCAGATAAACTTCCTTATGAGGAACTTAAAGAACTCATGGGTGGGTTTGCTGAGCTACAGTCAGTGATACTTGAAAGATCAGGGGGAACAGTAGACATGATGGCAGGACAGAAGAAGGCCATCTCTCCTTCTTTAGAGAAAAAAAAAGTGTTGAGTCTGTAAACTATAGGCCAGTGATCTTGATTTTGGTACCTAACAAAATTCTAGAATGTATTTGTATTGCATTTCGGTTCTGGGGTTACTAGTCCATTGGCAGGTTGGATTTATAGAATGTGACTACATTCTCTTCTTAAGGGGTAACCTAGAGTGATTGAGGCTGTTTTCTAATACTATCCCTCACAAGCCTTTATCCAGTATGTTCCCCCAGTACTCCTTACCAATTTTCCCATTATTAGTTTACCAATTAAGATCAATTAGCTTTTACAAAGGGATATTTATTGGAAAGATACAGTGAGAACTAAAGTACAGATACTTCTAAGACCAGGTATTCTTTCCTACTACTTGGTCCCTGGGGAGAGTGGACTGAAGCTTATGGAAGTGACAATCAACATTCTCCCTGTCTACTTCGCTTTTGAATGTGTGGCAGTTAGTGGACTAATCAGTTCTTGGCTTTCAGGATGTGGCATCCCAGCTGTGATAATTCAACACTGTAGATTTGGTCAAAAAGATCACTTCTCAGATCTGGCTCCTCACCATGTTTAGATGTTGTAGCTACAAGAAGACTCTTCTATGGACTTTAGTTGAGAAAGTCTGATAGCTCTTCTGATGGTTCAAAAGCTCACGAGGTTGTAATCTGGTCCATTTAGTCTCTAACATTCGTTGACCTGTCATCAGGAAAAAATTAACATGACAGAGATTAAAAACAAAAGCAAACATTAATCCCATATATTCATAGTTACATAGAAATGGTGAGAAAGAGGGTCTGAGACCCTTCCCCCACCCAGAGGTCCATAGCAGTTCTTTGTTTTCACTTGACTACTTCCAGAGAGGAGAGATTCTGATTTGAGTCTTTTATATGCATACTAGGTTCTGGCTCAGCAGTCAGCTAAAAGGCTTTTTTTGTCTTGGAGCAGTAAGAGCAAGAAACAATTAGGATACTTGTGCATACTCTGATTTGGAGAAAGGGTCTCTCTCTCTCTCTATATCCCTGTGGCAGGCTCACCAGGTAGAGCATACTGTTCAAGTTCTCAGAACTAGGACCTCATAGGCTAATCCCCCAATATATACTATTAAAGGTAAGGAATGTCTAGAAAAGGGAGTGTTGATCACAAAAGGCCAGTTGGGCTTTATCGGAGAAAGTCAGACTAAGCATGATCCCTTTTTTACAGGTTTACTAGATAGGCAGGTTATAGTTTATCTAGATTTTAGCAAAGCATTTGACAGAATCTTTCCTGCTATTCCTTTGGATAAGACAGAGAGATGAGGGCTTAAATAGTATTGTTGGATTGTTTCAGAATGTTTGTACCAAAAGTCAATAATATTTGAGCATCATCAATAGCTCAGTATCACAATGAGGATGCTAGTGGAGTGCTCTGGGATCTGTCCTTAGACATGTGCTACATAACATTTTTAGTAGATTTGGATAAAGGCATAGGTGGCAATGTTTATCAAATTGGCAAATAATAACAAATCTAGGAGGAATAAGTAAAATGTTGGTTCACAAGGTCAGTCTAGACTATTGGGCTGAATCTAATAAAACACAATATATTAGGAATAAACCTAAAGTTATACACTTCAGTTCAAAATACCAACTTCACAAATACCATATGAAGGAAGTTTGGCCAGACAGACATTTTATGTCAAAAAAATTGGGGGGTGGATTTAGTGGACTTCAAGTTCAATATGAGTATAGTTGTGTGATATGAACTACAGAAGTTAAAAAAAAGCTTAAGTAATTTTTGACAGCATTAAGAGAAGCCTACTGGTCAGTCCAAGGGAATGTGTTGACTCTTTTGTACTCTGCACTGGTTATCCCACATCTGTGACAATGTTTTCAATTCTGTGTTTCAGGGAGGATATTGATAAACTGGAGAGTATCCAAAGAGAGAGCAAATAGTATGGTGAAAAAGCCTTATAAAGATTGTTGGAAACAATTGATGATGGTTAGCCTTTAGAAGAGAAAATGGGACAGGGATGGTGGCATGACAACTGTCTTTAAACATTGGAGGGGCTGTTATATGGAAGACAGATTCAATTTGTTCCATTTGGCTTGAGAGGGCAGAACTGGGAATGAGGGGTGGAAGTTGCAGAGAGACAGATTTTGACTTAAAGAAAAGAAAAATTTTTTCTAACAATTAAAAATTTTCAAAAGTGGAATGGGCTGTTCCAGAAGTTAGTGCATTCTGCAAGCAGTCCTCAGTTCAAGTGGATTCTCATTCAGGTATTGGTTGGACTAGATGACTTTTCAGTTCTGAGGTTCTGTGTTTCTTTCATTCTGAAATCTGTGCTTTCCTCTCTGACTTTTTTCCCAAGTTAAATGCACATATCTAAGTGCCTATAGTACATTTTTACCTGAATCTCGTATTAGTATTTCAAATTCAACTTGTCTCAAACATGTTTATCACTTTTTCCCCAAGCCCTGATATATCTCTAGTATAGTTCTGTCAGTGGTACCCCCCATTCACCCAATCTGCTATTTTTCAAAACATTGTGCTATTTTAAAAAGTATATAATTAATTTTTAGTTTTCAATATTCATTTCCATAAAATTTGAGTTTTAAATTTTCTCCCTCTCCTTATATAGGCTCTACTTATACATTCGTATTAAACATATTTTCACATTAGTCATGATGTAAAGAACTAATGGGAGGAACCACAAGAAAGAAACAACAAAACAAAACAAAACAACAAAAGATAAGGAGATAGTATGCAAATAGTATGCTTTAATCTGCATTCAGACTCCAAAGTTCTTTCTCTGGATGTGGATAGCATTTTCTATTGTGAATCTTTTGGAGTTGTCTTAGATCCTTGCATTGCTGAAAAAAGAGCTAAGTCTATCAAAGTCAGTCATCACACAATGTGGCTGTTACTGTGTACAATGTTCTCCTGGTTCTGCTCATTTCATTCAACATCAGTTTGTATAAGTCTTCTCAGGTTTTTCTGAAGTCTGCCTGCTCATCATTTCTTATAGCACAATAGTATTCCATTACACTCATATACCACAACTTGATCAGCCATTCACCAACTGATGTACCTCTCCTCAATTTCCAATTCTTTGCTACCATAAAAAAAAGCTGCTAAAAATATTTTTTGTACATGTGGGTCCTTTTTCCACTTTTATGATCTCTTTGGGATATAGACGTAGAAGTGGCATTACTGGGTCAGAGGATTATATACAGTTTTATAGCCCTTTGGGAATAATTCCAAATTGCTCTCCAGAATGGTTGGATCAGTTCACAACTCCACCAACAATGCATTAGTGTTCCAATTTTCCTACATCTTCTCCAACATTTGTCATTTTCCTGTTTTGTCCTGTTAGACAATCTGATAGGTGTGATGTGGTATCTCAGAGTTGTTTTGATTTGTATTTCTCTAATCGTTTTAGAGCATTTTTTTAATTTTTATTTTTTTTAAGCAATTGGAGTTAAGTAACTTGCTCAAGGTTACCCGGCTAGTCATTATTTATGCGTGGGTGCTCATTTTCTGAGGCCGGATCCGATCTCGGGTCATCCCAACTCCGAGGCTGGCGCTCTTACTCACTGCGCCATCTAGCCGCCCCTTTAGGGCAATTGGGGTTAAGTAACTTGCCCAAGGTTACGAGGCTAGGTTTTTTTGTTTGTGTGGATGAAGTGTCAGAGGCCAGCTCTGAACTCAGGTCCTTCTGATTCCAGGGCCGGCGATCTACTCACCGCGCCACCTAGCCGCCCCGTTTTAGAGCATTTTTATATGATTATAGATAGCTTTAATTTCTTCCTCTGAAAACTATTCACATCCTTTGACCATTTATCAATTTGGGAATGACTTGTATTTTTATAAATTTGACTCAGCTCTCTATGTTTTAGAAATGAGGCCTTTATTAGGGACACTGGCTGTAAAAATTGTTTCCCAATTTTCTGCTTCTCTTCTATTCTTGGTTGCATTGGCTTTACTTGTGCAAAACCTTTTCAATTTAATGTAACCAAAATCATCCATTTTGCATTTCATAATGTTCTCTATCTCTTGTTTTGTCGTAAATTCTTCCCTTCTCTATAGATCTGACAGATAAACTATTCCTAGCTCTCCTAGTTTGCTTATAGTATCAGCCTTCATAACTAAATCATGTACCCAATTTACAAATTAAGATCTGGTACAGGTAGGACACCTTCCCTTGAATTTCTTTTCATCAATTCCCTTGATATTCTGGAACTTTTGTTCTTCCAGATGAATTTTGCTATTGTTTTTTCTATAATTTTTTTTTCTAGTTTGATTGGTATGGCACTGAATAAGTAAATTATGTAGAATTGTCATTTTTATTATATTAGCTCAGTCTACCCATGAGCAACTGATATTTTTCCAATTATTTAGATCTGACTTTATTTGTGTGAAAAGTGTTTTATAATTGTGTTCATATAGTTCCTGGGTTTGTTTGGGCATGTAGACTCCCAAATATTTTACAATGATTTATATGGGTTTATTTTGTATCCTGCAATTTTGCTAAATTTGCTTATTGCTTCAAGTAACTTTTTACTTGATTCTCTAGGATTCTCTAAGTAAACCATCACATTATTTGCAAAGAGTGATAACTTTGTTTCTTCTTTGCCTATTCTAATTCCTTCAATTTCTTTTTCTTCTCTTATTGCTAAAACTAACATTTCTAGTACTATATTGAATAACAGTGGTGATAATGAACATCCTTGTTTCCATTGGTGTTTTTTTTTTACTTTCCTTTCTTCTCTTATATGGTCAGTTACAAAGTCTAAATGATTCTATCTTTATGCTATCTCTTGTATCTACCTTCTTTTCCCTATTCTCACTCTCATTACCTTGATATAATCCTTCTCACAAACTGTGTGGATTATTGTCACAGTCTCCTAAAAGGTTTTTTAATTTCTCCTCTCCTCCACCTCCCCCAATTCATGCTTCATATTACTACCAGGGAAATATTCCTAATGAATAGATCTGATCACATCATTACTTTTTCTTTTCTGTTTTCTCTTTTCTAGGCTAAATATACCTTTCTCCTTCAACTGATCCTGATACAGCATGGACTCAAGGACCTTCTCCATTCTAGTTGCCTTTTGGTGTATGATCTCCATCCAGATAGCCAATGTCCTTGCTAAAACATGGTACTTTAACTGAACAATATTTCAGAAATGGGGGTGTTGACCAGCACTTCTTGAACTGTGGGTAGCAAGCCCATATAGGCAACAACAAAAGGTTTCTCAATGCACAACCAAAACTTAATTAAAAATCAAACTACTAATGAATCCAAGGTGTTTCTGGCAGTGATTGCACTGTTGCATAGAGCAACTTCACTTTAGCCTTGATTCTGGACACAAAGCATTCCTGACTTTGCACTACAAATGCCCTCAAGCCATGTAACAACCAATGAAAGCTACCAAAAAGAGAAAAGGGGTTTGAGTGGGAAAAGTTTAAGAAACCCTGGTGTAGACTTGTTTCTTAACTCCTAGAAGACATGCTTCTCTTAATCACCCCATGATCTCATGAGCTTTTTCAGTGCCAGAATCATACTGTTGACTCTTCATGAACTTACATTCCACTAAAACTCCCAGATCTTTTTAAACATTACTTTATTAGGGATTATTATGATTCAATCATTATACTACATCTGTATAGTATCAATTTTTATAGTATTTGGCTTTCTAGATAGAGGATTGAGTTTTAGTTCTTCTGGTCATAATCTAAAAGTGAAATCCATTTTAGTTTAAAGTTCTAGAGAAACACATTCAAAATAACCTAATATCTCTTAAAATATGAGCATATAAGGCTAAGATCTGATTTATTATTTTGCCATTCCTATGAGTTAGAAACATGTAGCTAGTCTTAGTAATTAATAACTAAGATAAATCAAGCATTTTAAATTCATTAGATTTATAACTTGGCTATCGAGCTGTGTATTTCCCACTTGCAATATATGTTCACTTTCTTGAATGTGTGCAGATACTAAATTTCAGTCAATATAAAGTTCTATCAGAATTGATCATTTAATGTAGGATGAGACTAATAAGGCAATATAACAACTGACCAAGAAATAGAAGGCTTTAGGTAAGTGGATCTTATCTCTCAATTTCTAAAGGTCAGTTCTAGTTCAGGGATTATTCTGGAATGGAGAAAAGAGTAAACCCTATCAAAATTGCAAAGTAAGTGCAATGTGTCTTTGTTACTCCTCAGCTTTCTCTTGCTACACTAGTGGCAGATACTTAGTATCATATTCCTAAGGCCTAGAATCATCTCTGAATCTGTTTCTTTATCTGTTAATGGGGTAGGGGGGAGGTACCTCTTCCCTTTCAGGGAAGAATCTAACAAATTAAATCAAGTTAAAAAGTATAATATGACTCATAAGACCTCTTTAAGGGCTATTTGCATTTTTGTTATTGCTTTTCGGTCATTTCAGTCCTGTCCAATTCTTCATGACCCCACTTGGTTTTCTTGGCAAAGATATTGGAAGAGGTTTGCCATTTCCTTTTCCAGCTCATTTTACAGATGAAGAAACTGAGATAAACAGGGTTAAGTGATAGGTCACACAGCTAATAAGCATCTGAGGCTAGATCTTAAAAGAAGACAAAAAAGTTAAAGAATGAAATAAAATTTTAGTATCATCTAGCATAGATCAAACAGGTGGGAGAGGTATTTTGCAGGCCAGATCATTGTTTTAGTCTCTGAAATTATATTATGCAGGAAGATACTTGGGAAAGCCCTAAGTATAGTTCCAGAAATGAAAAGGTCCATGAAGGATGGGGAAGGAGGTGGGCTTTCATTTGGGTTGATTCATTCATTCAACAAGCATTGAATAAGAATCTATTATGTACCACATATAGTTATAGGTGCTGGGTGGAGTTAGCAAGACAAATTTGAAAGTTTCTGACATTAAGGAACTTGTGTGTGTGTGTGTGTGTGTGTGTGTGTGTGTGTGTGTGTGTGTGTGTATGAAAATTTCAAAGTAAACACAAAGTAATTTCAGGGTAGAGGTCTCTAGCAAAGAGGGATGGAAATGGGAAAATACTAGAATTGCTCTCATATAGGATATAGCATTTGAGGGTAAGATTTGAAAGAACCCGGGAATACTTAGCTGGAGGTACACATTCTAGGCAAGGAATTGTGCAGACAGGAAAAATAAATGGGCAAGTTAGATTGGGACCTAGCAATATGGAAAACAAAAACCATTCCTACACTCTCTCTGTTCTTCCCTTTGGAAAGTTTAGTGTCCACACAAAGAAGATTCCCCTTCCTCAAGCATTTATGTAGCCACCTCCCCACAGTTTTCTGGAAGTTGTGGATTTATGTAAGTCTTCCTGTCTCTCAGGAGAATAGTCAGATATTACTCCAATACCAGTATCTATAGGATCTTTGTGGAGTTCTCTAGTCTCAGTCACTGATGACATAGGGTTGACTCAGAGCCTCAAGAGGCCCTGACATTTCTGGGTATTGAAACAATTTGAAGTAGAAATCCTCCAAGCCAAATGTCTTTCCTCCAAGGGTGTTTTCCTTATCCCTAGGCAATTCAATTTCTTTTCCTTTTTTTGTTTAATTTTTTTAATTAACAAAAATCTTCCTTCTCTTCCTGACTCCAGCCTACTGAAAACAAAACCTGTAACAAATCTGCAAAGCAATTCCTTTATTGGCTGTCTCCTCAAAATGTGTTTTAGTCTTCAAACTGAATCCATCATTACATCTATTTTTAAGAACTTGTCTTGTTCATGTGGAATGAGAATTGGGATACTGAAGGAAATGGAATTCATCTCTACAGGTGTCTTAACTCTGGGAATTAAATCTGCATCCCCAGCAGGAAGTCTGTTCTTTCAGTCTCAGATTAAGGCACTGCACTGCACATTGTGGTAAAGGACACTAGAGTCAGAATACTTGGTTCTTAAGTTCTAGCCCTCCTACTTATGGGTTAGGAAGTTCTTGAACATGTTGATTCTACTCATTTCAAGGATTGCAACCACAGAGCCCTCATATTCCCCATAGGTGAAGACACAGGAACTCTGGAGTAAGGGATGTTCCCAAAGATGGTACTACTGAGTGTGGAATGAAGGAAACTTAGATCTCCTTAAGAAGAGATTCAAAGTTTAGAGATTTAAACCAGATTGGTCTCCTTTGGAAAGATTAGAGCCTTTGAAATGGGGATGATATAGAATAGAACTGGATCTCATGTGACCCATTATAATTCTAATCAACATTTACCTATGGATCAGAATTTCATGAGCCTTTAGAGATCCAGGATCAGCTAAAGGTTAAGTAAATATTTACCATCCCAGAAAATATTTTAACGGATGAGGTGAAGTTGGAGAGTCAGGATAGTCTTAGGTTCAAATCTGGGCCCTGAAACATGCATGACTTTGGGTATGCCATTTTATCTGAATTTGTCTTCTCTGTGTAAAGTGGCGATAATATTTACACTCCCTTGTAGAGTGAAGAGAGGAATGCCCTTTGTAAACATTAAAACACTTCATAAATATTATTATGCAGACTTTATATTATGTCTATTGACATAATCATGATATACTGGGAACCTGGCTTTGGGTTAATGGTATGCATCAGCTGCTCCCTGGACTTCAAAGCTTCTCTTTGAAAAGAGATACAGGTAATGGAATACTACTGTGCAATAAGAAATGGCTTCAGAAAAACCTGGGAAGCTTTTAAGAACTCATGCAAAGTGAAGTAAGCAGAACCAGAAGATTGTACATAGTAACAGTAACATTATAAGGATGATCAACTGTGAAAGACTTAGCTTACACTGATCAAGATAATGATCAAAGACAATTCCAAAGGACCCATGATGAAAAGTGCTGTTCACCTCCAGGGAGAGAACTGATGAACTCTGTATGTAGATTGAAGCATGATGCTTTCTACTATCTACTTTTTTGGGGGGGGGGTTTCTTTTGCAACATGGCTAATATGGAAATATGTTTTGTATAGCTGTGAATAATCAAAATTAAATTGCTTCTTTTCTTAAGGGAGAGGATTAGAAGGGAGTGTGAGAATTTGGAGCTTAAAATGTTAAAAAATGATTGTTAAATCTTGTTTACATGTAATTAGAAAATATCTAACAAAATATATAAAAATAAACTAAAAAAGAGATACAGATTCTAGTTCCTGGCATGCCATAATAATTCACATTTATATAGCAGCTTTCAAAATTTTTTCCTTAATAGCCCTTAAAAAGTAAGTAGTGCAAATGTTACTATCTCTTTTATAGAAGCAGAAGCTGAAAGCTAGTGACTTACCCTTGGTCACATCAATCGTAAATGTCAGAGAAATAATTGGAACCTGGATCTCTGACTTGCACATGATATTCCCCATGTGATCTTAAAGAGATGATAAGGTATTTTGTGGAGAAAATGACTGGATTTGCAATCAAGGGACCAGGGATTTTTTTGGTTGAGAACATGCATTATGTGAATTTGGGCAAATCTCAGGCCTCAGCATCCCCATCTGTGTAATGAGGAAGTTGGATAAGTTGACATCTAAGATGCCATGTAGTTGTAATATTGTTTTAGGCCACATTCCCCAGGGACCAGAGCTTTTATGAATTTTTTCTGTAAACCACTCTAAAATCAACTCTAGACCAGTGAAATAATCTGTTAATCCTGGTAGTTTCTCTGAAATTTTAACAGCCCCCACTCTAATTATGTTTTGGACACGTATAGTGGATGAATTTATTCGAGGGCATTTTCAATAGTAAAGATTCACTTTGGTAAATGAGCTGTTGGGGATAATTTATGTGTGCTTTCTGGATAAAAGCTTAAAGCCATCTATTAGATAATACAGTGTATAGGATTTTTTATTTGGACTATTTAATAAATAATTCCCTGTCATATGCAAGATTTGGTTAGACAAGTGACTTCAGCGGCCCAGAAATTAGCTAACCAGCATAAAATGCAGCCTCGAGGACTGCTGAGAATAAAATGTGCACCATATCTCCTTTTTCTGTTCTTCAGTAGTGAAACAAAATCTTTTAGTCTGTTAACATATCAAAAGCAAAAGCCAAACAATGCAAAAAGCTATACAACTCCACTGTTAGGGTTGAGGCTTTTTCATTTTTTCCAGATGCAATGAAACTGAATGTTTCAGTATCTCCCTTAATAATAAATGCAGATGCTTTATGCAACTGAATGATTATGGCTAGACATAATCCAACAGCTGCAGCACAGAAAGAAGCTGTTTGCGGTCAAATCCTTTTTCTAACGAGGGCACTGTGTAATAACAAAAGCAATTTTTGGAGCCGCCTTCCCCCACCCCGGTTTAAGTTTTGTCAAGCCGTCGGTCGGAATCCGAGGCCCGGAGGCAACTCGACTGAACTGCTCTAGGGGCAGACCAGCAAAAAAGCGGGCCCGGAGCGGGAAGGGATCCAGAGCTACTGCTTCCGTGCAGCCCCAGTGTGGGATTCACGGCAGTCAGGAATGCTCCAGATGAAAAGCATACCTGCCGGCTCCAAATCCCGGCTGGAAGGAAGCCTCTGCTGCCCCTTCACACCTTGCAGATGCCACCCTCACCATTCGAGGCTGGAGGGCCGGCGAGGCCGGGCGAGCTAGACCCGGGGCCTGCAGCTCGCGACCCGGGAAAAATACAAGCACTTGGCTGGGCTCCTAAAGAAGCCCGTCGGGCGCCCCTGGGGCCCTTTCGCTACTTCGGTCTTTGGATGCTCTTTGAAGCTGGCGGCCTGGAGGAGTCCTCAGAATGGAACCAGGTTTATGCAAAAAAAAAAAAAAAAGTCACCACTGCACGGCTCCCCAGGGGGCCACCCGGGGCCCGGCGGAGTCGCGGGATGGGGAAGGTGGCCCAGACACGCTCCGCATCTCCTCAGTACACTTCTCCCTCGAACCTGCCACCGGCAGCCCCTCCCCCACTCCGCACTTCATTCCCCCTCCCTCCCCCAGCTCCTTTCATTCCTTTCCCCTCCAGAGACCGAGGCGAGCCATTGGGCCGTCTCACCGCCCTCGCGAGCTGACTGGCTCGCGCCGGCCTCCAGCCGCCCCGCCGCGGCTGGCAGTTGGGGTGAGAGCCGGCTGGAGGCCGCTTGCAGCCGCGGCCCCGCCCCCTTCCCCTCCCCCTCCGCCGCTCGAGCCCGCGGTGCGCAGTGTCTTCCCCTCGGTCCTGGTCGGGGGGCGCTGTTGCCGCCTGTCCCCGCCAGCCTTCGCCGGAGAGGCCGCCTTCCCCTCCTGCTTCAACCCCAGCCCGGGCCCTCCCCCCTCCTCCGCCTCCTTCCCCTCCCCTCCGGTCGGTGTCTAGTGAATGTGGAGCGGCTGGCCGCGGCAGCCTCGGTCCCGGCGTTAAGCTCGGTGTTGTTGCCCGTGTCTCTCTCTCGCTACTCTCCCGCCCACCCTGCCCGCGGTCGCGGAGCCTCCTCCGCCGCCACAGCGGTCCGGTGCTGCAGGAGTGGGGCACGGGCGGGAAACCGCGAGCCCGAGGAGCGGGCGGGGGGGGGGTGGAGAGGAGGAGGGAACGGAGACCCGGGCCGGGGACTGACGGCCGGGGGCGGGGGCCGGCCCGCGTGCCTGCCCCCTCCCTCTTTCGGCCCGGACTCGGACCCCGGTGGCGGCCGCGGCAGCGCGGGCGAAGGGCGCGGCAGGCGCGATCGAGACAATAACCCCAGCAGCGGCGGCGGCTGCGGGAGGTGGCCTAACGAGGGCCGCGGCGGCAGCAGCAGGAGGAAGGGGCGCGGTGCAGCCTCGCTCGCTGGACTCGGGAGGGGCCCGGAGGGGGGCGCGTCGTCGGCTCCCGCCCGCCCGGTGGCACCGCGAGCGCGCTTGGCAGCTTAGCAGGATTGCATTGGGATCGTCCTTCTCTGGAGTCGGAGCTCGGACTGTCGGCGGCGGGAGAGACAGACAAGCGGACACCCCCCCCGCCTCCGTCCGCCAGCCTCCTGCTCCCCGGCTTAGGTCGAGCTGGTTTTCCGGGTTCCCCTGCGTGAACCTGGATTCAGCTTCTTTGCCTGGGCAGGAAGTGAGTTTCATGCAGTAATCCGGGCGGTGTCACGAGAGAAAACTTTTTTTTTTTTGCCTTCCCCTTTTCCTCGGGGGATCCTGGTTGGGGCGGCTGGGAAACTCGTGTCAAAACTTGAGACCAGGAAACCGGCCTGCAACACCCCCCTTCCACCCCAAAAGCCGAAACCAGTCTCCTCTTCCTCTTGCGAGAGGCCGCCCCGCATCCCCATTCACATCCGCCCTCCCCGAGAGAAAAGACCCCGCGAGGGCTGGAGGGGAAGCAGCACCTTGGGGAGAAAGGGACCCCCCCATCATGCTCCCCCTGGGAGCCTGAGGAAGAGGCCGAGAACTCTGTAGAGGTAATTTGGGGCGAACGTGGGGAGGGGAGCAGCAGGAGGATTTTTCTGTCTTCTTCCCCTTTGGAAGTCCGACTCCCTGGATCCGTGAAATATTGGGGCTGCCTCTTGTCCACCTTCGGGGATTCGCATTATTAGGGGAGAGGTCGGAGGAATCCGGAGAAGGGGGGAAACGCAAAGTTGTAAGGTTTTTTTTTTTTAAACTCTTGAAGACATAGGGTTCCTTTGTTCTGCTCAAGGTCCCGAAGTAGGTAACTACTTGGCAGCTCCTAAAATGCTTTCTCCGAAAATTTTTATTTTAAGTGGACTGAATCTAGCAACTTAGGATTTGTCAATTAGTCAGGAAGATGTCGCTCCTTGGTTTGCCGTAGAGATTGCCTGCCACGTTTGTTTACACTGTTAGCAATTCGAGGGCGTTTAAGTTAAGTTCTCGGGGAGGTTAGGTCTCCTGACAGTCGCCCTGCATACTGCTGCTGGCTTTTTAACACAATGACTACAACAACAAAAAATCCTTGTTTATTTTTGGGGTAGGGATGAGGTTTAAGGAGAATTTAGTAAAATTTAACCTGTGTTTTCTTGTCAGTGAGAGAGGGCATTTATTTTGGTCCTTTAAAGAACTTATGATAAAGACTTATTCCACAAATATATTAAAAGCAATTACCTTAATCGGATTTTTCCTCCTAGCGCCCAGTTTAGAAAGGAACGGAAATAAGAGATATAATTCCTTGTTCTTTCGAGTAAAGAGGTGTGAGTTTTGAAAAACACCTGCAACTAGGTCGATAAGCCTTTGATACTATTTATCTGCATGACAGCCATTGTATACATTTATACACAACTTTTCTGGTATTTATACTTGACTTTTTGAGGATTGTACCATTTTGGCACAAATACTATACACACACACATACATATATGCATACATATATTATAATGAATTTGTTTAGTAAGAGTTATCAAATTTGATTTGGAAGCTGGACAAAAAAGCATGGCAGAAATTAATTGTAGACTGTGATTTAAAGAGTCACAAAATCTGAGTTGGAAGGGATGTCAGAGGCCACCTAGTTCAGTCTGAGTGTTCAAAACAATTAGTAGACTTCACAGATTCTATCAGTTGGTTCTTGGGTTTCAGTAGATCCGAATTTGTTAGTGTGAAAGGATAGTTAAGCTTTTGTCAGTAGTACTTGAGGGCTAAGGAGCAAAGAGGTCGTCTTTTTGAGTACAAAAAAAATTCTGTAGCTCATTCCCCTATAAAATATCAGTTGATATTTAGTTTACTTATCAGATCTCAAATAATTGGTGGCAATTGAAAACGATGGTAGCTTCCTTAGAGAAAGAAGAAAGTCCAAGTTTAAAATATCTCGAATCAAATATATTATTACTTCTTCCCAAAAGCTTTGATCTGTGTTAAATGCAAAATGACAAATATTAAAATTTTACTACTATATGTTAAGTTGGCCTTTATCAGAACCTTCTCTCTCCAGATAGTTATTTTCTTGCTAGTTAGTTTTGGAAGTAAGTACTAAACAAAACTGGCTTGCTCAAGGAATATAAAATGCACAGCTGTATTATTAGCTAGCCAAAGAGGTTATTCCTGGACATCTGAAAAAGCTGAACAAAATAAATGACATTGAACTTGAGATTCCTTATATGGCACATCCTTGGCACAAAAGCAACGAAGCCCAAATAGAGCAGCAGCCCTCTTACAAAGAAAGAGCATTTTCCAGAGTTGTGTTTTCTCTGTTCTAGTGACTTACAGAAGAAAATCGTTATGTCAAGCAATAACTCTGTGAACCAGTTTTTGTTTTTTATGTAATTTTTGTTTATCTCCTTCCGGGGAAGCAGCAAGTAAAGAATCAAGGTTTTGAGTCAAGAACTTTTTAAACAGCCATTATTAATGTTATTTGAATAAATTTGAATAAATGTTCTTTACCTCTTTTCCCGTCCGCACCCCCCACCCCCCACTTCTTCCGTTAGGAAACTCTCTGTACCATCACAGAACCTCCATTATTTTGCAGTTTATAATCTGTAGAATTTCCTGCTCCAAGTTGCTTAGTCAAGTGTGTTTCTAAGTTTACTTGAATTACAGGTCTTACCTTGATACAACAGCTTGCTAGTCTTGTTGCCTATTTTCCTTTTCTTTAATAAAAGCATAATTCACTCAGTAAGTATAGATCTTGAAACTTCATAGATCCATTAAGCTTGTTGGGTACTAGCTTGATGAATTTATGAGATGATTTTCTTCTGACAGCCTAGAAATTCAGTAGACACAATCCCAATTCACATAACTTCTGTAGGCATTTTTTTCCTCACTTGTAAAATGAAGGAGCCTGACAAGATGATTTCTAAGTTCCCTTCCATCTTTACATTCTTACATTGTGATTCTTGCTTTTTTTGTCTGAGTATATTTATAAAAATTAAATTTCCTCTAAATACTGTTATCAGTTGTCTGCAGTGGTTCAAATGTTTTAAAATGGTCTCAAAGTTTAGTGCGTATGTATATAAATACTTAGAACTCTTTTGCAGTATTTGATCAGTGACAGACATTCCTGAAAATTTTGCTTACAGTGCACAAAATACAGTGATTTTTACTTGGTTTATTGAAAATATAACATTTAAATGTTGATTTATTCCCACTTGCTAGTTATGTGATTTGAGTGTTAAATAATAAAGAACAGTTTGCAGTTTTAGATGATGTCATCCTAACATTTGAGTGCATGAAAAAGCTTATGCCAAAGTGTGGAAGCCAAATTTTGATTTTGTGGTTTTAGTTGTCTTGGGTTTAGTAATGAAGGTGGAAGCAGCATACTGTGGGGGAATGAGCACTGTATTTAGAGTAGGAGGACTTGGGTTTTGCCACTTTGAGACTTGTATGATTGTTGGCAAATTTTCCAAACTATTTCCTCATATTTAAAATGGGGGGAGGTGGTTGGATTAGAAGACCTATAAGGTCCTTCCCAGCTCTGAGTCTGTGATCTTAATTGTTTCATTTAACTCCTTGTGATAAGTTTGAACTGTGTATGTTTCTCCCGTGCAAGCATGAAAAGATTTAAACAAAAATGAACGCAATTTGTCTTTGAAGCTGAAATGATTTTCTTAATGAACTTCAATCCATTTCCACCTTACTTTTTGCTATTTCATTTCTGTTCCTTGCACTTTAACCCTTCTCTGCCACTTTTTTTCTTTCTCTTAGAACACCTTGAAATACACATAAACCTCTAGAATGCTCTCTCTTTCAGATGTATTTTTTTTTTATTTTCTTAACATGCTTGGGCAATTTTTGGTACTTTCAGTTGTGTCATGTGACTTCTTAATCTGGAACATAATTTAATTATTTAATGCTCATAATATGCTTAGGTGCCATAAAGAAAGTATTTAATTGATATACATTTTGCTTTTCATAAAGGTTTTTATAAATTCAAATTCCAAGAGAATTTTGTTTCTCCTCTTAGATATTTCTTCTTTCAAGGCTTTTGCCATATATTTGTCTTCTATTCCTTCTTAGGTTGCTATCATAACAATCGTGTATCAGGTCCATTTTCCTTCTGTCATTTAGATAGATCATTTGAATTTTTTTCCCTTTCTTTAACATAAGAAACTTCAGTTGTTACCCTGCTTCATTCCTTTCCCTCTTCTTCCTCTGACTGCTTTATTTAACAGTTATTTTCATTTCCATTTCTCTGTTAAGTGCTTTGGATGTCATGGAGCTAAGCTTGCTTTCTCTGTGAACTGTCTTGTTTCTCACTTGAACTGCTGCTTACTCACCTCTTCTTCACTGTTCTGTGTTCCATGTCCGTTGCTGTGTTAAAAAATTCTTCCAGGAAAGCGTTCCTTCCTAAACCAGTCTGATTTTATATCTTCTCTTCATTTAAATACCTAGTTTATGATTTAATATAATAACTTGCAATTATTTTTGCATGCGTTTTGTTTTCTTGTCTAAACTGTAAACTCCTAGAAGTCAGAAATAGTGTGACATCAGCTCACCTTATATTTTGATCTCTCTTTCCTCTGGTCTTTTAAAAATGTCTTTTAAAAAAATCATTATTACTTCCATGATAACATTCTTTGTCTCTATATCAAATCATTATTACTCTCACTTTAAGAGTTTTAACTATTAGGGTGACCCTGGGCAAGTTACTTAACTTTACTGGGCTTCAGTTTCCTCCCCCTGTAAAAATGATGAGGGGTTCTCAACTTTTTTTTGTATCATGGATTTTTTTGGCAGTCTGGTGAAGCCTATGGACCATTTCTCAGAATAATGTTTTTAAATGCATACAGTGGCGAACATAGGATTATAAAGGAAACCAATTATGTTGAAATACACATTAAAATATTTTTAAAAAAGCAAACAAGTTCAGTTACCTTAGGCTAAGTACCCCTCTCCCAGAAGATCTCAAGGCATTGTACTAGGCATTATTGTGTGATGGGGGCTGGATCAGGAATATAATAGAAGATAAAGGCCACTTCTTGTCTTATAATCTAAAATAGGTGCTAGAAACAAATTGGGTCTGTGACTGAAACTATAATTTCATTGATCTAGGGAACTCCGGGATGAGGAAATTCCATCTATCAATGAGGTTTGGCAGCTTAGAGACTTAAAAGTGTTATCTAGTCTATATAGGTAGATAGTGATGATAAATAAGCACAGTGATTTTATATTTATCCAGAAATCACTTAATTCAGTGATTTGAATTATCCAGGAAACAGTGGAGAAATCTAGGGATAAGTTAAAAAAATACCAGAGCAGTCTAAATAGTAGACACAGTTATGGAAAAGTAAAACTTATACATTATTTATAAGAAAATTTAAAAAACTCAGCCTATATAATTTTGACTTTACAAAGAATTCTAATAAGCTGACTTTTCTGGCTTCCTAGGTCATATCAGATTAGCAAATTAAAAGGGAAGTTGAGATGTTTGGGAGAAACAAATAGACTTCAGCAAGAAATGACAGAAGATGATACGAGGAGAGAGAAAAATTATAAAAAAGTAGACAGATGAAAAAAACTTTGTTGACATTGGCCATTTAGTTATTGGGCTAAAGAATCCCTGGGGTCATCATTGCATTACAGCTCAGTATAATAGTTAATATTATAATGACCTATGGTCATTAAGAAAAACCTAAATTCATGGTACTCTCAAATACATAATATATTTGGTTAAAATTTTGAAAAGGTTTTATCTTAAAGGGTAAGCTTTAGTTATCTGGAAGATGTGCTTGGGATTGTCAAATACCTCATTCACTAACAGTAAAGTCTTTTGGTATAATATTCAATTGGGAGTTTTGAGACCTTGGTTTTTGTTATAGACCGTCCACAAATGAGCTGTGTGACTTTGTATAGGTTATTTAGTTTCTTGGGACCTCAGTTTTCTCATCTTTTTTTTTTTTTGCTTTTTGGAGGGCAATTAGGGTTAAGTGATTTGCCCAAAGTCACATGGCTAGTAAGTGTGCCAAGTGTCTGAGGCTGGATTTGAACTCTAGTCTTCCTGACTCCAGGGCCAGTGCTTTATTCACTGTGCCACCTAGCCTCCCCAGTTTTCTCATCTCATCTCATCTTCTCATCTCATCAATCTTATAAGGGTTGCACTAGATGATTTCAAGTTCTTTCTAATTTGATGATTTATTGAATCATAGTGAAATAAAAATATATTTTAAAAGTATATAAAAAACCCCACTTCTCTTCCCTTTTATGGGCTTACATATTGGAGAAGATAGTCTTCGAGTTTCTAGTTTTATGTGAGTGAGAATAAATTTGACATGTGTTCTTCTGTTGGGAGCAGGTTTAAAGGGGATTATCCTCTCTTATAATAGAGTGTTTGACTTCTGTCTATTACTGAAAACTCTTTGGCAGATCACTGGTAATTCATATTAGTATGAAGATCAGTCTAAGAAGCCTGAAACCTCCAAAGAGAGCTCACTGTGGACTTGTCCTAGCTTCAGGCTCCAGCATCCTCGAAGCAGATTTTCTTTTTTGGTCCTTCCCTATGACTTCTGAGTCACTCAAGGAGACACTTTAGATACACCCACTTGCAAGGGAGTCTCCCAGAATATTCATAACTAGCTCATGTTTGCAAAAGGTTCTATGAGGCAGCATAGTTGAAAGTGGATCCTTTGGGGGCCCTTAATTTTTTAAATTAAATTTTATTTTATTTTCAGATCCATATTCTCTCTCTCCCACATTTCCCCTTTCTTACTCCCCCTTGATAAACCAAGCAAAACAAAATCACCTTTACAAACATGTATAGTCATGCGGAACAAATTCTTACATTGGCTATGTCTAAAAACAAGTTTCAATCAGTACTCTGTCAACTCTGTTAGGAGGTGGGTAGCATTTTTTATTTCATGAGTCCTATGGAATTGTGGATGGTTACTATATTGATCAACGTTCTTCAGGTTTTCAAACTTGTCTCTAATTGTTCTCTTGGTCCAGCTCACTTCACTTGGCATCAGTTCATTAGAAGTCTTCCCAGGTTTCTCTGAAACTGTCACCTTCCTTACTACTTGTAGTAGAGTAGTATTCTATTATATTCATAGGCCATGATTTGTTTAGCCATTTCTCAATTGATGGACACCCCATCAGTTTCTAGTTCTTTGCCACTACAAAAAAGAGCTGCTTTAAATACTTTTTTTAAACATGTAGGATGTTTTCCCTATCCTTTGATCTCTCTAGAATATAGGTCTAGCAGTAGTATTTCAGAGTCAAAAAGTTTGTACAGTTTTGTAATTTGGAGGCATAATTTTTTTTAAATTCAATTGTTTTCAGGTCCAAAATTGCTTCTTCCCACCTTCCTGGCGCCTCCCTCCCCCCCCCCCCCCAATTCCCCATTGAGAAAGCTGGAAAAGCAAAACCTGTTAGGAGCATATATTGTCAAGTAAAACAGATTCCTGCTTTGGCCATGTCCAAAACCAAACAAAGCACCAAAACAGTAAGCCTCAATCTGAGTTTGAATCTATAAGCTATCTTATCTGGAGGTGAATAGCAGAGTTGTGGTTGGTCATTGTGTTGATTAGAATTTCCATGTTTTTCAGAGTTGTCTTTACAGTGTTTGTGTTTGTGAATTGTTCTGGTTAAAGGACCATACTATTTATTATTTCTTACAGCACAATAGTATTCGATAAGATTCTTATGCTATAATTTTTTCATGCCATTCCTTAATTGATGGATCCTCTCTTAGTTTCTAGTTATTTGCCCCTACAAGAAAAACTACTATAAATTATTTTTGTATGTGAGTCATTTTCCTCTTTCTTTGTTCTCTTTGGGGTATAGATCTAGTATGCAATATCATTGGGTGAAAAGTTAAATACATAGTTTAGTAGTATTTTGGGCATAGTTCCAAATTGCTTTTCAGAATGGCTGGACCAGTTCACAGCTCCACCAACAGTGCATTACATGTAACTTTTTCCATAGTCCCTCTAGCATCTGTCACTTTACCTTTTTTTTTTTTTGGGCCAAATTTAGCCAATCTGATAGGCATGAAGTAGGAACTTAGTTGTTTTAATTTGCTTTTCTCTGTTAGTGATTTGGAGCATTTTTTTGTACGGTTGATAATTTTCCTCTGAAAACTGCCTATTCATGGCCTTTGTTGTTGCCTTCTCTCCTTTGTTTTGAAAGAGGTCCAGTGACATTAGGTAAAGTCTTGACTCCAGCATGAATTAGATTTAAGTGAGGTCGTTGCACAAACTTGTCAGCCTTACTCTCATTTCCAGAGTCATCAAAGTCCAGTGACAAGACAAATTCAAGATGACTGGTGATGGCCTGGGATGAAGTAGATAACTTTGGCATCCTTGATGTCTGACCAACCTCTGAGTGTTCCACACTGCTTCAGCTGACTTAGTGGTCATTGGAACAAATTGTTCTCATCCACCCATTCTGCTGGGAGGAAGTCTTCATGTGCTTGGGGTAGACATCTGCTGAGTTTGAGGCCTGTTAGTTACCTTCAGCCTGGTCCCCAACCTGTTTTAGCCTTTCTGTTGAGATGGTTTTATTGGGGTTTGGCTGCTGCATATACTACAGTTTCTTGGAGGAGAGTTGAGTTGCCAGGTAGATACCAAAGATGAGCAGCAATGAAAAGGTTCAGCAAGCCCTCACACCAGAGGTGCTTGTCCTTGCTGAACACCCCATATATCCCATGTGAAATATGGTTGAGATACAAAGGTGAAAAGTAGTTGCTGGCTTGAAGGATCTTAAAAGGCAATGGGGAGATACTACAAGCATGACATTGTTGGTGAACTGAATTTGGTGTTGAAAAGGAAAAACAATCTATTCCACATCTGGATATCAAGAAAAAATTATCTACCAAGTAATTAAGATAATATGATACTTAGTGATTTTTTGTCAGCAAATATATACAAATCAGAACGATATTGTATAAGAAATACTTGGCCAATAAGATGGCACCTATACTTCTCAAATGTAACTAGTTCATCTGTTGTGACCCCTGGTTAAGGGATACCTCCACGTTAAATTCATATTTTTTCAACCACAATGTTATCTTAATAACCTCTTTTTTTTTTTTAAAGGCTAAGTCTTCATATATGTACTAACATAAGAATCATGGAATCTCTGTTTTAGCTACTGTTGTTCTTGTTACATTTTCTCTCTTTCTCTCATTCTCTCTCTCTCCCTCTCTCCCTCCCTCCCTCTCCTTTTCTCCCTTTCCCTTTCCCTCTCTCTCTCTATCTCTTTTTAGCCTTTTAAATTTGTTGTAATATTTCTGGTTGTCTCATGGAATCATTGGATTCTCTTTGGTCCATTCTAATTTTCAAGGAATTTGTTGCTTGAGCAGGGTTTTGTACCATTTGTGCTAATCTGTTAATTTCCATTGAGTTCTTCTTCCATAATTCTCATTTATTTTCCAGTTTTTCCCTCAAGCACTCTCAGTTCAGTTTGCTTTTTTGTTTGCTTGTTCTTCTAACCTACTTCCTGACCTTGGACTTGGGCTCTGTGCCCTTCTAGAAGGAAGGTTTTGTTCTGTTAGTTCTTAAATTGTTGAGTATTGAGTTATTCCAGGATTTCACTGACATGCTAGGGACCTGCAAGCTTCTATACCTAATTTGTTCTACAGATTGACCTATTTCTTAACCAGTACCAAATTGTTTTCATAATTACTGCCTTTTAGTATATAGTTTGAAGTCTAGTGCTTCTAGGCTTCCTTCCTTCCCAGTTTTTTATTATTTCCCTTCAGATTCTTGATGTTTTGTTCCTCCAGATTAATTTTGTTATTTTTGGTAGATTTTTAAAGTAATATTTCAGTAGTTTGGTATGGTACAGAATAAGTAAATTAATTTGTGTTGTCATTTTTATCTATCTCTTACTGTTGGTAATATACAGATATGCCGATGATTTATGTTTTATTTATTTATTATGATTTTATTAATTTATTATGATTTATGATTTACTTTATATCTTGTAGCTTTGCTGAAGTTGTTTCAATTAATTTTTAATTGCCTCTGTATAGTAACCCCTTCATTTTTGTAGATGAAGAAATAACAGAGCTTGTGAATTGTCCAATGGTTCCACAGGTGGTAGCAGCAAGTATCATTTGTGGGCTTTGACCTCAGATCCTATGACTCCAGAGCTTTTTGTATTGTACCATATTGTAAGTGCGAGGGAGGAGACTAAGTTTACCCCGTGGTTTTGAATGATGTGTGAAATTGTATAGGAATTGTAAAGGAGGAATGACTTGGGGGACAGGACAGAATAGAAAGTTCTTTTTGGGACTTGTTGACTTTCAGGTCCTGGTGGAACATTCCTGATTGGAAATTCCTGTAGCTCTGAAGTGTGTGGCTTTGAAGTGTGGGAGGCATTGATGGATAGAAGTCTCAGAAGTTAGATTATACTTAATCATAGCCCCCTAATAACTGCTCTACTTTCTCAGCCAAAGGAAGGAGGACACCAGACATCCAAGAAAATAAAAAGAATGCATATGTCCAGCGTTATGCCAGGTACCTCTTTTCTTAGTGTTACCCTTGCAGAATTGATGAAGTTGGGTGGATAGAAGTGTGGTAAATTCAGATTTCATATGTCATATGCTGTAGCATACAGGAACCAGAGGGCCTAGACTTGCCCACTAATAGCTTCCTCTGGAAATTTATTTGCATTTACTCTTGTTTTTGAATTGTAAACACTGTAGGATGATTAAGCCTTATTCACAGTTTACTTTAAATTACTCCAGTTATCTAATATCCTAACACCTAAGTGAAGAAGGGGGTGAAGAATCTGCAATATTTAGCCCAGAGAAATAGTTATTTAGATTTCATAACCACCTTTCTCATATTTAAAAGTAGGTAAGTGGAAGAGGAACAAGACTTAGTTTGTGTCGTTCCGCCTGATGGAATTAGTACCAGTAGGTCTAAGTTAGGAGGAGACAGATTTCATTTAAATGCAGGGGAAGAAATTCATTAGAATTAGAACTGTCCAAAATGGAATGGCTACTTTGCAAAATAATGACTTCAATATTTATAATTATTCAAGTGAAAGGATAGCATTGCAGGAGAAGGCCTCTCTTTTTGGATGAGAGGTTTAACTCCAAACATGCCCCAGCTTTATGCTCATCAGTAGTTTCTTACAGCCTTAGGATAAAATACAAAGTTCTTATAGCTTGGCATTTTAAAATTCCAGTCTAGCTAGCCTCACTTTCTAGCCTATTTCACATGACTGCCCTTTATGAAATCTGTGCCCCACTGGTTTCCTGAACTCCTGCTCCCTTTGTAAGTTATTCACTAAGTCTGACATATACTCCATTTTTTATTTCTGCCTCTTCGAATCCTTGTCTTCCCTTAAGCCTCAACTTAGGTGTCATCTTCCATTATCTTTATCCTTCACACCCACATATTGAGTGTTTTCTCTCCTCAGTTTTCCTTGTAACATACACATATGTATTTGACTTGTAACCCCTTTTCCCCAGTAGAATATAGTCTTCTTGAGGTTAGGGAATTTTAAAAATTGTATCTACATTTTCTTGCATATCGTAGGCACTTAATAAATTAAGTTTTGAGATTTTCTGTCTTCCAGATTAAGAAAGGGTACAAATCATGGTCAGCAATAAATGGTATCATTGAAAATAGGAGACAACTCGTTTCTGTGGCCTTAACAGAGAAAGAAAAGGGTACCTGAGAAGTATATTCTCTCAGGGATTGACCCTGGTAGAAGGTCATGGGTGGGTTCTTCTTATTCCTGATTAAGAGCCTTTTGGCTTAATTTTTCCCTTCCATTTTTAGTTGAAGCTCCTGCTTCAGATCATGGGAGCTACCACCAGTGATTTGGACCTTGTAAAGTCCTGATCCAGTTGCTCAGAAAGGAAAAATAGTCCTCATACTACACAAACATTAAGTGCATGCTTTTGTGATTCCACTTGACTGGGAGCTAGGGTACCCAGACAGATTACTCTCAAGGAGTTGACACTATACTGGACAGATAGATCTCTCTTATTCAGTAGATGAGGTAGGGAAGGCTATACCTTAGATTATTTTTGTATTTCTGTGAAATTTTTTTTGGATTGGTCTAAGAACCTAATCACTATCTATGATGTTGATTTTTGGAAAAAAATATTCCCCCTTTAAATTCCAAATAACTTTGGAATAAAATTATTTTTACATTGGGGATTACTTGTAGTGAATTTCATTTTTCTATAATTGTCATGTCAACTACACAGCTAGATTGTAGACCTATGGAGGGCAAAGATCATGGCTCCCTATTTTGTGTTCCCTGTGTCACTAGTATAGTATTGGGTACATAGTACTTAATAAGCATTTAACTATTTTTTAGTTGTTCTGTAGACTTAATTTATATTCAGAATCAAATTAACTGATAGCCCACCTTCTTTTTCCAGATATCCTGTACTTTCTCTCTCTCTCAACATTTATGAAATACAACTTGTAGTAGAATCTTTCTTCAGTTGCTTGCCACTGAACTACTTGCCACTTCAGAGCTGAAGGCAAATTGAAGAGTTCTCAGTGTGTAGTCTATAGAAAGGTGTATCCTTTGCTTCATATATTTCTTTTTTAAAAAAGAAATTAAAAAAATTTCTTTGCCATTAGTTTACAACATTCAGTTCCACAAGTTTTTGAGTTCTAAATTTTCTTCCCCCCTCCCCCCACCCCATGGCAGCATGCAATCCAATATAGGTTCTACATATACCTTCACATTAAACATTAGTCAAGTTGTAAAGAAAAATTATAACCAATGGAACAAGGAAGAAGAAACAAAACAGAATGAAGAAGAGTGCAAGTAGTTTGCTTCTGTCTGCATTCAGACTCTGTAATTCTTTCTCTGGATGTGATAGCCTTTTCTATCATGAGTCCTTTGGAGTTGTCTTATATATAATCTTGCATTGCTGAGGGGAGCCCAGTCTATCAACCTCAGTCATCACAGATACAATGTATCTATAATTTTGTACAATGTTCTCCTGGTTCTGCTCCCCACACTCAGCATCAGTTTATATAAGTCTCTCCAGGTTATTATGAAATACATCTGCTCCTCATTTCCTATAGCACAGTAGTATTCCATTACATTCATATACTACAACTTGTTCAGCCATTCCCCAATTGATGGGCATCCCCTTGATTTCCAATTCTTTGCCAGCACAAAAAGAGCTGCTATAAATATTTTTGTACATTCTGGTCCTCCTCCCATTTGTGCTTCATATATTTCTTTCAGCATCCAAAGGCATCTTCCTGGCTTATCCAGAATTTCCTCTCTGGATTATGTTTTGTATTTGGACTCTACTGGTAATCCAGAGTTTGATTTTGCTGGGTTGACTCTCTGTCATCACCTCCCATCCCCCTCAGCGGCTTAATTGTCCATATTTAGATTGAGGGACCTTTTTTCAATGTTTGGATCACTATTGCTTTAAAAAAGAATAAATTTTTATTGATGTCTTTTATTTTTTAAATCTTCATATTTCCCCAGTATCCCTGTCTCCCAGAGAGCCATTTCATATAATGGACAATATTTTTTGAAGATAAGAAAAAAGGAGAAAAACCCCCAGCATAACTGATCAGTATATTGAAAAAGTCTATAAATACGTGCAGTGTTCAACCATTAATGGACCTCCTACTTCTGCAGAGGGGAGAGTTCGAAGTGTCTTCTCATGGGTTTTCTTTCTAGCTGTGTTTGTTCTTTATAATTTGGCAGCATTAACTTTCAATTTTTTGTGTGCTGTGTGATCATTCTTAACTTTTGTATTGTAGTCATTGTTTAAGTTATTTTCTTGGCTCTGCTTGTTTCACTATGCATCAATTCATGAAGACCTTTCCACGCTTCTTCATCACTTTCCTCATTTCTTTCATCATAGTTAATATTCCAGTGCATTCTTATACCACAATTAGTTTAGCCATTCCCCAAATGATGGGCATCTTTTTTACTTCCAGTTCTTTGCTTTCCATAAAAAGTGTTGCTATAAATATTTTGGTGTATATGAGGACTTCCTTCTTAGCAGTGGTATCCTTGGGGCATAAGCCCAGTATTGGGACCTTTGATAAAAGGTATGGACATTTTAGTTACTGTATTTGCATAATTCCCAAATCATTACTTAACTATAACTTAAAAGTAAATTAATGGGGAGGAGCCAGGATGGCATAGTAGAAACAGGACTTCCACACGGCTCTGGCTTCCACCTCCTCCAATTCATGTGAAAAATGACTCTGAAAAACTTTGGAGCTACAGAACCCACAAAATGATAGAGAGAAGCTAACCTCCCACTGAAGAGAGTCCAGCAGGCCTGCAGGAAGGGGCCAGTGCAGCATGCTGGGAGCTGAGCCCAGCCCCACATGAGCCAGAGGTTTTAGCCTCAGGGCAGCCTTCAGGACATTAGATCACCAGCTGTGGCGGTTTCCAGAATTATCAACCCTTAGATGCTAAGGACAAAGTGAGAGGTCAGTGTAATGTGGACTTTGGGAACAGGGAGTTTGGGAGTGCAGTCCAGCCTTTACTCCCTGGAGGGAGAAGCAGCTGAGGGGTGGCTGCTTCAGAGCTCCTGGACTGCAGATTGTAGAGGGACCAAGCAACGAGTCTGAGGGGTAATTACTCTTGTTTTAACCTGCTTAGATCTGGATCACTCTCTAGGGTGGAGGTCCTGGGGTGCATGACCAGTTTGCCAGAGAGTGTGGAGGCTTCAGAGTAGGCAACTAACTAATAGCTCCAGCAGCTAAGAAAACCCCAGAGATTGGGACAAAGCTCCCCTCTCTTGTAGGAGAGTTCTACTGTGGCAAAAAGCTCAAAAGTCAAGTAATTGAGTGGCAAAATGAAAAGGAAGCAAAGCAAGCACAGCAATCTGACTTTACACTCTTGTTTTGGGGACAAAAAGGATCAAAGCATGGAACAGGAGGAAGACAGTAAAGTCAGAACTCCTGCACCAAAAGCTTCCAAGAAAAATATGAGCTGGTTACAGGCCATAGAGGAGCTTAAGAAGGATTTTGAAAACCAAATAAGAGAAGTGGAGGAAAAATTGGGAAGAGAAATGAGAATGGTGCAAGAAAATCATGAAAAGACAATCAACAACCTGACTGAAGAAAATAACACCTTAAAAAATAGACTAACTCAAATGGCAAAAGAGTCTCAAAAAGGCAAGGAGGAGAAGAATGACTTAAAAAGCCAAATTTGCCTAATGGAAAAAGAATCTCAAAAGCTCACTGAAGAGAATCATTCTTTCAGAATTTGATTGGAGTAAATGGAAGCTAGTGACTTTATGAAAAATCAAGATACTAATAAAGAGATCCAAACAAATGAAAAAATAAAAGGCAATGTGAAATATCTCATGGGAAAAACCACTGACCTGAAAAATAGATGCAGGAGAGATAATTTAAAAATTATTGGACTACCCAAAAGCCATGATCGAAGAAAGAACCTAGAAATCATCCTTCAAGTAATTCTCGAGGAAAATTGGCCTGATGTTTTAGAACCAGAGGGCAAAATAGAGGTTGAAAAAATCCACCTATCACCTCTTGAAAAAGATCCCAAAAAGAAAACTCCTAGGAAATAGCCAGGTTCTGGAGTTCCCAGATCAAGGAGAAAATATTACAAGCAGCCAGAAAGAAACAATTGGAATATTGTGAAAACACAATCAGGAAAACACAGGATCTGGCAGCTTCTACCCTGAGGGATTGAAGGCCTTGGAAATATGATATTCTGGAGGTCAAAGGAGCTGGGATTAAAACCAAGAATCACCTACCCAGCAAAACTGAGCATCATGTTTCAGGGGAAAATATGGTCATTCAGTGGACTAGAGGACTTTCAAGCATTCATGATGAATCAAAAAACCAGAGTCGAATAGAAAATTTGACATTCACATACAAGAAGCATGAGAAGGAAAACAGGGAAAAGAAATCATAAGGAATTTATCAAAGTTGAACTATTTACATTCCTACATGGAAAAATAATAATTGTAACTGATGAAACTTTTCTCAGTATGAGAATAGTTGAAGGGAATAGAAATGTGTATGTATGTATGTATGTGTGTATATACATACATATATATACACACACATATAGGTATATATATATACACATACACATATATGTCTATATAGGAGGGTATAGCGGCGTATGAATACATATGTGAATGTGTGTATATATGTGTACAGGTATATATAGACAGAGGGCACAGGACCAATTGAAAAGGAAGGGATGATATTTAAAAGGTGAAATTGAGACGTGAGAGAGGAATATAATGAGAGGAGATGGGGAGAGACAGAATGGGGTAAATTATCTCATATAGAAGAAGCAAGGGAAAACTGTTAAAATGGAGGGGAAGAACAGGAAAGCAAAAGGGAATGGGTCAACCTTATTCTCATTGAATTTGGCTTAGGGAGGAAATGACATACACACTAAATAGGGTATCTCACCCTACAGGAGAGTAGGGGGGAAGGGGATAAGAGAGGGGGGATAATGGAAGGGAGGGCAGGGAAGTTGGAAGACAGGATCAAAGTAGAGAATAGAACAAGTGGCAGGTTGGATAGGATGGAGGGAAATATGGTCAGTCTTTCACAATATATCCACTGTGGAAATGTTTTGCATAGCTACACATCTACCACCTATATTGAATTGTTCATCTTCCCAGTAAGGGTAGATGATGAGGGAGGAAGAAAAGAAATCTGGGAATTTAAAGTTTTGAAATCAAATGCTTAAAAAAATATTATTATTATTAATTATTTTACATTTAACTGCGAAATAAGGTATACAGGCACTGGGGCATAAAGATCCACTGTGTCCTACTGGAAAGTCGGAGGGGGGATGGGGGAAGGTATGGGAGAGATCAAATTGGGGGAAGGGATATTCAGTGGGATCACTGTTTTGGGTTGGTGGGTAGGGGAAAAATGGGGAGAAAATTTGTAACTCAAAGTCTTGTGGAAATGAATGATGTAAACTAAAAATAACCATAAAAAATAAAAGAAAAACAGTAAATTAAGAAGTCTAGATTACATTCTTCTATTCAACATTCATTTAAAATAGACTCTTCCTGCTATTAAGTTGCACTGGGGAAGGGACCCTGTTTTAAATAACTATATTTTCCCCATTGCTTACCTAGCACAATATTTTGCACTTAAATGCTCAGTAAATGCCTGTAGAATGAATGAATGTTGTTTAGCTTGTGGTTTATAATCTTGTTCAAAATTCTTGAGCAAAAATAGGAATCTGAAAGTTCTCTCCCCCACCCCCAATTATTTTTCAATTACAGTTTGCATATGTAGGAAAATTAGACAGCTTTTTCTCAGAATGTGATTTGTGAAATTGGCAATTAAACAAATATGGAAGTGTTTTTTTTTTAAACAAATGCTTTATTAACTTCTGTTTTACATCATTCATTTCCACCAGATTTTGAGTTACAATCATTTTCCCCCCATTATTCCCCTACCCAACCTCCCAGAACAGTAATCCCACAAGATATCGCTTCCTCCAATCTGCTCTCTCCCATACCTTCTCCCATACCCCCATCGACTTTTCCATTAGAGGAAGGTGAGTCTTTGTGTCCCAATGCCTGCACATCTTATCTCCCTATTACAAGCAAAAGAGTATTAATAATAGTATTTATATATATTTGAAACATTTAATGTTACGACCTCAAATTTCAGATCCATTTCCTTCCTCCCTTGTCACCCATTCCCTCTGGGGAGATAAGTAATTCAGTATATGTTGTACATGTCTAGCTATGCAAAACATTATCATAGTAGATATATTGTACAAGGCTGCTTATAATTCCCTCCCACTCATCCCACCCCCCACCTGGTCCATTCCCTACATGATCCTGTCCCTCTTCTATAGTGGGTACTTCCAACCTCCCCTCACCCCAAGGATGCCCTCCCATCCATCATCCCTCCTCTCATCCCCCTTCCCCTATCCTGCTGCAGGTTGAGATATCCCATTTAGTATGTATGTCATTTTCTCCCTGAACCAAATTCAATGTGAATGTGGTTTTGCCTTTTTAGCCTTCCTTATTCTCCCCCTCCTTTGCAACCACTTCCCCTTGCTTCTTCTACATGAGATAGTTTACCCTACCCTGTCTCTCCCCATCTCCTCTTGCCACTTTCCTCTCTCACCTCATAATTTCATCCCTTGAGTATTCTCCCTTCCCAACAAATTCAACCTATGCCCTCTATCCATATATAACTGTAACCATATACACACACATTCACATATGTATTCATATGACCACACCCCCTTCTTCCATTATTTTCATAGTGAGAAAGATATCATCAGTCACAGTTATTGCTTTTCCATATAGGAATGTAAATAGTTCAACTTTGATAAGTTCCTTTTGATTTCTTTTCCCTGATTACCTTCTCAGGCATCTCTTGCTTCTTGTGTCTGGATGTCAAATTTTCTATTCAATTCTGGTTTTTTCCTCAAGAATGCTTGAAAGTCCTCTATTCCACTGAATGACCATATTTTCCCCTGAAACAAAATACTCAGTTTTGCTGGGTAGGTGACCCTTGGGTTCATTCCCAGTTCTTTTGCCCTCTGGAATATCATATTCCATGCCCTTCGATCCCTCAGTGTAGAAGCTGCCAGGTCCTGGGCTATTCTGATTGTGTTTCCACAATATTGAAATTGTTTCTTCCTGGCTGCTTGTAGTATTTTCTCCTTGATCTGGGGATTCTGGAACCTGGCTATAATATTCCTGGGAGTTTTCTTTTGGGGTCTTTTTCAGGAGGTGATCTGTGGATTCTTTCAACCTCTATTTTGCCCTCTGGATCTAAAACATCAGGGCAGTTTTCCTTGAGAATTTCTTGAAGGGTGATTTCTAGGTTCTTTCCTTGATCATGGCTTTCAGGTAGTCCAATAATTTTTAAATTGTCTCTCCTGGATCTATTTTCCAGGTCAGTGGTTTTTCCCATGAGATATTTCACATTGCCTTCTAATCTTTCATTTGTTTGGATCTGCTTAACAGCATCTTGATTTTTAAGTCATTAGCTTCCATTTGCTCCAGTCTAACTGTGAAGGAATGAATCTCCTCAGTGAACTTCTGAGATTCTTTTTCCATCTGGCAAATTCGACTTTTTAAGGCATTCTTCTCCTCGTTGCCCTTTTTGGCCTCCTTTGCCATTTGAGTCAGTCTATTTTTTAAGGTGTTTTTTTCCTCAGTCAGGCTGTTGACCCTCATTTCATACTTTTCCTGCATCCTTCTCATTTCTCTTTCCAATTTTTTCTCCACTTCTCTTATTTGATTTTTAAAGTCCTTCTTAAGGTCCTCTATGGCCTGCAACCCGCTCATGTTTTCCCCTGGGGCTTTTGGAGCAGGACTTCTGACCTCACAGTCCTTTTCCCGCTCTATGCCCCCAAAATAGGAGTCTAGGGTTGCATTTTTCTGTTTCCTTTGCCTTGGCATGTTGCCACTTAATTACTTGACTTTTGGGCTTGTTGCCACACTATGGCCTTAAGGCCAGATAGAGGAATTTTCATCCCGAACGTGTGGGGGGCAACTTCCGTTTCTGGCAAGCTGTAACCCCACCCACCACTTCCACCCTAGATCACAATCCAGATCCAGGGAGGTTAAAGCAAGAGCGATTACCCCCCAAGACTGATTGCTGGATCTCCCTACAAATTTGCAGGCTGGGAGCGGGCGCTGCCTCTGAAAACTACAAAATGGCGTTTGTCCTCAGCGGCTTCTAGCCCCCAGGGGAGGGAGCCGACGCATTCCCTAATACCAGTCCCAAAGTCCATAGGACACTAACCTCTTACTTTGTCCTAGGCAAGTCTATGTTGATAATTCTGGAGTCGCCACAGCTCCTGGTGTTCTGGGGTTCCTCCAGCTGGCTGCTGGCCCTGCCGCCCTGGGGCTAAAACCTCGGCTCATGGGGACCTGGGCTCGGCTTGGCTCGGCTCCTGCGCTCTGCGTGCTGCACGCTGCCAGGTCCCAGACCACTGTGCTGGTTCTTCCTGCAGGGCTGCTGGGCTATCCTCAGCGGGAGTTTAGCTTCTCTGTGTCATTCTGTGGGTTCTGGGGCTCCAGAAGTTGTTCAGAGTCCCCTTTTACATCATTTGGGGGGGAATGTGGGGGCAGAGTGGCTTGGATGAGCTGTTTCTACTCCGCCATCTTGGCTCCGCCCCCTGGAAGTGTTAAAATGGAACCGAAAACAGGTTCAGCAGGAAAGTCATACATACACACTCAACTAAATGTAGAATTAATGGAATCAGAAGAAACAGTTAGAAACGTTAAACTTTACTGCCCTTTGCTTGGTTCTACTTTTGCCTTTGTTTTCAAAGAAGTGTAATTCAAATGATGACAGTATTTGGAATTTATTTTTTTCTTGAGAGAATCAGCATAGCCTCTGAGTTTATTTTGTTTGGCTGTAGGAATAGAATTGTCTTTGACCAGCTTTTTCTTTGAGTTCATCGATTAGAGGAATAATGATCCTGTGCTTTGTAGAAAAAAGTTATTGTCTTCTGTTGTAGTGTTATTATTAAGATTGTACCTTTGTGTCTCGGTTTCCAAGCTATCATTTATTGTTAATAGCTATTTGAGTAGATGTGTCAATCCTCATAGTGAGAGTCTGTCTCATGTGCACCTCCATCTCTCTCTCTCTCATTATCTATTATATAATCTAATATCTGTATCTGCCTAATTGATCTGTCAGAACTACTAGCTATCCATAATTGAAGAATTTGAAGAGTTTTTCCTAGTGTTTGATGAGTCTTGGAATGTGTTAATGTTGATTGTTTTGCCATTTAATTGCTAAACTCTTGGACAAATTCATGGAAAGCAAGAGAAGGGCTGATGGGGGGGGGCAGAGACTGCATTCATATCTTTTACTATAGAAAAGATAATATGATATATCTAGGAGCTCTCATCTATTATAGCAATGTCTATTGTATAGTTTTTGAATGCATTTTGAAGAAGCAAAGTTCATTAAATAAACAAGGCTCTTGGTTGAAGGGAGGGAAAAGGATCATCTGATATCCCCTTTCAGTAGCTTTCTGGTTGATCTCCTTGCCACAAGTATTTGTCCACTACTCAGTAAATTTAGAGCCTCCCTATCACCTCCAGGACAAAATATAAAATCCTGTTTGACTTTTAAAGTCATCCATGTAACCTAGCCCCTTCCTACCTATAAGATTTATAGCTTACTCTCCCCAGGTATTCTTCAGTACAGTGCCACTGGCTTCATCACTGTTTTATAAGATATTCCTTCTCCTTACTTCAGGCATTTTTCCCTGGCTGTCCCCCATGTCTGGAACTCCTCCCTTGTCCTCATATCTATTTCCTGGTTTCTCTGCCTTCTTTTAGGTCTCAGATAAAATCCTACCTTACATAATAAGCCTTTGCTGATTTCCTTTAATGCTTGTTTCTTCTCTGATGATTATTTCCTATTTGTACTGTGTATATTTTTTTGTATATAGTTATCTCTTCCACATCGCTGGGGTTAGGGCTACAGAGCCCCTGTGATCTGGAAAATCTGCATAAAATTATTTTGGCTCTCCCTTTGTATCAGAGAAGAAGTTTGAAATTTCTTTTCTTCTGTGGGATATTTTTAGTACTTTATTGTAAAATTTGGGTTAAGTATTTGGTCATAGGCTATATTATACAATGTCATACATATATATATTTTATGCATTTCCAAGTTTCTAGACTTTTTTTTGGTCATCTCCTGGCCTTCTTGTGTCTGTTTGTCTATGGCTTCCACAAAACTCCCCCCCAGATTCCCATTTAATTTCATATACCAGCCTGTGATATATTGAAACTGTGATGGAGAAAATTGAGGTGTGGAAGGCATAACTGTAGTTGTTTGCATGCTATCTCCTCAATTAAAACCATGATCTTTTTGAGAGTGTTTTTTAAAAATTTATTTTACTCACAATTATATGTAAAAAAACAATTTTTAACATTCTTTTTTCAAAGTTTTGAGTTACAAATTCTATCTCCCCTGACAGTATGCAATTTGATATAGTTTACAGATGTACAATCATGTAAAATATTTCCATATTAGTCATTTTGTGCAAGAAGACTTGAATAAAAAAAGAAAGGAAGAAAAAGAAAAGTGAAAGATAGTATACTTAAGTCTATATTCAAATAACATCAGTTCTTTTTCTGGAGGTGGATAGGATATTTCATTATGAATTCTTTAGGATTGTCTTAGATCATTGTATTGCTGAGAATAATCAAGTCATTCACAGTTCTTTATCATACAGTATTGCTGTTACTGTGTACAATGTACTTCTGGTTCTGCTCACTTTACTATCAGTTCATGTTAATCTTTCCAGGTTTCTCTGAAATCATCTTACTTGTCATTTCTTATAGCACAATGATATTCCATTACAGTCATATGCCACAACTTTTCAGCCATTCCCCAGTTGATGGGCATCCTCTCAGTTTACAATTCTCAGCTACCACAAAAAGATCTACTGTAAATAATTTTACACAAATAGGTCCTTTTTCCTTTTTTCTCTCTTTAAAAAAAAATCTCTTTGGGATACAAACCTGGAAGTGGTATTATTGGATCAAAGGGTATACACAGTTTTATAGTCCTTTGGGAAAACTGTTTTCCAGAATGATTGGATCAATTCACAACTCCATCAACAATTCATCAGTGTCCCAGTTTTCCCATATCCCATCTAATATTTATCATTTTCCTTTTTTTGTCATATTAACAAATCTGATAGCTGTGAGGTGTTACCAAATCGTAGTTTTAATTTATATTTAATTTAATTTAATTTCTCTAATCAGTAGTGATTTAGAGTATTTTTTAAAATATGACTATAGATAGCATTGATTTTGAAAAGTACCTGTTGATATCCTTAGACCATTTATCAATCGGGGAATGACTTTTATTCTTACAAATTTGACTCAGTTCTCTATGTATTTGAGAAATGAGGCCTTTATCAGAGATACTTGCTATAAAATTTCCCCCCAGTTTTTTGCTTTCCTTCTAATTTTGGTTACATTGGTTCTCTTTGTGCAAAAACTTTATTATACTCAAAATTACCTATTTTACATCTTGTAATACTCTCTTCCTTGGTCCTAAATTCTTCCATTCTCCATAGATCTGACAGGTATACTATTTTGTGCTCTCTTAATTTGCTCTTTATGTGTAAATCACCCATTTTGACTTTATCTTGGTATATGTTGTGAGGTGTTGGTCTATACCTAGTTTTCTGCCATGTTGTTTTCCGTTTTTCTCAGCAGTTTTTGTTCCCAAAACATGGATCTTTGGGTTTATCCAACACTAGGTTACTATGTCATTTACTACAGTATGTTGTGTACCTAATTAATTATTCCAGTGATCTAGCACTCCTTGAAAGTACTTTGTCTTTATAGTTTATACCTGCTTTATATATTTGCATTTTACAATAGAAAATATTTGTTTATTTATATAGTTCTTTATATACAGTTAATGATTTATAGCTATGGCTTTTCCTGATAGTTTTTGCCTTGCTTTGAGTCATCAGTGCTGGCTTAGCACAGTGCTGGCAGATAGTATGTGCTTAATAGATGCTTATTGATTTATCTTATCTTCCCATACAATGCAGCCATCACTTCCATAATCTTTTAGGAATTCACTAATTCCTGGAACAAGCATGGTATTGATAGAATATTTTCTTATATCTAAGGAAGAACTTTGTGTTTCTTTGTAGTTTAGAATAATAAGATGGCTTACTGCCATACTTTGGGACCTGCTTGGAATAAGTTTTACCCCTCTTCCACATTCTAGCCCTTCAAATATATGAAGATAGCTGTCATATTCCTTCCTAAGCTATTCTTTTTAAGCCTTAATATTCCTTAATATATTATCAGTTATTTTTCCATCTGGTAAAATAGAAAGATGCAAAGGAATTCATTACAAGAAATAACAAGTACTTCTGTTGTAGGCCTGGAATTTTTTTTTAATTTCAAAATTTATTTATTTTTAGTTTTCAGCATTCATTTCCACAAGATTTTGAGTTCCAGATTTTCTCTCCATCTCTCCCCGACCCCTCACCCCAAGATAGCAAGCATACTGATTACTCCTGTCCGTATATCTACCCTGCCCATTCCTTTCCTTCCCCTTTACTTTCTTGTAGGGCAAGATGGATTTCTATACCTCATTTAGGCCTGGAATTTTTAAAGTCATTTTGCAAAGAATTAGATTTGCATATAGTGAATTTTAGCCTTCTGGTACCTATTTTAATTGTCTCTATTTTCCACCATATAGACCAAGTAGCTTTAATTTGTTCAGTGGTCATAGAATTCATATACTGACCAGTACTCTTAGAAATATATATCTTTAGTTAAAAGGAAAACTCTCAAGAGATGACTCAAAGCATACAAATCTATTTCTCCTACTAGGAAAAGCAACTCAGGATTATGTACTTTGATGGTGTCATAGCACCATTAGTTTACATGACATAGAAGAGGTTAAGAACCCCTGTCTTAGATTCAGAGTTGGAACTTGACTCTGAGATCGATTCTGTGATCTAATATGCCAAACATTAAGTGTAACTTGGGCAAGGATTTATTGTGGTGGAATATAAGAGCCTCAGAGTGAACTAGGCTTAAGGTTTTTGTGAAAGAAGAGAAAGAAAAAAATCAATCAATCAATCTAGCCATGAAACCCCAAGTTAAGCTGGCAGTTTCTGGCCTTCCTTTGGAGAGGAGGATGAGGACTGGGAGAGGGAGGGGACAAACTGAGTTACCCAGCTAACTGGGTCTTCATTTAGGCAGCTCTTTGTTTTCAAAGACTATGCCATCAAGGAAATGATGACAGGACTCGGCAGTTGACTTTGATTTGAGTGATGGAGGGCTGTGCAGAGTCACCAGCCTCACTTTCTCCTCCAGAGCCGTCTGGATCCAGTGACCAGATATTCATCAGGATGACTTGAGATGACTCAGGATGCAGTGGGAGACCCAGGACCTTTACTTGAGGTTTACTGGCTAGATATTCCTTCCTTCCTTCCTTCCTTCCTTCCTTCCTTCCTTCCTTCCTTCCTTCCTTCCTTCCTTCCTTCCTTCCTTCCCTCCCTCCCCCCCTCCTTTCCTTCTTTCCTCCTTCCCTCCCTCCCTTTCACTCTGAAGTTCATAAATTGGACCACAGTAGGTCCCTACCCAAGCTCCATTTCATGGCTGTAGTTTGGGCCCTCATGGTTTACAGTAAATGTCAGTGGTAAATGTTTCTCTTTGAAACAGCCATCCTGAGGGTTTTTCCCTCCCAACTTGATTTTTTTTTTCTTTTTCTTTTTCTAATTAAAGGGGTCATCTCTTGATTCACTTCTTAAAGAGGCCTGTTCACTGAATGGGATTTACCTTACTCTAAGTGAGTATGTGAAAAGGCCTTAATCTAGAAGGGCCAACTAACTTCATCTCCAGTCATCCTGATGAATGACCTGATGATAACTGGACCCAAATAGCTCTGGAGGAGGAAGTGAGGCAGGTGACCTTGCACAGCCCTCCCTCACTCAAATCAAAGTTAGCTTCAAGTCATGTCATCATTTCCCTGATGCCATGGTCCTCTTCAAAAATGAAGGACAAATACAACAATGCCAGATATGACTGATACAGTCTTTATCACTTCCATTTGACTTATGAGGAAAAAGTGATACATGCTAGTAGGTTTAAGGAGGGGGAGGGGGGAATTCAATTCATTTGTTACTACAACATGTTGCTCTTGCTGCTTTGCCATATTGAACCATATTATAACAGTATACATAATCATCTCAAAGCTTGTACTTTCTGGTTACTCCCCTTATGTTACTGACTTGAAGATTAGAGATAATTCTTCATTACTTCAATGATCTATAGTTTCATATCCATAGAGGTTTCTTTCATTAACATAGCTCACAATTCCTCTGACTGGTCTTAGAGTCGCTATTGCTAAAAAATTGCTGAAAAAAATAATTACCCCATGGCCACTCTAAATAGATGAGCCTCTTTAAGTATACCCTTTGATACTATTTCCATTCTTCTTTCATCACTCTGTCCTGTGTTTGAAGCATTTCTTGTTTAGTATGACCAGCTATGATTTACAGCCACTGTATATTATAGAAACTTGTGTCAATTGGCTAGTGACAAATTGGATGGCCAAGAAGGGTCTCAATTATCTATCTCCAAAGGATAATTCCTTCTGTTTCTTTAACAGAAGCTTAATTTGAAACTAGGTGCTAAGTACCTGTCAGCTTCCCAATACAAAGGGATCTTCAAATTTCATTACCATTACAAGTTTCAGGGGATCTGAGTTCACATTATTGTAAGTATTGCTTCCAAAGGTTTAAATTGCAACTTTTGTTGATGTCTTATCATGTAACTCTTGTCATGTCTTCTACCCAGGAGTCCAAAACTCCTAGGAATATTTTAGCCAGGTTCCAGAATTCCCAGATCAAGGAGAAAATAATACAAACAGCCAGGAAGAAACAATTGGAATACTGTGGAAACACAATCAGGATAACACAGGATCTGGCAGCTTCTACACTGAGGGATTGAAGGGCTTGGAATATGATATTCTGGAGGTCAGAAGAGCTGGGATTAAAACCAAGAATCACCTACCCAGCAAAACTGAGCATCATGTTTCAGGGGAAAATATGGTCATTCAGTGGAATAGAGGACTTTCAAACATTCTTTTTTTTTTTTTTTAAAGCAATTGGGGTTAAGTAACTTGCTCAAGGTTACACGGCTAGTCATTATTTTATGCGTGGGTGCTCATTTTCTGAGCCCGGATCTGATCTCGGGTCATCCAAACTCCGAGGCCGGCGCTCTTACTCACTGCTCCACCTAGTCGCCCCTTTAGGGCAATTGGGGTTAAGTAACTTGCCCAAGGTTACACGGCTAGGTTTTTGTTTGTGCGGATTAAGTGTCGGAGGCCGACTCTTCGAACTCAGGTCCTTCTGATTCCAGGGCCGGCGCTCTATTCACTGCGCCACCTAGCCGCCCCCTTTCAAACATTCTTAATGAAAAAACTAGAGTCGAATAGAAAATTTGATATTCAGATACAAGAAGCAAGAGAAGGATGAGAAGGTAAACAGGGAAAAGAAATCATAAGGAATTTATCAAAGTTGAACTATTTACATTCCTACATGGAGAAATGATAATTGTAACTTACGAAACTTTTCTCAGCATGAGAATAGTTGAAGGGAATATAAATATATATGTATATATACATACATATAGATGTCTATATAGGCGGGTATATGAGCGTATGAATGCGTGTGTGTGTGTGTGTGTGTGTGTGTGTGTGTGTGTGTGTGTATATGTAGAAAGAGGGCACAGGACCAATTGATTAGGAAAGGATGATACTTAAAAGGTGAAATTGAGGGGCGGCTAGGTGGCACAATGAATAGAGTACCAGCCCTGGAGTCAGGAGGACCTGAGTTCAAATCTGACCTCAGACACTTAACACAAAAACTAGCCATGTGACCTTGGGCAAGTCACTTAACCCCAAATGCCCTCCAAAAAGCAAAAAAAAAAAATGTGAAATTGAGAGGTGAGAGAGGAATATAATGAGAGGAGATGGGGAAAGACAGAATGGGGTAAATTATTTCATATAGAAGAGATAAGGGAAAACTGTTACAATGGAGGGGAAGAATAGGAAGGCATAAGGGAATGCGTCAACCTTACTCTCTTTGAATTTGGCTTAGCGAGGGAATGACATACACACTAAATAGGGTATCTCCCCCTACAGGAGAGTAGGGGGGAAGGGGATGAGAGAGGGGAAGGCAGGTTGGGGAGGGTAGTTAGAAGCACATGCTTTTGAAAAGTGACATGGTCAAAGTAGAGAATAGAACAAGTTGGGGGTGGGATAAGATGGAGGGAAATATAGTCAGTCTTTCACAATGTATTCACTATGCAAATGTTTTGCGTAAGCTACATGTGTACAATCTATATCGAATTGCCAATCTTCCCAGTAAGGTTGGGTGACGAGGAAGGAAGGGAAAGAATCTGGAATTCAGAGTTTCAAAATCAAATGTTTAAAAAAAATCTGGAACTGCTATATTATAATAAACGTTTTTAAAAAGATAAAAAAAAAAGAAATGACAATTGGACAGCTGTGTGGAGAGTTGCTTGGAGGGAAAGAGAGACCAGTTAGGATGCTGTGTTTAGAAACAATATGTGATTAGGGTTGGTTAGTTGATATAAGTGTGAGTGGAGAGAAGAGGATGTATGGGAAATATGTTGTGGATGTAGAATTAATAAAACCTAGAAAATGATCATATTTGGGATGAGAGGGGAAGAATTGAAGATGACTCTAAGATTGTGAACCTGGATGACTAGAAAAATAGGGAATAGAACATTATTAAATAATGAAATGTTTTGTTTAATCATGTTTCATTTTTCACATTTACATGTAAAAGCAGTTTTTAACATTCATCTTTAAAACTTTGAATTCTAATTGCTTTCCCTTCCTCCCCCCACCTCTTGTCATTGAGAAAACAAGCAAATAGATATGTTATACATATGTAGTCATGCAAACAAAACATTTCCATAATAGTGATGTTGTGAAAGAAAACAGATAAAAAAATACAAGGAAAATAAAGAAAGTGAAAAAAAGTATGCTTCCATTTGTATTCAGACACCATCAGTTCTTTATTTTTGGATAGATAGCATTTTTCATCATAAGCCAGTCAGAGTTGTCTTGCATCATTGTATTGCTAAGAATAGCTAAGTCATTCATACCTGATCATTTTATAGTATTATTGCTGTTACTTTGTACACAGTACATGAAATAATGAAATTTAGAGGAGAGAATTGTTTTTTGGGGGTGGGGAAGAATAGATTTTGTTCCATTTTAGACCTTGAATTTGAACTGTGGATATTAAGTGGTGAGTCCAGCAGCTTGTTGTTAGTAGTGTAGATTTGGAGTTGGGGGGTGGGTAAAGGGGTTCAGGGGCGAGGCTATGGAGAAGATAGATCTGAGATTTTTTAGTTGTCTGGGAACTAGGTGGCTCAGTACTGGTTCTAGAGTCAGAAAAAACAGAGTTCAAATCCAGCCTCAGACACTTAGTAACTGTGACTCTGGGCAAGTCACTGAACCCTGTTTGTCCCTCATCTGTAAAATGAGGTAGAGAAGGAAATGGCAAACTACTCTGGGATCTTTGCCCAAAAAACTCCTTGGACCACTACAGTAATGTTTAGGGGATTAGAGGTATGTGATTGAGTCAGTCAGAGAAACTGAAAAGTCTCTGAGTAGAATGTAGACTGGGCTATTTTGTGGAAACCCTGAGAAAAGAGCATGGTTGCCAATAACCAAAGGTGTTCTAGGTTCTAGGAGGTTGAGGACTGAGTCTCAATGACCTTTCGGTCATTAGATTTGGCAATTAAGATATGTTTTGTAACCTTCTTGAAAAGAGCCAATTCTGTTGTTTGGTGGGGTGGGAAGTCTGAATGTTGGGGGTGACAAAGTTTACAAGAATTGAGACACTGTAAGAAATCCATTTAGAGGACTTTTTTAGGAACTGGGGTGGAAATTCATTTTATTGTAGTCATAAATTTTGTTTTCTTGTTCTGTTTATTTCACTCCACTTTGCATCCATTTATTTCCTATGCTTCTATGAAGTCTTCATGTTCATTATTTCTTACAGGACAGTAATATTCCACGGATTGGATTCTTTTACCACTATTTGTCACTCCTCTCTAATTGATGCATACTTAACTTCATATTGAATTTTTTATTCCTCAAAGTGATGGAATGAATATTTTGGAGAGTATAGGAACTTTCTTTTTTATGTCTTTGACTTCCTTTGGGTATATATGCCTTAGAGTGGGATCTCTGAGTTTAGGCATTTTAGTTTAAAAAACATTTTTAAGCATAATTCCAAATTGCTTTCTAAAATGATTAGACCCATTCACAGCTCCACTAACAATGTATTATTGTAACCCTATTATTGTAGCTTCTCCAGTACTGGTTATTTCTTTTTCTTTTTTTTAATCATCTTTGCCAACTTGTGTGAGAAGTGATTTTTCAGAATTGTTTTTTTTTTGGAGGGCAATTGGGGTTAAGTAACTTGCCCAAGGTCACACGGCTAGGTTTTTGTTTGTGTGTGCGTTAAGTATCTGAGGCTGGATCCAAACTCAGGTCCTTCTGACTCCAGGGCCGACACTACTCACTGTGCTACCTAGCCACCCCCAGAATTGTTTTTGTTGTATTTTTCTTATTATTAGTGATTTGGAACAATTTCATGTGGTTGTTAAATAACATTTCTTTTTAGAATAGTTTATTTGTAATATTTGACCATTTACACATTGGGAAATGATTCTTAATCTTATGTATTTGTGCTAATTGTCTTAGATGTCTTAGACTTCTGTCAAACTCCTATCAGAGATGTTTGAACCAACGATTTCCCCCCTAGTCAATAGCTTTCTTCTTACCTCTAGCTACATTGATTTTGTTCTTGCAAAAGTTTTTCAATGCCATGTAATCAAAAATTTTTTATGATATTATATAAAAATTATCTCCCTTGTCATAGGTTGTGAAAAATATCTGTTCTCATTCTCTTCTAATTTTTAATGGTGTGATCATTCATATTCAAGTCTTATATTTGTTTTGAGTTTATTGTGATACATGGTAGTTTGTGTTTGACCTAAACCTGATTTCTGCCTCTTTCTAGTTTTTCTTCAGCACTTTCCAGATAGGGAACTCTTCCCTAAGAAATATGTATTGCCCAGTTTATCAAACACTGGTTATTTAATTTAATTGTTTCAGATTCACACCTATAGTAAATCTCATTTCCTGTGTGAATGTTTTTTTTTTTCACTGTTATTCCTGAGATTTTATTACAAATTAACAGGAAGAGGAAAAGAGAGACACAAAGCAACAGAGCTTCCCATTCCTGCCAGGCCCTGCCACTCCCCTCCACCAACTTCGTCAACAGTTTCTATAGATCAGCGACTGTCTCCAACCCCCTCTCCTGGAAGTAGTGGTGAGGCTGTCTTTCTGTGGGAGTTTGTGTACGGGCAAAATAGGACAGAAGGGAGGGGGTGCCAGAACTCTTGCCGGCAGCTGATGGGCCTCCCGCCTCTTCCTCTGAGTCCTCCCAGCGCACGGGCACAGCACATCCATCCAGGATCAGCAGAGCAGTGCTCCAGCTAAAGCGGACAAACTGGGGAAAGCCAAAGACAAGGTCCAAGCACTGGGACAGCCACTCCTTGGTCTTGGGGTCATTGGGATAGCCAGACCCATAATCCATTTTCACGTCCCCAAGGTCTTCCAGAAACTTCCATCTCTTCACAACATGGTCCCGAGCAACCTTAGCACAAATGCTGGCAGCGCTGACCACAGGGAAGAGGGAGTCAGCCTTGGGTCGAACAGTCACCTCGACATCTGGAAATCTCTCCTGAAGTTTTTGCTGGTACTTGTCAGCTGGTCCCACTGTGTCCACAAACACCTGAGTGACCCTTACACCCTGGTCCAGAGCCAGCTGCACCAAGGCCATGGCAGTGTCATGAGAAAGGGAGTTCAGGTTATACTTGGCCCGCCTCTGCATGCTGGTGGAGATGAGGTTCGGAGACAGAATATCCAAGGCCCAGCCCACGAAGTCCCGGGCCTGATCTAGCTTCCCAAAGAGTCTCTTCCTCTTAGCCTCTGATAGGGTCTTGGAGTCTGCCACTTTCAGGGCCTCCAGGTCGCCCAATTTGGACAAGGGGCAAAAGCAGATGCCGTAGACCATGGGGCCCAAAACAGGCCCCCGGCCAGCCTCGTCGATGCCCAGGCAGCAGTCCTCGGTAAGGCACAGCTCTGGCACTGGCGAGCTCAGCTAGCAGCTGCCTGTGTTGTCCCGCTCAAAGTCCCCCAGATCCATGCTTATAGCAAACCAAGCAGTGTCGGACACTGGTTGAGAGATCCCACAAGCACGCTTGTCTAGGCGGGCTCCCCTCCACCCCCCACCCCGTGTGAATGTTTATTGCTGATTTACTTTAATTGCTGCCAAGTAGTTTTGGTTATTGTTTTGTAATGTAAAGTCTAAAAGTGCCATTTCCCCTTTTCTGCTTTCTGAAGCAGAGTTTTAAAAAATTTCTGCTTTTAAAAATTATTTTACTTGAGATTACAGACCTTTTCTTGTTCCTTCAAATTAATTTATTTTTATTTTGCTAGGTCTGTAAAATAGCTTGGTATAGTACCAAATCTGAATACTATGTTAATCATTAAAGAATAATTTTTCAATGAAGTGATTTTTCAAAAACAATTTGGGGGGCGGAGCCAAGATGTCAGAGTAGAAACAGTACTTCCAAGGTGCTCTCCCCCACACCACTTCAAAATCATGTAAAAGGGGACTCTGAACAACTTCTGGAGCTCCAACACCCACAGAAGAAAACAGAGAAGCTAACCTCCCTCTGAGGACAGCCCAGCAGCCCAAGCAGGGAATGGCCAGCGCAGCACTCTGGCAGTGGCCAGCACAGTGTTCTGGAAGTGGCCAGCGCAATGTTCTGGGAGCTGAGCACAGGACTGCATGAGCTGAGGTTTTAGCCCCAGGGCAGCAGGGCCAGCAGCTGGCTGGAGGGACCCCAGAACACCAGCAGCTGTGGTGACTCCAGAATTATCAACACAGATATGCCTGGGACAAAGTGAGAGGTTAGTGCCCTTTGGACTTTGGGACCAGTATTTGGGGAACCCGACAGGCTTCTTCCCCTGGGGGCGAGAAGTGGCTGAGGAGCCAAGGCACAGGCGCCATTTTGCAGCTTCAGTTGCAGCTTCAGCTCCTGGTCTGCAAACTATAGGGGGATCCAGCAATCAGTCTTGAGGGGTAATCACTCTTGCTTTAACCTCCCTGGATCTGGATTGTGGCCTGGGGTGGAGGTCTTGGGGTGGGTATCCATCTTGCCCGAGTGTGTGGAGGCTTCACAGAGGCCACCCAACTAATACCTCCGGCAGCTGTGAAGACCCCAACCTTTGGGATGGAAGCTCCCCTGTCTGGTGGCAGAGTCCTACTGTGGCAACAAGCCCAAAAGTCGAGCAATTAAGTGTCAACATGCGTAGGCAAAGGAAACAAAATAAACAGAAAAATGCAACATTAGACTCCTATTTGCGGGGCAAAGAGGATCAAAGCATGGAACAGGAGGAGGACTGTGAGGTCAGAAATCCTGCACCAAAAGCTCCAAATGAAAATATGAGCGGGTCACAGGCCATAGAGGACCTTAAGAAGGATTTTAAAAACCAAATAAGAGAAATGGAGGAAAAATTGGGAAGAGAAATGAGAAGGATGCAGGAAAAAGTATGAAATGAGAGTCAACAGCCTGACTGAGGAAAATAACACCTTAAAAAATAGACTAACTCAAATGGCAAAGGAAGCTCAAAGGGGCAATGAGGAAAAGAATGCCTTGAAAAGCCAAATTTGCCAGATGGAAAAAGAATCTCAAAAGCTCACTGAAGAGATTCATTTCTTCAGAGTTAGACTGGAGCAAATGGAAGCTAGTGACTTTATGAGAAATCAAGATGCTGTTAAACAGATCTAAGCAATTGAAAGAATAGAAGGCAATGTGAAATATCTCATAGGAAAAACCACTGACCTGGAAAATAGATCCAGGAGAGATCATTTAAAAATTATTGGACTACCTGAAAGCCATGATCAAAGAAAGAACCTAGAAATCACCCTTCAAGAAATTCTCAAGGAAAATTGCCCTGATGTTTTAGACCCAGAGGGGGAAATAGAGGTTGAAAGAATCCACAGATTACCTCCTGAAAAAGATCCCAAAAAGAAAACTCCTAGGAATATTTTAGCCAGGTTCCAGAATTCCCAGATCAAGGAGAAAATACTACAAGCAGCCAGGAAGAAACAATTTCAATATTGTGGAAACACAATCATAATAGCACAGGCCCTGGCAGCTTCTATACTGAGGGATCAAAGGGCATGGAATATGATGTTCCACAGGGCAAAGGACCTGGGATTAAAACCAAGAATCACCTACCCAGCAAAGCCGAGTATTTTATTTCAGGGGAAAATATGGTCATTTAGTGGAATAGAGGACTTTCAAGCATTCTTGAGGAAAAAACCAGAGTTGAATAGAAAAGTCGACATTCAGACACAACAAGCAAGAGATGCTTGAGAAGGTAATCAGGGAAACGAAATCAAAAGGAACTTATCAAAGTTGAACTATTTACATTCCTATATGGAAAAACAATAACTGTGACTGATGAAACCTTCCTCATTATGAAAATAATTGAAGAAGGGTGTATGGGCATATGAGTACATATGTGAATGTGTGTACATATGTTTACATGTATACATGGATAGAGGGCACAGGTTGAATTTGGTGGGAAGGGATGATACTTAAGGGGTGAAGTTAAGAGGTGAGAGAGGAAAGTGGCAAGAGGAGATGGGGAGAGATAGGGTAGGGTAAACTATCTCATGTAGAAGAGGCAAGGGGAAGTGGGTGCAGGGGAGGGGAAGAACAAGAAGGCAAAAAGGCAAAACCATATTCTCATTGAATTTGGCTCAGGGAGAGAATGACATACATACTAAGTGGGATATCTCACCCTGCAGGAGAGTAGGGGGAAGGGGGATGATGGAGGGGAGGGCATTGGGGTGGGGGGAGGAGAGGTTGGAAGTTCCTACTTTCAAAGAGGGACAGGATCAAAGTAGGGAATGGACCAGGTGGGGGGTGGGATGGGTGGGTGGGAAATATAAGCAGTCTTTTACAATATATCTACTGTGGTAGTGTTTTGCATAGCTGTACATGTACAACACATACTGAATTGCTTATCTTCCCAGAGGGAGTGGGTGACAAGGGAGGAAGGGAATTTATCTGGAATTTGAAGTTTTAAAATTAAATGTTTCAAATATATATAAACACTATTATTAATACTATTTTGCATGTAATTGTGAGATAAGATGTACAGGCATTGGGTCACAGAGTTTCACCTTGCACTAATGGAAAAGTTGAAGGGGGTATTGGAGAAGATATGGGAGAGAGCAGATTGGATGAGGGGATATTCTGTGGGACTGCTATTCTGGGGAGGTCGGTAAGGGAAAAATGGGGGAAAAATTGTAACTCAAAATCTGCTGGAAATGAATGATGTAAACCAGAAGTTAATAAGGCATTTGTTAAAAAAAAAAAGTTATCTCCAAAAAAACCCAAAAACTGCACAATTTGTAGTTTTATAGAGGTTTTGAATGTTCCTTTGTAGATTGATTCCCAGGTATTAATGGATGTAATTATTTTTAATACTACTTCCCTGCTATTATAACTTATATATGATTTTTGTCTCCTCTTTGCCGTTATTTGTTCTTAGTGCTATCATTTTTCTAGAACTATGTGAGATAATGGTGGGGAGAAGGGTCATTCTTACTTTATGCCTGTTTTTATGAGGAGAGCTTATAGTGTTTTCTCATTGTAGACACTGACTTGACTTTTGGTTTTAGATAGATCCTTTTTATTATATCAAAAATGACCTCTCTATAACTCTGGTATTTAAGCTTTTTTGTTTTGTTTTAAAAATATGTTAGTTGTATTTTATCAGACAAGGGTCTTTTCCACATTTGTTGATATAATCATGTTCTTGTGGGTTCCTTTTTTCTTTGTAGGTAAGGTCATTTTTATTAAAAAGGAGAATAAATTTCAAGGTGCTGGAAAAACTTGACCTTTTAAAATGCCATTGTATTGAAATTAATTATATAAAGAAATGTAATTTTTAAAAGCACTCACCTTAATACATAGGTCTCACTTTTTGAATTGTTCAAATTACTGCAACAAGATTGTTATCAGTATCATTCATGCTTTTTTTTCAGGTCCTTTTAAGAACTATGCCTTCCCCAAAAATTCCATTTTCAGCATCCCATGCTTGTGTTTAAGGGTTTCATGCTAGTAGCATTAGAAAATGCATTTTGGCAACATTCTCATTGCTTGCAATATTGTACTTTATGTTTTCTCTCAGAGTAGATATTCAGTAATTGTATCCTTATTTGTTCAACCTGGTTCGAACCCTTTGGGGAAGTCCTAGTTTGGACTGTATAGCTAGCTCAGTATAAAGTGGTAACAACAACAAAAAAAAAGATAGCTCTTCTATATAAAATGAACAATCTTGGCTACTAATATTTTGGAGTTTTGGTATTTGTTAGCAGCTCCAGTTTTTTCATGACCTACCCTCATTTCCTCATTCAAGAGATTTATCACCTATAACTATTTTATCTGAATTCTGATTTTCAGGATATTCTTAAAATATACAACCAAGCTACAAAATCTACAACAATTCCATTTTGGATTATTGGGATAAAATCTAAATAGTTACCTCATCTCTCCACGAAGGGAACATTTTGTGAAAGAAAATTCCTCCATGCCTGGTTCTACCTTGAATTTACATTTGTTTATTTCATGTCCATTGGACTCAAACTGATAAGAGATTTTAGTGCCCATATCATCACTCTCAAGGTTAGCTGGGTAGCCTTTATTTCTGTAACCTTGTTTTCTGCAGTGATAACAAACCTTTGCATTTTTCTTTCTTTTTTTTTTCCCAACCTTCTTTCTCAATGACTATCTTTTTTAAAAAGCAGTTCTATTTCTTTTCATATTTCTGTCTATCTGCTGTTGTCATCTTCCTATTTTGAGCCACCAATGAGTTCTGTCCTAGGTATACCATGGACCCTTTCACATCTTGATTCAAATAAGTTTTTTCTTTTTATTCTTTACTTGGAGTGCATCATTCTTATGGGAGAGATTACTTAAATGGAGTAGTTTATTTGTCTTTTTGTAGATGTTCATTTATTTTCAGTGAATCCATTCTTTACATCTTCCTGTAATGTTGCCTTCAAAGCTTTATTATTGTATGCTGTTAGTGCCTTCTTGGTCATGCTTTATACCTAAGGTCCCAGTAACTGGTATTACTCTGAGTGAGATAGGGAGACATCCCCACCCAACCCCCCCCCCCAAAATTTATGTTCCTCTAAATTAATCCACTCTTATTTTGATAGTAAATGTTTTCAGAGATAGAGCTTTTCCTTTACATCTCTCATCCTCTTGTCTTATGATAGTTAGTAGTCTATAAATCTAGGCTAGAAATGCCTTATCCACTCACAGACCCTGCTCCTATCTTAGGTCTGTCTTTGTATCCTCAGTGCTTAGCACATTGTAAAGCCAAGCACAAGCAGCTTTCCACAAGAATGCTCCTGGGAACAGTTTTTAATGTTCTGATTACAAAGTAGAGTGAACACTCCATTCCATAACAAGTCAAAGCAAAACATTCACAGAAAATCAAGGTACAGCATTCACAATATTACAGCTTATCACAGAAAATCAAAGTACAGTACTCACAACAACTTATTATTAAAATGGCCACATAGTTTTCACCAAAGTGGTCACAATATTTAGAACAAAGAATATTCATCTCAAAGTACAATAGTCAAAGTCTTCCACTCATGGGGCACACTAAATTAACCCAATCAGTCACTTATTCAATAATCAATTACTAAGTATCATTAATCACTAAGTACAATCATTAGAAAATACACAAACCCTCCACCCCTGGGTCACTAGTAAACTACAATTTCATCATTACTCAGTACCCAGGGAGAGGTATTTTCATCCTGACTTGGGGCTGGTTCTCAGATTCCCTGTATCCCCTTCCATGGTCCCAGATTCTACCTGGATTCACCAGACTGTCACCTAAGTTCAATGGCAGATAGCTCCCAGTTCCTTGTCCAACTCTCTGGGTAGGTCCTGCTCCACACTGAAGTTCACAGGGTCCAGTCCATCTCAAATCCTTCACAATTTCTGCCCCTGGGAATTCAAGGCTCAACCAGGCCACAAGCAGATGAAAGTCCCTACATCCTGGTCATGCTTTCTCAGTCTTCTGCAGCTTGTTCAAAAAATCAGAATCACTTTATCTAGCCTGAGCGGGGGTGGTTCTGGGCTCCTAGACTCCTGTTTAGAAGAAGTTCCTCCACCACAAGTTCTCAGGAAATTCTCAGTTCTCAATTCTCATTCCTCTTCTCAATTCTCAGTCCAGCAGTAGCAGCCCAGCCACCAGATGCTGAGAGAAACTCTCTCTTTCTCCAGCAAAACAGCTTCTGCCACCAGATTCTTG
>WOXC01005685.1:0-173064 GCA_011680675.1 Gymnobelideus leadbeateri | reverse complement strand
ACTTATTCAGCACATAAACTGAACGAAGCACACTGATGCATGTATTGCTACTGCCGAATGTAAGCTCCTTGAAGGCAGGGACCTTTGTAGCTGTCCCCTGAACCTAGCACAGTTAATAGGCACTTAATAAGTACTTGTTGATTAATTAATTTGTTGATCTTTCTTTTCCTTGAACTCCTATTGTGATCAGTACCACACAGGTTAAGATGATTATTTAAAATTTTTGCTAGTTTTATGCTTGTTAATCTTTTTTTTTTGCTTTTTTTGGAGGGCAATTGGGGTCAAATGACTTGCCCAAGGTCACATGGCTAGCTTTTGTGTTAAGTGTCTGAGGCCGGATTTGAACTCAGGTCCTCCTGACTCCAGGGCTAGTGCTCTATTCACTGTGCCACCTAACTGCCCCTATGCTTGTTAATCTTGTTTCTAAACTAGTTTCAACAAATTAAATAAGTGAGTATTTCTCAATTGTCTGCTATGTCCAAAACAGCTGTGGTAGGTGCTGGGAACACCAAAAATGCCCTCCAGAAACTTGCTGTTGTTGTTGTTTATCATCCTTTGGTTTTGAAGATGACCAGTGACATCATGGGGTGATGTCTTGACTTGTACGTGAATTGAATTTAAATGAGGCAGAGTTGAACAAAGTCATCGGTCTTACTTTCTCTTTTTTCTTTTTTTAATGTTCTTAGAAAAGATTCTAGAATAGGAGTTATTGAAGTCAAGTGGGAAAACAAAAGTCAGGATGACTGGAGATGGCCTAGGTTGCAGTGAATGCAATTTCATTGTCCGACCAAGCTCTAAGATTTCCATAGTGCCTGCTTCAACTGCCTCTGTGGCCTTTGGAACAAACTGTTCTTATCTGCCCATTTTGCTGGGCAAAGTCTTCACATGGTTAGGGTAGACAATCCCCGCCCCCCAACTCATCAACTCATCAAAGGACGTGGGGCCTGTCTGTTAATCTCAGACTAGTTTAGCCCATCTACTGAAATGGTTTACTGGGATGTGGTGACTAAATATGCTAAAGCCTCTTGGAGCTAGAGGTGAGAGTTTTTAGTCCTGTTTTCCAGAAATGTACAGTCTAGTAGGGGAGAAGAGGGTGGTAGTTGAGCTCTGTACATAAATAACTATAATACAAGTTAAAAAAAATGTCAGAGTGGCTTGAGATAGTACAGGTGTGAAGGACCCTGTCTAGTTAGTGCCACAGGGGAGAGTGTCAAAGGGTAACAGCTTCAGAGTCTATTCAATAAACTCTATTGGCTCCATATATAAAATACAAAATCCTCTATTAGGCATTGAAAGCCCTTCATAACCTAACCCCCCTCCTAAGCCCCTGCCCCTTTCTTACTTGTCTCTCTTTCCCCTTCCCCCTAACACATACTTTTACTGACACTGACTTCCTTGCTGTTTAATGAACAAGATAGTCCATCTGTTGACTCTGGGCACATGACCAACAAGATGAAGTTATTTGCCCAATGTTACACAGGTTCTAAGTATCAGAGACATGATTTGAACCCAAGTCCTCTGACTCCAGAGTTAATGTTTTTCCCATTGTTTCACACTAACAGAAGAGCTGATTAAGGGAAGGCATACTGTTTTACATTTTTATTCCTTATAGGACAGACCAATGACATGTTAAGCATGTAGGAGCTTAATAAATACCTGTTAATTGATCACTGAGATATAAAGGGGAGTAAGTAGATTTGGGTGAGTTCAGTAAGATATGTGAACATAATGTTCCATGCAGACAACTTCAGCTGAGACTGAGAAGGCCCAATGGAGTAGATGAGATTTAAAATATGCTTTATTGAATGACAAAGGTTTTCAGTGAGTAGCAGTCAGTCTGTTCCAACTTTCGCAGAGGTTTGTCAGGGAAAGGACCATGGTCAAAATAGAGTTTGAGGAAGATATTTTGGTAAATAAATTGAAGGTAGATTTCTGCCTTGTTTGGTGAGGCCTGAAATGGGTAGGTCATGAAAGGGAAATATATCTCTTCTCATTTTCCTAGCCCACTGTGTCCCCACATCCTTTATCTTTTTTTGTTTGGTTTTTGACTAGGAATAGGAATAGAGGAAGAAGAGATTTGTGAGGGATTTGGGGACTGGGCAATGGGATGGCAACAAACAAAAGATGAAGGAGGAGAATATAGAAGACAACTCCTATCACATTAGCAGCTTAAGAAAACACTATAGACAACCCGAACAGGATTTTCTTTGATGCTGAATTGCCATGTTGTGGATGTTTTATGTTGTACAAACTAATTTTTATTTCCATAGCTTTTCCTTGTCATTGATGATTGGCTCTTGAATTACAAAGCTCAGGCTGCAAAGTACTTTCCTGGCTTTTGTGCTGTGATGGGCTGAGAACAGGCTCTGCTGTTAATCTGTCCTGTGTTTACTAAGGATTTTCCCATCCACTCCACCTCCCACCCTGCCTTCTGAGGGGCAGCTTCCTTTTTGTGGTTAGCATCCAAAAAACAAATTAAGGAAATGCAATTGTCTAACCAGAACATCCTATTCTAGAATCTTTTCTAAGCACATTAAAAAAATAACAAATTGTAAGACTAGGCCAAAGGGATTGGCTCCTGTGTCAGCCAGGAATGGGAGAATGAGTTCAGGTTTCTTCTTTGTTGCCAGACCCACCTCGGTTCCTTCACATCCTCAGATCCCCTGCAGATCTAACTAGATGGAACATTTGAGTGATCCAAGTTTTAGTGCTAGTAGAGAAAGCAAAAAAGCAAGAACATGGGGAAAGCCGGTGCTTTAGCAAGAGAGGAAATAATGTTACCATGATCTTTGTTCCCTTCTAACTCCTCCACAGAGCAGATGGAACTAGCTGAGAGAGAGATCAAAGATAAACTAGAACCAGAGGGGTTGAGTGATGTGCATATTAGACACTGAACTGATTATAAATCACTTCGGGACCCTTTTAAGTTGCTATTCTTGTCTTCCTTACTTTCCTTCATCTCCTCTATCCCTTTTCTGTCTCATTACCACTTTTTCCTCTTTTTTCATTCTTTCCCTTTCTTTCAGTCTCCTTTCCTTTTTCTTTCCCTCATACTTGAAAAGGAATTAAGACATATTGTGTGTTCAAAGAAGTTGCAGAGGGTTTGCCTGGTCTCAGCTTTCATGAAAGAGGGAGCATGTGTTAAGCAGCAAGATTAGACCAAATCCAGAACTCTGTGGACACAATAAATTGCAGGGCAAAGACTCATTGGAGTTCCTCTGTTTGCTTGTTGCCAGCTGGATTTTCCCATGATTTTTTTCTCAAATGCGTTCCTGATCCTTTTTCTTCATAGCATGTGGCATTGTTGTTTAATTAATAATAATGGCTGAATATATGGTATGAATAATATGGTTGAATATGCTTCATTAGTTTTGAAATTCTTTAACATTTTGTGATACATTGATTTGGTCTGGTTCTAACTTGTTTATTCTCAAATTCAGTTCTAATGATTGAAATATCCCATTTGGATACTAAATATATAGAAAGTAAAATAAAAATACTATAAGGAAACAGAGATAAAAAATTTCCTTTACATTTCATTGTAGAATTGATTTGACTAATTATATTACATCTTGACTTTATTTTTTTTAACAAACAAAGAGATTCAACAACATTTTGACTTTAGTAAAACTTTCATTCATTCATTTAATAATAGCTTAGCATCCAGGAATTACAGAGGTGACAGTCCCTCTGTATTATGGTTTGATCAGACCCCATTTGGAGTATTGTATTCAATTCTGAGCACCACCTTGACAAAATGGAGAGAAATCAGAGAAGGGCAACCAAAATGGTGGAGAACTTTGAGTTCATACCTTAGGTGAATAAGTTGAACTGAAACTGAGAATGTGAAAACTGGGGAACAGAAGACTTAGAGGGTGTGTGATAGCTTTGATGAGCTACCATTTGGTGACCCTCTCTGAATGCTGCTTGGCAGTCCTTAGATGACAAACACCTAGATGAAGGGGTCCTCCTGATTGCCCCTATTATAATAACAAATATTTATTAACTGTATATTGTCTCTTAGATGCCATGGATAACAGAAAAAAAAATCTTTGACTTCAAGAACTAGGGGTTTTTAAAGAAAATGATACTTTACTTTTACTGTGTTAGTAAAACAACTTTAAAAAAGTGATTTAGTCAGGTAGAGTTATTTTGTATATTTCTTATTTTTTCCTGTGTCTGTATAATAATTCTTCAAGGCACTTTAACATTTATAAGGAGTTTTCCTCACACAATCAAGTATTGGAACAATTATTATGAGAGGTTGGTAGTATGGCAAAGTGGGGGACTTAGATTCAAATTCCGCAACAGACTTTATATCTATGTGATCTTGGGCAAGTTACTTAACCTTTTTGAGTCTATTTCTTCATCTGTAAAATGGAAATAACAATATATACCTCATAGAGTTCACAGAATCACAGATATAGATCCATAAGGGCTCCAGAGGTCACCTAATCCAAGTCCCTTATTCTATAGGTGAGAAAAGTGAAACTGCTGGGAAGTTCTAATGTACATGTAAAGCACATATGAATGTGAAAACTCTTTATAAATGTCAATTATTATGTCCAATACACAGATAACAGAATCAAATCTAAGGGATTAAGGAGCCTGCTTAAATTATTATATGCCCTCTTTGAAGGAACATTCTATAAACTTTCATACCTACAAGGATAGACTTACATTATATAGGCATTTTAATATTTTAATAAACATGTTCAAGAGATTATAAATTCATATTTAAATTAATATAGATAATTTTGAATTGTTTTTTGGCTCTTTTAGGAGATTTGATTAGGTTATCATTATTTTTACCTCATAATGTGGTCAATAAAGAGCAGTACAAATATCATGTCTGGTTTTTATTGTTTGCTTTTGCTTGTATTGTAAGTACTGTCTTCAAAACATAGTTTCTTTGAAGGTGTCTTTTGAAGCCACATGGCAGCCTTAGTTTATCTAAAACTAGATAATGTAATCCGTAAATCCACTTACCCACTTAACATATAAACCTCGACATGTAACAGTATATTGATAGTGAACAAATGAAAGTAGCATTTTCAACCCTTCCATATAGACCAAGTAACGGTGCCAGAGTCAAACTATAGATATTAACTATTCTAGGGATACAGTCTAGACAGATGATTTTATTGGAATGAGGAGCTCCTGGATGAAGAAACTCCCTCTACTAATGCAGGTCAGCAGCTTCTCTGCAATTTATCATATTAGATAGTGATCTAGAATACTGAAAAGTTAAGTGACTTGTTTAGGGTCACAAAGCCAACATATATCAGAAGAAAGACTTGAACCCAGGTCTACTTGGTTCTGAGGCTAGCTATTTACTGTGCTATGGCTACTGAAGATTATTAGTAGTATCTTAATAATATTAATGCTAAATTTAATGAAGATAAACTTCTTATTTCGTTAGATTAAAAATAAATATATAACTAGAAGTTCTAATACTTTCTTCTTCTGCCCTAGTAAATACTCGGAGTGTATTCACTCCACTGTAGAGATCTCTAGTGGATACTATATAGTTTTAAGTGTTTATATTCCTAAAGGATTATCATACTAATTATCAGTGTATCACTGTTGACATGATGACAAAGTACTTTTCAGTAATGTGCCTGGGCTTAAAAAGTATCTTCAAATCTGGTTCCCATTTCCCTAAATGTTAGACATTTTCTTCCCTATTCTACCCCCTAGATGAGTGATTAGTGCTTTAAACCAGTGGTATCAAACTCAAATAGAAAGGGGGGGCATATATTGACTTAGAAAACCACAAATTAACATTATCTATGTTGGGTTGTATTTTTATTTATTTTGTTAAACATTTCCCAATCACATTTTAATCTGGTTAAGAGTATAGGTTAGGGGGCAGCTAGGTAGCACAGTGAATAGAGCACTGGCCCTGGAGTCAGGAGGACCTGAGTTCAAATTCTGCCTCAGACACTTTACACTCACTAGCCCTTTGACCTTGGGAAAGTCACTTAACCCCAATTTCCCCTCCAAAAAAAAAAAGCAAAAAAAAAAAAAAGAGTACAGGTTAACACCTTTATTCAAGGCAACTCTCTAAGATAATATCAAAAGTTAACATTTACATAATACTTTAATGTTTGCAAAATACCTTACATATATTATCTCATTTGATCCTTACAACAGTTCTTTCAGGTTGGTGCTATTATTATGTCCATTTCACAAAGGAGGAAGAATTTGATTACAGGACATCTTGACCCACACTCCACTGTTCTATCCACTATACTACATTATCTCCCATGTGAGTATTCTTTTCCTTATTTTATAGATCTGGAAACTGAGGCTCAAAATGTTAACTGACTCCGCCAGTAACATAGAACTACTTTAGCAATTGTTTTTATAATTTATTTGTTTATTACCAATAGATTGCCTGCACCTTCCTCAAACACTTACTGGTTATATGACTCTGAGGCAGGTCATTTAACTGCTTTCAACTTCAGTTTTATCATTTGTAAAATGGAAATAATAGTTCCCACCTAAACTTCTTTAAAATCCTCATGCTCCCAAATTGGCACTCACAGGTTGTCGGGTTGAGTCTTTTTTTTTTTTTTAAAGCAATTGGGGTTAAGTAACTTGCTCAAGGTTACACGGCCAGTCATTATTTATGTGTGGGTGCTCATTTTCTGAGGAGGATCTTGGGTCCTCCCGACTTTGGGCCTCGCTCTTACTCACTGCTCCACTTAGCCACCCCATTGCAGGTTGAGTCTTAATAGGAGCGTCTACTCTCAGGTTTCAAGGTACCTTGTAGATCTATACTCCTAAAACTATAGTTTATGGGCCCCTACTGGTAAGCTTATCTTTAACAGTCAGACAGTGGACAAAATTACCTCAAATCAAAGGTATACAATATCATAGTAAAAATAGTAGCTACGAATATTTCCCCCGATAAACTTGGGACACACTTTCCCACAAGTACACAAAGTATCAGTGGGAGGATTAGACACAGAATGTACTTGTAGTGAGAATCATGTGTGGGAAACATGTGTGGCCAAGACAACTTATGTTCTGGTGAGCTTGAGTCCCTGATGTCTGTTTTTTTCTTTTGGAATTCTTATGCTGTTTCCTCTTACCCCTGAGAGGTGTAGTTGCTGGGCAGGTAACTCAGCTGGGTTTCCTTTTTCTGTTCATCCTGCAGTCTGATTCAACTGCCAGGGATAGGTTTTTTTTTTTTTTAAATCCATAGTCATCTCTCTTCTTTGCTGCTGGAGATATCATACTTTGAAGCTCCTTTCTGCTTTGAATTTTGTCCCACTGTGTTTATGTCTGTCTAGAGAGAGAGAGAGTAAGTTTCTGTTCCCTGCCTCTAACTGTGAGATTCTCTGAACTGAATGTGGTACATCCTATTGAGTGGGCAGATCATAAGCACCATAGTCAATGGTAAGGCAAGGAGAGATATTCCCATTCCCTTGTCCCCCAGTTGTTAGAGCTACAGGGATCACAAAGCTGCTTCCTGTATGGACTAACTGAAGAGTTGGCAATGGTATGACCATTTTTCAGTAATGACAGTTGCTATTTCCAATTCAACCAAGGAACTTTTTTCTTTTAGACACTTTATGGTTTAAGGTAGTCTTGATATTGCTGGTTGTTAGACACTAGTAATGGTTGCTGAAAGGTTTTGTGATTTCTTTCCATAGAAGAAAAAAGTTGAATAATCTGTGTTGGAGGTCTTTGGGAAATCAAGTCTTTAATTTTTTTTTTCTGGAATATAGTACAATCCTACAGGAAAACAGGGAAAGGCAGCATGGAAAGCTAAAGGGTTAGGTGACCCTTGGCATTTAAAGCCCATTAGGAAAACTTAATACCAATGGGGATTAATTACAGAGAGGTAAGTTTTGGCTCAATGTGAAGAGAAACTTTCTAACAATTAGAGATGTCTGTCCAGACAGTGGAATGTTCCTTGTCCCTGGAAGTATTTTAGTGGAGACTGGATTACCATCTGTTGTGGATTTTGTAGAGGGGTCTTGTACTGGCTAGGACGTCAAATTAGACTTCAAACAGCCTTTTCAGTTCTAACACCCTATCTTCTCAAAGTACTACTCAGAACTTTGAGTTTATGACAGGCTGAAAAGGATTTTGTATAGTCTATCCTAAATAATCAGAGTTCTCTTAATTTTTCCTTACAATTCTTATTTTTCTAATATTTTCTTTTATTTTTCTCATGAAGGGACTAGAACTAGATGCAGTGTTTCATGAATTCTCTAAAATTTTAAAGGAAAAGTGTTAAGGAAAACTTTGTTAATGAAGAATTTTATCTTTTGAGTTTTATTTAAAATTAATACTTGAAATCTAAAATTCACAAAGTATCAACATCCTATACAAGGAATGTCTCAATATTGCTTAATAATTATAAAAATCAACATATAATGCTTTAGATAAACTTTCAGAATTCAATCCAATTCAATTTTTTTTTTTAAAGCAATTGGGGTTAAGTAACTTGCTCAAGGTTACACGGCTAGTCATTATTTATGCGTGGGTGCTCATTTTCTGAGGCCGGATCTGATCTCGGGTCATCCCAACTCCGAGGCCGGTGCTCTTATTAACTGCGCCACCTAGCCGCCCCTTTAGGGCAATTGGGGTTAAGTAACTTGCTCAAGGTTACACGGCTAGGTTTTTTTGTTTGTGTGGGTTAAGTGTCAGAGGCCGGCTCCGAACTCAGGATCTTCTGACTCCAGGGCCGGCGCTCTATTCACTGCGCCACCTAGCCGCCCCTAATTCAATTCAATTTAATCAGAATTTACAAAGCACCTATTATGTGAAGGGAACTGTAGTAGGTATTGTGCATCCAAAGACAAAACAGAAGTGCAGTCCCTGTCCTCAAGGAACTTAAAGTCATTGTCGATAATACTGGGTACTATATCTACATTCAAATATTTCAAAAAATCTTTACCCAATTCAAATCCTGATCACTTTATAGATTATTGGTTCAAAAGAAAGGCAAACTTTAAATCAATGTACCTATATTAGAAAGTAGTTAATTACTCATCTTCTCCTAGGAAAATTATGTTACTTGAGAGAAGATAAATTTTCATTTTTATTCTCTGATAAGAGGCAGAATGGCATATTGGATAGAGAATTGACTGAGAAGACCTGGGTTCAAGTCTTGCCTCTGACAACTACTGTAAGCCTGCTGGGCAAATTACTTAAACTCTCCATGCTCTCCAGGGCAACTCTCTATAAGTTGCAGAGAAGATGCCAACTTGAGCTGTTAAAGGGTTTTTCTTCACTTGGGAATTCACTAAACCAGTGAAGTCACCGGTCCAATTCTTTTCCCTATCCCCATTTTCTGCTACTACCAGCCCTAAGAAACCAGCTTCATTTCTAGTCTCCTTAACAAGGAGCATACTCACACCTACTCTTTCAACAATAGGTGGCGCTAGCATACAAGCATCCAATCTAAATTCGAGCTCATATGAAATATTAAGAAACAGAGAGGGGAAATTCAATATACCCAAGGACTAGGAATCTAACTCTGATTAATATAGAGACTTAAAAACAACTTATGCTGGAGATGAATTCCTGATGGTAGATTAAGGGCACAAAGAATTTTTAAGGCTGACCTGGATTTAACTGGAGCAGGTGAGACATGCTTTTGGTATCTGAATGCATTGGTTGGTATTCTGGGTAGAACTTAAGAAAAACAAAAAACAACACCAACCAAACAATTCTTTCCTGAAAGAAAGAATGGCCAGTTATCAGGTTTAGCTCTTCTTCTAATGTTGATATCAGAGACAGAGGACAAAAAGGTTATATTCTCATACCCTACCACCATGTTAGCTTCTATAACTATGTCTTCTATGATTATGAATATATGCTTCTGTGACAGTTTAGGAACATAATTATAGTTGAATAGTCAAGCATATAAAACCTCAAAAATTAGTCATGGGCTTCTACTTTTTTCCTTCTGAAAAGCACAAAGAATGTAGGTGGCCCAAAAGGATGATTGCCATCTAGGATCATACAACAGTGGTGATAGAGTACCAACAATAATTATATGATGTTTGCCACCATTTGGTTGTTTTGGATGTGCAAGGATAGCATGGATGCAGCTATTTATCTGTGCCTCACTCTTATGCTTGCATTTTGGATAACTATCAATAAGAGAATGGTGATATTCCCCATATACATGGTCACAGATGACAATATATTATTCTCATCAACCATTATATATATATTTGGAATGAGGGGACAATGAGAGCCCAGTCCTGGGAGCATGGGAAAGGGGCTCTGCTTTTGCCAAGTTATACGGAGGGAGGAGGGGAATTGGATTGGTGAGCATGTTTCTAGAAGTAGCCATGATGCAGCATGGAAGGGCCCAACTCTCTACTTTAGATCATTTGAAGGCATTTTCTGATTATTTCTTGTCTACTTACTTTTTTATAGTGAAGAAAAATCCTTTAACTACCACTGTTGTTCAGTAATTTTTCAGTTGTGTGTGACTGTTCATGATACCATTTGGGGTTTTCTTGGCAAAGATGAGAGAGTGGTTTGCCATTTCCTTCTCCAGCTCATTTTACAGATGAGGAAACTGAGGCCAACAGGGCTAAGTGACTTACATGTTTTTGGTACCTGAATGCATTGATTGGTATTTTGGGAAGAACTTTAAAAAAATACAGGGATTGCACAGCTACTAAGTGCCTGAGACCAGATTTTAACTCTGAAAGATAACTGTTCCTTATTCCAGGCCTGGCACTTTAGCCACTGTGCCACCTAGCTAACTTCTATTAACTGGCTATTGAGCCTAAAATGAGACGGAATACAAAAGGTCAAATTGAATTTTTTCCTCTCATAGTGATTAAATCAAAGACTGCTATAAGACTCCAGTTGGAGAGGAAGAGGAAGTAATAGCAGTCCCTTCATTCAGCTCAGACCTACACGGAGTCATTAGTACATGGTGTGGTTGTTTTTCTGTCCTTGTTATGTTTTATTCTGTGCTGTTCTTAGGTGAATGAGTATTGGTGATGGAATTGGCTTAACTTTATGAGCTTTGAATAGTTGGAAGAACCACTAGAAGTTCAGGAACTGGAATCTATACAAGAATTTTTTGGCAACTAAGCTTGCTAGGGATCATAGCTCTGAAATCCAATCAAGCAATAATTTAGCCAGGTGAGATTACAAGTCCTGAAAACAAGAGAGGGATTTTACCCATTTGCCATGCTGTGTTTGGAAGTAAACATGTTTGAGTGAATGCTTTGTAGCAGCTGCTTTAAGTTGGAGCAAGGATTGAGAGTGTAAGGGGAGAGTGTGTCCTCAGTTTGAGAAGAATGTATTTGTAATTTTGTTCTTGGCATATTTCTCAGGAAATATACCTTTGGAAAAACTGATTGATGTTAACTGCTTATTACTGATATCAGAGAAATATCAGTTTTTTAGATTAATAGTGGTGTGCTAGTCACTGAAATTGATGATATTGAGGAGATATTAACTAGTGATTGATATTGGGAAAAACACAATGGAATGGAGGCTCTAGTCAACAGTATTAGAAAAAATCCCATTATCCTTAGCTTTACTCCTAAAACCTTGAGGGGAAGATGGAATCACCCTTGCTCTGGGATTTTAACCTGCTGGTGCACATGTGGGGTTGGAAGAGTAAGTCCACAGTATTGTGACATTTTCTTTTTTTTTTTTTTAAGCAATTGGGGTTAAGTAACTTGCTCAAGGTTACATGGCCAGTCATTATTTGTGTGTGGGTACTCATTTTCTGAGGTAGGATCTGATCTCGGGTCATCCCAACTCCGAGGCCGGTGCTCTTACCTAGCCGCCCCTGACATTTTCTTTAACAAATAAATTTTTAAGTCAAAACCATAAAAGATAGGAATTGAACTCACAGTGGGCTGCTAAGCTAGTGATTGGTTAGAATGAGGTTGCAATTTTTCTAATTAATGGGGAAACTATCCAAACATACCCATGAATTATTTTAGAAGTCCAGATTAGGGGGCAGCTAGGTGGCACAGTGAATAGAGCATCGGCCTTGGAGTTAGGAGAACCTGAGTTCAAATCCAGTCTCGGACACTTGACACACTTACTAGCTGTGTGATCTTGGGCAAGTCACTTAACCACATTTGTCTTGCCTTCCCCCCTCAAAAAAAGGAAATCAAGATGAGGAAAATGAATATGGAAGTCAAGTAGTAGCAACATTGTGTAGGAGGAGAGCAGAGGGATCTTCTATATTATTGTGAAATAGGTTGACTTATTTGTGCCAAAGTACTTCAAAGGGCATGGAGATAAAATAAGAAATTGCTATTTTTTAAAAAGTAAAAAGCATGAAGATGAAGTAAATTCATTTTCTAAGAAAAATTCCATCCTGAAACTTGCATATTTGGTGGGTAATTTTGTATTTTGTTTTTATTAATTAATTTTAGTTTTCAACATTCATTTCCACAAGATTTTAAGTTCCAAATTTTCTCCCCATGTCTCCCCTTCCCCCACCTCAAGACAGTGGGCATTCTGAATACCCCTTCTCCCAGTCTGGTCATCCTTCTATTATCCCCTCCCTTTCTCTTATCCCTTTACCTTCTATTTTCCTGTAGGGAAAGATAGATTTCCATACCCCATTACCCTTATTTCCAAGCTGGATGTAAAACCAATTTTTAACATTTGTTTTTAAAACTTTGAGTTCCATATTATCTCCCTTCTTCCCTCCCCAACCACCCTCATTGAGAAGGCAAGCAATTTGATATAGGTTATACATGTGTAGTCATGCAAAACACTTCTACAACAGTCATGTTGTGAAAGGCTAACTATTCCCCTCCATCCTGTCCCCCCCCATTTATTTTATTCTCTCCTTTGACCCTGTCCCTCCTCAAAAGCATTTGCTTCTGATTACCTCCTTCTTTCATTTGTCTCATTTCCTATCTTTCCCTCTTGGTCCCTTCTCCCCTACTTTCCTGTAGGGTAAGATAGAATTTCATACCCAATTGAGTGTATGTATATTATTCCCTCCTTAAGCCAAAGCCTATGAGATTAAAGTTCACTCATTCCTTCTCACCTCCTCCTCTACCTCTCCATTATAAAAACTTTTTCTTGCCTCTTTTATGTGAAATAATTGACCCCATTCTATGTCTCCCTTTCTCCTTCTCCCAGTACATTCTTCTCTCACCCCTTAATTTTTTATTTTTTAGATATCATCCTCTCATATTCAACTCACCCTGTGCCCTCTGTGTGTGTATCTATCTATCTATCTATCTATCTATCTATCTATCTATCTATTCCTTCCAACTACCTTAATACTGAGAAAGGTCTCATGAACTACAAATATCATTTTTCCATGTAGAAATGTAAATAGTTCAGCTTTAATAAATCCATTATTATTTCTTTTTCCTGTTTACCTTTTCATTGCTGCTCTTGAGTCTTGTATTTGAAAATCAAATTTTCTATTCAGCTCTGGTATTCTCATCAAGAATGCTTGAAAGTCCTCTATTTCATTGAATGTCCATTCCTCCCCATCCCCACCCTGAAGTATAAAACTCTGTTTTGCTGGGTAGGTGATTTTTAGTTTTAATCCTAGTTCCTTTGGCCTCTGGAGTATCATATTCCAAGCCCTCAAATCCCTTAACATAGAAGCTGCTAAATCTTGTGCTATCATGATTAAATTATTTCTTTTTTGGCTGCCTGCAATATTTTCACCTTGACCTGGGAACTCTGGAATTTGGCTGCAATATTCCTAGGAGTTTTCCTATTGGGATCTCCTTCAGGAGGTGATCAGTGAATTTTTTCAATATCTATTTTCCACTCTGGTTCTAGAATACTAGGGCAGTTTTCCTTGATAATTTCTTGAAAGATGTTGTGTAGGCTCTTTTTTTGATCATGGCTTTCAGGTAGTCCAGTAATTTTTTTTTTTAACAAATGCTATACTAACTTCTGGTTTACATCATTTATTTCTGCCAAATTTTGAGTTACAATTTCCCCCCCATTTTTCCCCTACCCACCACCCCAGAATAGCAGTCCCACAAGATATCTCCTCATCCAATCTGCTCTCTCCCATGTCTTCTCCCATACCCGCTTCGACTTTACCATTGGGGCAAGGTGAATCTCTGTGCCCCAATGCCTGCACATCTTATCTCCCAATTACATGCAAAATAGTATTAATGATAGTATTTATATATATTTAAAACATTTAATTTTAAAACTTCGAATTTCAGATCCATTCCCTTCCTCCCTTGTCACCCATTCCCTCTGGGAAGATAAGCAATTCAGTGTGTGTTGTATATGTATAGCTATGCAAAATATTACCATAGTAGATATATTGTAAAAGACTGTTTATACTTCCCTCCCACCCATCCCACCTCCCACCTGGTCTATTCCATACTTTGATCCTGTCCCTCTTCGAAAGTGGGTACTTCCAACTTCCCCTCCCCCAAGAATGCCCTCCCCTCCATCATGCCCCTTCTCATTCCCCTTCCCCCTACTCTCCTGCAGGGTGAGATATCCCATTTAGTATGTATGTGATTCTCTTCCTGAGCCAAATTCAATGAGAATATGGTTTTGCCTTTTTGCCTTCCTGTTCTTCCCCTCCCCTGCAGCCACTTTCCCTTGCTTCTTCTACAGGAGATAGTTTACCCTACCCTGTCTCTCCCCATCTCCTCTTGCCACTTTCCTCTCTCACCTCTTAACTTCACCCCTTAAGTATCATCCCTTCCCACCAAAGTCAACCTGTGCCATCTATCCATGTATACCTGTAAACATATGTACATACATTCACATGTGTATTCATATGCCCCTATGCCCTTCTTCAATTATTTTCATAATGAGAAAGGTTTCATCAGTTACAGTTATTGTTTTTCCATGTAGGAATGTAAATAGGTCAACTTTGATAAGTTCCTTTTGATTTTTTTTTTTTTTTACTGGGCAATTGGGATTAAGTAACTTGCCGAAGGTCACACGGCTAGGTTTTTGTTTGTGTGTGCATTAAGTGTCTGAGGCCAGATCCGAACTCAAGTCCTTCTGACTCCAGGGCCGATGCTCTACTCACTGTGCCACCTAGCTGCCCCTCCTTTTGATTTCTTTTCCCTGATTACCTTCTCAAGCATCTCTTCCTTCTTGTGTCTGAATGTCAAATTTTCTATTCAACTCTGTTTTTTTTCCTTAAGAATGCTTGAAAGTCCTCTATTCCACTGAATGACCATATTTTCCCCTGAAACAAAATACTCAGTTTTGCTGGGTATGTGATTCTTGGTTTTAATCCCAGGTCTTTTGCCCTCTGGAATATCATATTCCATGCCCTTCGATCCCTCAGTGTAGAAGCTGCCAGGTCCTGGGCTATTCTGATTGTGTTTCCACAATATTGAAATTGTTTCTTCCTGGCTGCTTGGAGTATTTTCTCCTTGATCTGGGAATTCTGGAACATGGCTATGATATTCCTAGGAGTTTTCTTTTTGGGATCTTTTTCAGGAGGAGATCTGTGGATTCTTTCAACCTCTATTTCCCCCTCTGGGTCTAACACATCAGGGCAATTTTCCTTGAGAATTTCTTGAAGGATGATTTCTAGGTTCTTTCTTTGATCATGACTTTCAGGTAGTCCAATAATTTTTAAATTATCTTTCCTGGATCTGTTTTCCAGGTCAGTGGTTTTTCCCATGAGATATTTCACATTGCCTTCCATTCTTTCATTTGCTTGGATCTGTTTAACAGCATCTTGATTTCTCCTAAAGTCACTAGCTTCCATTTGCTCCAGTCTAACTCTAAAGGAATGAATCTCCTCAGTGAGCTTTTGAGGTTCTTTTTCCATCTGGCAAATTTGGCTTTTTAAGGCATTCTTCTCCTCATTGCCCTTTTGAGCCTCCTTTGCCATTTGAGTTAGTCTATTTTTTAAGGTGTTATTTTCCTCAGTCAGGCTGTTAACTCTCATTTCATACTTTTCCTGCATCCTTCTCATTTCTCTTCTCAGTTTTTCCTCCACTTCTCTTATTTGGTTTTTAAAGTCCTTCTTAAGGTCCTCTATGGCCTGTAATCTGCTCATATTTTCATTTGGGGCTTTTGCTGCAGGATTTCTAACCTTACAGTACTCCTCCTGTTTCATGCTTCCATTCTCTTTGCCCCCAAAATAGGAGTCTAATGTGTTTTTCTGTTTATTTTGTTTCTTTTGCCTAGGCATGTTGCCACTTAATTACTTGACTTTTGGGCTTTTTGTCACAGTAGGACTCTGCCACCAGACAGGGGAGCTTCCTTCCCGAATGTTGGGGTTTTCACCACTTCTAGTTCTGGCAAGTTCACCCACTCCAGACCTCCCCCCAGATCACAATTCAGATCCAAGCAGGTTAAAGCAAGAGCGATTAACCCCCCAGACCTATCGCTGGATCTCCCTACAGTTCACAGGCCAGGAGCTGAAGCTGCAACTGAAGCTGCAAAATGGCATCTGTGTCATGTCTCCTCAGCCACTTCTTGCCCCCAGGGGAAGAAGCCCACGTCTTCCCCAAATACTAGTCCCAAAGTCCATAGGGCACTAACCTTTCACTTTGTCCTAGGCATGTCTGTGTTGATAATTCTGGAATCACCACAGCTGCTGGTGTTCTGGGGTCTCTCCAGCCAGCTGCTGGCCTGGCCATCCTGGGGCTAAAACCGAGGCTCACTCAGACCTGGGCTCGGCTCCCAGAGCGCTGCACTGTCAGCTCCCATTGAGCTGTGCTGGCTGCTCCCTGCACGGCTGCTGGGCTGTCCTCAGCAGGAAGTTAGCTTCTCTGTGTCGTTCTGTGGGTGCTCAGGCTCCAGAAGTTGTTCAGAGTCCCCTTTTACATGATTTTGAAGTGGTGTGGGAGAGAGCACCTCGGACGTGCTGTTTCTACTCCGCCATCTTGGCTCCCTCAGTCCAGTAATTTTTAAATTATCTCTCCTGGATCTATTTTCCAAGTCAATTGTTTTTCTTTCTTTCTTTTTTTCTTTTGTATTATTTTATTGAAAGTTCTTGGAAGCTATTTAGTTTTTCTTCTCCACATCTTGCTCTGCAGCCTCCTTGCCTTGTTTCGGCTGGATTCCAAAGAGACGGGCATTGGCCTGGGCCATTTGAAGACTAGCAAATGCCTTGAAATTCTTTCTTCAGTAATGACACTAGCTTTCTCTTTCTTGTAGACATTTCTGATGGGCATAACTGGTCCTGTAAGCTGGGTTGCCAACTTGAGCTCTTCAGCAGAGCTATCTCCCTTCTTGGGTGCAGATGGTTTCCTTGGGAAGAGGATCAGTTTGGAATGATATTCTTTCAGTTGCTGCATATTTGCCTGGAGAGGCTCTGTAGACTTATTTCAGCAACAAGGGTCCACAGAGATACCAATGGTCTGTGCCACTTTTTTATGGATACCAGCCACCTGAAGTTCTTCCAAGCTGAATCCTTTCCCAGCACAGACTTTGGTGTGGTATCAGACAGTAGGGCACCTCACAATTGGCCAGATAGGACCAGATGCAGGGTGAGGAGCAATTAGGCAGGCTTTTGCTTGCCGAGCCTTTTGCCTTCTGATCTTCCTGGCTGGCTGGTTAAACCATGTGGCAACTTGTTTCTGCCAGTCTTTGTGGAAATGGGGCTTAAGCATCATGCCATTTCAGCTGGGTGCCATGGCTGCTTAGAGCCCTCCTCATGGGCACCTCAGCCGATTGGAAAGGCAGTTGTTTTTCTAATGAGATATTTTTCACATTGTCTTCTATTTTTTCATTCTATTGGTTCTGTTTTATACTTTATTGATTTCTCATAAAGGTATTAGCTTCCATTTGCTCCATTCTGATTTTTAAGGAATTATTTTCCTCAGTGAGCTTTTGTTCCTTCTTTTTCATTTAGCCAGGCATGCTTTTTAAAGCATTCTTCTCCTCATTGGTTTTTTTTGACATTTTTTTGCCATTTGAGTTAGTCTATTTTTTAAGATGTCATTTTTTGTCAGCTTTTTTTTTAATGTCTCCTTTAGCAAACATTTGACTTGTTTTTCATGATTTTTTTGTATTACTCTCATTCCTCTTCCCAATTTTTCCTCTTCTTCTCTTTCTTGATTTTCAAAATCCTTTTTTGAGCTTTTCCATGACCTGCAACCAATTTATATTTTTCTCAGAGGCTTTGGATTTAGGAGCTCTGACTTTGTTGTCCTCTTCTGGTTGTATGTTTTGATCTTTGTCACCAAAGTAAGATTCTATAGTCTGAGGTTTTTCCCCCTGCTGTTTGCTTATTTTCCCAGTCAATTACTTGATGTTTTAGCTCTTTGTTAAGGTAGGCCTCTGCTTTCAGTGTGGATGGTGTACTGTCCCAAACCTCAGGGGTTTTGTGCAGTCGTTGTTAGAGATATTTCTTTCTTTTTTTTTTCTTTTTGGAAGGCAATTGGGGTTAAGTAACTTGCCCAAGGTCATATGCCTAAGTTTTTTTTTTTTGTTTCTGTGTGCGTTAAGTGTCTGAGGCCGGATCCAAACTCAGGTCCTTCTGACTCCAGGGCCTGCGCTCTACTCACTGCTCCACCTAGCTGCCCCATTGTTAGAGATATTTCTAAGGACCTGTAAATTTTCAGTTCTTATAAGGTTGTATGAGTAGAGGAGAGGTGTTTACTTCTCTCCTGGTCTGTGCTCTGATCTGTGAATGACCACAAGCACTCTTTTCTGGCTGGGAACTGTAAGGAGGATTCCCTCTCTACCACTGCCATAAGCTCTACAACACCAGCATTCTACCTCACTCCAGGTCCACCATCCAGGACTGTGACCCATATTAAAGCATGGAAAAGCAAGAGAATCTTGCCTTAGCACCAGAAAAAGAGATACTTGTAATCCCACTTTAGTCAGCTGCTTGATCCCTCCACTGTCTGTGGACTAAGAGCTCTGGAAGCAGCCACTGCTACTGCTGCTGCTGCCCCCACTTTGGGAATGGGGTTGGATCAAGCTCCTCTCCCACCCAGGTTTGCCAGACCTTTCCTACTGATTTAAATTGTCTTTGGTGCTTGTGGGTTGAGAAGTCTGTAAATCACCACAGCTGCCAGTGATTCAATCCTTTGAGACCTGCTCTGGTGATTCTGTGCTAGGTAGTGAGACCCATGCTGAAGTGTGTTCTTCTCTCAGAGTAGTGCAACAGACCTTTCCTGTTGACCTTCCAGTTTGTCTTGGGAATTTGTTTCACTCTGTCATTTTGTGGGTTCTGCTGCTCTAGAATTTGTTCGGAGTAATTTTTTATAGGTATTTGGAGGGGTTTGCAGGAGAGCTCAAACAAGTTCTTTTACTCTGCCATCTTGGCTCTGCCCCCTTGGTGGGTACTTTTGAAAAACTGAATATTCCAAAGAAATTATTATAAGATTTTCAAATTCATATTCTGATTTAGAAAAATGAAATAACTATATTTGTAAAAGGTTAGAGCTATGAAGAATACAATTACAAAATAAGATTTTGTTTCACAAATGATAATAAGAAATAAAATTTATTTTGCACTTTTTTATGTGCCAGGGTGATCTTAAATGCTTTTCAGTTATTATCTGATTTGATCCTCATAACAATCTTGCAGAGTAGGTGCTATTATCTCCCCCTCCTTTTTTACAGATGAGGAAATTGAGGCAGATTGTATGTTAAGGATCTGCTGTCCATAGTTATAAATTTACTCATTCATTGGAAAGGCATTTGTTGTCATATAAACACATCCAACAAGGGATAGCAAATCCTACTTTGTCTCCAAATCTTATTTAGATTCAGAAAAATTATTCAAAATCTTTACCTTTTATGCTTGTAAAGTGCTTTGGTAACCTTAACAGCTATGTAAATGTAAGCTATTATTCCCAAATGTATTTGGATTTATTTATCTATGGATCAATAACATTTATTGAGCACCTACTTTGTGAATGAGAATATAGAAAAGAAGTAAAAACCAAACCTTGTTCTCTACCTTGGATGAGTTAATTTAATCAAAGAGACAAAATTCACTTGAATGAATCAATTAGAGATACTGGGAGCTTGATAGGGAGAGTAAGGGATATAAAGGTGTTAGCTTAATAGCATAGGACTGGGAGACCAAGTCCTCCAAGCTTTTAGAGTCTGACTTGAGTTTACCTAGTAGCTGGAGATAGAGTACTGGAGAACATTTAGTTCAATACAAAGAGTGTTACAGCTGGAATCAGAGGACCTGGGTTTAATCACAGCTTTCCTATTTATTACCAGTGTGACTTTGGGCAAATCAAATGTTTTCTTCCCTGTAAGATAGAGGGGTGGGGTGATTGGATCAGATAACATCTAAACTCCCTTCTCCTCTAACTCTATGATCTTATGCCTTGAAAAGGAAGATAGTTAGCCAGTGAGCATTCATTAAGTCCTTCATATGTGTGAGGCACTGTGATAAGCAGTGGAGGGATACAAAGACAAAAGATAGTTTTTGTTCTCCAGGAAGTCATTGCAGTCTAATGGGGAGAGACAACATGCAATCAAATGTGTATAGATAATAAATGGACAGGATAAATTGGAGAATTAAGAGTTAAGGGAGATCAGGGAAGACTTCATGTGTAGAAGGTAGATTTTAGTGGGGACTTACAGGAAGTCAGGGAAACCAAGGGGTAGAAGTAAGGAAGGAGAACATTCCAGGCATGGAGGACAACCAGAGGAAGTGCCTGGGGATTGAATATTTTGTGCAAAGAATAACAAGGAGGCCAGTATGACTGAATCACAGAGTATGAGGGTGTGGGCTAGAAAATTGGAAATGTAGGAGTAGTCCAGTTTGTAAAGGGATTTGAAAGCCAAATGGATAATTTTATATTTGATCCTGGAGGTGATAGGGAGCCAGTGTAGTTTATTGAATGTGTGTGTGTGTGTGTGTGTGTGTTGTGTAATTGTGTGATATGCACTTTTAGAAGATTAATTTGACAGTTGAGTGGAGGATGAACCAGAAAGGGGGAAATTTGAGGCAGGGAGATCAATTACCAGGTTATTGTAATAATATAGGAGTGAGGAGAAAAGATTTTGCACCATTGTGAGAGAAGTCAGTCAGACAGTCAGCAAGTATTTATTAAATATCAGGGACTGTGCCAAGTGATAGGAATACAAAGAAAGAGAAAAGACTGAACTCAAAGAGCTGTAATGCCAATCTCAGCAGCACACCTTAGGACTGCTGTTATGAATAAATTTTTTTTTTTTTTTTTTTTTTGCTTTTTGGAGGGCAATTGGGGTTAAGTAACTTGTCCAAGGTCACACGGCTAGGTTTTTGTTTTGTGTGTGCATTAAGTGTCTGAGGCTGGATCCGAACTCAGGTCCTTCTGACTCCAGGGCTGATGCTCTACTCACTGCACCACCTAGCCGCCCCCTGTTATGAATAATTTTAAGGGTCTAATTGCATAGTATAATGAACTCTCTGTTTATTCAGCAATAAATTAAACATTGTTCAACAAGCACAACATTCATAGCAACATCCTTAAGCAAAACATAGCATCCACATATATATATATATATATATATATGTATATATATGTACATATATATTTATTTATTGAAGAGGTTACCCATAAAGAGGGGTAGGGTTCCTCTAGAGACCCCAAAATACCAGCACACTGGGTCCTGCTGAATGAATTCAATTCAAGTCTTCTCTCAGCCAAAGAAAAGCAAAGTTTATTAAAAATTTGCTTGTATTAGACACAGAGTAAGTTTGTGCTAGATCATTCTATGACACTCTCACGCCCATGGTGTGAGATGGGGTCTTATATACAGAAGGTCGTTGGAGGAATCTAGGGGTAATCTAAAGAAGCAGTTTGGGGAGGGTCTTCAGGAGAAGTCAGATGAGGTCAATGAATGATTAAGGGTGGGAAGTTGCTGGAGGCTACCTGGAGACTACAGACAATGATGAGCTAGGCCAGTTCAAGGGTGGATCAATATTTTGACAGGCTCAAGGGTGGGAAGTAGATGGACAGTGGAGGGCTAAGCTAGTAACAGAGGTCTGGGCCCAGCCACAATGAGCTTATGGCCTCATGCAAATGCCTCATCAGATGGGATGATTTAATCAGAGTTCAAGGGGGATTCCCAGAGCCTGTACCTCAAAGATTCAAGGAGAGCTCAAGGGGGTTCCCAGAGCCTGCAACTTATCCTATATCATAATACTCAGTATATCATATGGCGCATAGATATATCATTGCATTCAGTAAGTGGGTCCCAGGCTAGGGTCTTCCCTAGCACAGCATATTACATAGTATATATCATTGCATCTCCCAAATCAGGGGATCCTAGGCTAGGTTTTCCCTTAACACAACACATTCTTAAGGGGAAGCAGAAAATACAAACAACATCTACCCCTAGGTCACAGTAAATCACAATAAGTCACAGTCTCTTCCATCAATACACAGTGTCCAAGTAAAGTCCTCTCTCATTTTAACTCAAGACTGACTTCCAAACCCCATTGCTCTTCTGTAGGCTGACCACTCCTGATTCTCACCTGAATTCACACATAGGCAGCTCTGCTCCTGCTCCATGTCTCAGCTCCTGGGGACTGCTCCACTCCAAGTTCCTGCCTGACAGCAGGCTCCAGGGCTCCTGCCCACAACTTCTGTTTTTAAGAAAACAAAGCTTAAGAGGGCTACAACAATATTTATACACATTATCAGTACCATCATCTCAATTCACTTTAACAGCTCTTAAAAGGGGCTTAAGTGAAGCCTTCTTCCTATGGGTAGATCTCCACTCTTCCGTTCAATTCATACATAAAGACCAACAGACAGGGTTTCTGTCTGAGAAATTAACACAGACCAACAGACAGGACTTATGAGAAGTTAACATAGACTAACAGATAGAACTTATGTCTGAAAAATCAACACAGATCAACAGACAGGGCTTCTCTCTGAGGAATTAACATAGATCAACAGGGAGGGCTTCTATCTGAGAAATTAACAAAACAGGGTTCTGTCTGTGAAATTAACACATATCAACAGAGGGAGTGCTGCCAACATCACAAGCATTCTTTCTGTTAGGAGTCCCCACAAGCAAGTTCCCCTAATCTTCTCACACTTGGTTCTCTCTCTCAGCTCTGCTTCACTCTCCCCTTTCTCCTCTCCCTCCAAGCAATACAATATATACTATTTCCAATCAAAGACTCTTGATTCAATCAAAGGCAGGACTCAAAGGCATTTGATTATCTATAACTCACATACAAGTCTCTGATTAGCTAAAACAATCCAGAAAAACAGCAAAAAATCCTACTTTGCTTCTCATTATAAGAGCTCACAGTTTAATGGTTGTGTGTGTGCAAAATGCAAATGATTATGTACAATCAACAGAGAGAAGGCAGTAGAACTAAGCACCTACTATGTGTAAAGTACTTTGTCAACAAAAGCATTCCATAAATCTTAGATAGGATAATCAATTTAAACATGGAATAGAATTTAGGGTCATCAAGTCTAACACTTTTCAGAGTATATGATGTTCTTTGAAAGGTTTTCAAATCTCTTAGAAGTTTCCCATCTGCATTTCTGTCTGATCCCTTAAAGATGCATTACATAATTTGGTTCCTGTTTTATCTAAACAGGTTGGGCCATTGCTGGCTATGATCACATAAGGAAAGGGAAAAGAATAAGTATTTATATAGTGCTTATTATGTGCCAAGCAGTGTGCTAAGTACTTTGCAAATATTAGATCATTTGATTATAAAATATAATAATATTAGGAAATTTGGAAGGGGAGAGGACTATTTGTGGGAAAGATAATGACTGTAGTTAATTTAAAATGTCTATAAAGGCATCTTGTTTGAGATGTCTAACAGACAGTTGGAGATGTGAGCTTGGAGATTAAGAGAAAGGTTAGAACTGGATAAGTACATCTGGGAATCACCATCAGAAAGGTGAAAATTGAATCCATGAGGATTGGTCTCCAAGTGAAATAGTATTTGGGGAGAAGAGAAGAGCCAGGACAGAGACTTGGGAGACACCCACCTTTATCAGACATGACCTGGACAAATTGCCAGCAAAGGATACTGAGGAATGGTTATTGAGGTAGGAAAGATAGAGAGAAGAGGATATAAAGGAGAAGAGGATGATCAACTGTCAAAGCCTACAGAAAGGTCAAGAGTATAAAGAAAAGACCATTGGATTTGGCAATTAAAAGATCATTGTAACTTTGGAGAGAGTGGTTTCAGTTGAATGATGAAGTTGGAGGCCAGACTGACACTTAAGAAAAGAGTGAGATAGAAGGAAGTAGGAACAAGGGGATTAAACATGTAAGATAGAAATCAGTTTTATAGGAAAGGTAGGGGAAAAGGTTTGTGTTGAGGAGTGGAAGGAGTATACATAATGTTGAGGTTAAATGAGTATGGGAGAAAGTACCATGGATGTGGATGAGGAGAAAGAGGAACCATATAATAAGAAAAGTCTTCATTGAAGCCAGAGTTCCAGAGAAGCCTCAGTGGGCAGTCACCCCAGAGTGAGAAGACAGGCACTAGGCTATATGCAGCATGTCCTGGAGAAGGAGACTGGGAGCACTAACGTGTATAATTGGGGAGGGAGTAAAGGAAGAGAGGGAAGTCTAGTACTGGGATCAATAGGCATATGGGAGTTTTAGGGAGAGACAGTATGGTTCAGTCAAAAGAACATTGGACCAGCAAATCCATTAGAATGCAAATAAGATTCTTAAGAAGATTTGACTGAAATTGTTCTCTCCAAAGTTACCAGTGATTTCTTAAATGCTAGATCAAATGGCTTTTCCCTAATTTGCATTCTTCTTGCTCTTTGTAGTCTTTAACACCATCACTCCTGAATCCTGTCTCTTTTCTAGGTTTTCAGGATACTTCTTTCTTGATTCTCTTCTCCTACTTGTCTGATCACTTCTTGGTCACTTTTGCTGGATCTTCATCTGGGTCATGTCCAGTAGCCACAAATATCCCTCAAGACTGTCCTCAAACATGTTTGCTTTTCTCTCCTCACTTTCTGATAATAGATGCTTTCCTGAGAGCAAGATTCTTTTTTAAATTGGAGAAAGAAGAGAGAAGATGAAGGCACTCCTTTGAGTGGTTGGAGGCACTAAAGGTTGACTGGAGGCGCTAAATAAGTATCTTCTAGCTTTAAAAAGGTCTGACACAATGGGTAGATCCAGACTAAATAATATTAGCTTCCTTTTATAAGCTTCCAGTTTTCTGGAGATCACCATGAAAATGTTTTTTTTTTTTTTAAAGCAATTGGGGTTAACTTGCTCAAGGTTACACTGCTAGTCATTATTTATGTGTGGGTGCTCATTTTCTAGGCCGGATTTGATCTCAGGTCATCCCAACTCCGAGGCCGGCGCTCTTACTCACTGCGCCACCTAGCCGCCCCTTTTAGGGCAATTGGGGTTAAGTAACTTGCTCAAGGTCACAAGGCTAGGTTTTTGTTTGTGTGGGTTAAGTGTCTGAGGCCGGCTCCGAACTCAGGTCCTTCTGACTCCAGGGCTGGCGCTCTACTCACTGCGCCACCTAGCTGCCCCCATGAAAATGTTTTTACAGTTCCTTATTAGTAGGGCTATCCTGATGGGGTCAATAACACCGGACATCAATTCCACAGTGGTGTGAATCACTTCCCAAGAGGATTTGTAGTGAAAGTTTCCCTGTGAAGAAGGCATATCTGTACAATCTTAATGTTACCCATATCACCCCTGTAGTTCTAATGAGTGAGGGAGCATGGGGTAGTGGAAGGCATATTGAACATAGAGTGGGGAGACTTGGGGGTGGTCTCCAGGTTTAACAAATTATATAACTTGTCTATTTTCTCCACCAAAGTCTTTGGCATTACTGTCTTCTTAGCCACTGCACCCTAAGGACCATAGGGGCTTTTCAGCTTACTTGTTGCTGAAATTTCTCATATATTTCATTTCCCCTAACTAGAAGGTAAACTACTTGAGATCAAGGACTAGCTTTCTTTTTTTTTTTTAATTTGCACCTCCATTCCTTAGTCCAGTGTTTTGAAAGTAGTGAGAGATTAATATTTTTTCATTCACTCATTTACTCATCCACTCATTCATCCATTTACCTTTTAAAAATTTGTGTGATAAGGAACACAACACTAATATTTTTCACATTACAGGGTTGCTATGAGGAAAGCACTTTGTAGACTTTGAAGCACTACATAAATATACATTATTTTTAATAATGCATAATAGTCTCAACAAATTTGGCAGAGGAAAGAAAATACTTGTGAGAAAATATTATATATATTATCTTTTCTAATTATTGAATTATTTCTAATTATTGAATTATTTTTCTAATTATTGAATTTTGTTTTAGAATGTTTAATTTTAGTTGCCCATGTGATATCCAGTTGGAGATATCCAGTAGATAGGTAGAGATGTGGGACTGGCATCTCAGGAGAGAGGTGAGGGCTAGATATGTAGAGTTTGGTATCATCTGCACAGAGATGCTAGTTGAACATATGGGAGTTTTGAGATGAGTGAAAAACAGAAGAGAAAGAAGAGGACCCAAGATAAAGCCACGGGGTTCTCTCCCAATACAAAGGGAGCAAAATATGGAAGATGACCCTATAAAGAAGACTGAAAAAGATTAGTTAAAGAGGTTGGAGGAGGCCCATTATAGAGCAGTATCATAAAACCTAGAGAAGTGAAAGTATCCAGAAGAAATGAGAGACCAATAATGTCATGATACAGAGAGGTCAATAAGGATGAAGACTAATAAAAGAAATTATCAATAAAGAGATCATTGGGCATTTTGGAGGGAGAAGTTTCAGTCCAACCTTGTAGAGGGAAGCCAGGCTACAAAAAAGTGAGAAGGGAGTGGGAGGTGAGAAAGTAGAGGCAATGAATGTTGACAGCTTTATCTGGGAGTTTGATTATATAAAAGGAAAAATTTAGCACCATAATTTGGGATGATTGAATTAAGTGAAAGTTTTCAAAAGGCAGCAGAGGGAAGCCAGTGGTTACAGAGATACTGAAAATTAGTGAGGGAGAGTGATCAAAGAGGTAAGCTCCCAGAAGAAAGAAGATAGAAAAAGAACAAGGGCCAAAGTAGAAAGTTTGATGTTGACAAGGAAAAAGGCCACCTTTTCCTTCAAGAATGGAATAAAGGAAGAAAGAATGGGGATAAGATGAAGGGATATGTGGTGGAGAACTGGGAAAAAGGAAGAAGCTTCCAACAGTTGACCTCAATAATTTTAGTAGAGTATGAGGCAAAATCCTTTTTGGGGTGGGAGTAAGGTTGAGGGTGAGGTATGATATAGGTAGTTTTCTTTGAGATGAGAAAGTTTTGAATAGCTGCTTTGGAAAATACAATAGAAAGACAATCAGGAAAAAGTTAAAAGATAGGGAGACACAAAGGCCTGGTTGAGACCCAGAATACATGATTGTGTGACTTCTTCCAGTGAGTTATAGTGGCAGGCTAGTAGAAGCAAAAAAGGCTGATAATGGGAGTGATCCAATGTTAGGATTTTTAAAAAGCTGAGTGGAGAAAAGACAAGGGAACAAGGTATTCAGGATCAAGGTGTCTTTCCTTCTGTCTTTTCAAAACCTTGCACTTAAATTATATGTTAAATAGTTTTCTGAGGTTGGCCTGGAAATTTAACCTTTATGAAAAATATTTCTTGTGTGAGAAAAGTGTATTATGAACTCAAAACAACAAACTGGTAAACAAACTTTTGGACATGGCATGTCTGTAGGTTTTACATTTTTCAAATCAAAATCAAGTAAATTTAATTTTGAGAAGTTGGAGAAAATTTCAAAATTTCAAGTTGATAAAAACTAGAAGATGGAATATCACAAAACCAAATTAGAATTAGTGGTTTGTATAGAATTTTAGACCTGGGAAGACTAGAGGTCATCTTGTCGATCTCCCACACAACTGCCAAAGTGATTTTCTTAAAGCACAGGTTTGACCATATTATTACCTTGCTCAATAGATTTTACTGGTTCCATATAATCTCTATGATCAAATAGAAACTTCACTTTTTACCATTTAAAGCCTCTTCATCCTTTTCTAATCTTAGTCATTACTCCTTTCCACACACTTAATAGTTCCAAGCATACTGGCCCAACTTACTGTTCTTCCACCTCCTCTATGTGCATTTGCACTGGCTGGGCCCCATACCTGGAATGCTCTTCCTTTCCACCTTCCCTTCCTGGAATTCTTGGTTTTCCTTCAAGACTCAACTCAAGTACTATCTTCCAAAGGAGGGCATTCCTGGTCCTTCTCTTCCCTGCTGTCTAGCTTCTAGTGTCTTCTAAGGTCACTTTGTATATATATATATGTATGTATGTATATATAGTCTCTCCCAAATTAGAATGTAAACTTCTCAAAAAGGTAGGACTGTTTTTCTTTTTGTGTTCCTTGTGCTTGGCACATAGTAGGTACTTTATAAAAGCTTTTTGATTAACTGATTGATCTTGATCTGAAGCTCTACTTTATTAACCTGAGAAGACCATCTACATCATTCTTCATAAGTAGTCATCTAATCTTTGCTTGGAGACCTCCCATGGAATGGTGGTGGTGGGAACCCATTACCTACTAGGGCAGCACTTTCCACTTTAGGTTAATTTTAATTTTTAGGAAATACCAAGCCTAAATTTTGCAACTTTGCAACTTTCATCCATTTCTTCTGCCCTCTAGGGACCAAATAGGGCAAGTCTAATCCCTCTTGATAGTCTTCAAACATCTGAAAACATCCTGTCTCTCCTAAGTTTTCTCTTCTCTAGGTGAGATGTTCATCTGATAGATGTTCATCTGTTTTGAACTCAACAGATGTTCAACTGATGTTCATCTGTTTTGAACTCAATAGCCCTTCACCATCCTGATTGCCCTCATCTAGATACTCATTTTATATATTAGTATCCCTCATGTCATCATCTGCAAATTTTGTAATTATGCCATGACAATAGCTGATATTTATGTAGGCTTTAAGGTTTTCAATGTGCTTAACATACATTATCTTATTTGAACCTCACTACAACTTTGCAAAATAGGTATTATAGGTATCATTATCCCAAATTTAGAGGTGCAGAAAAAAAGGTTCAGAAAAATGAGATGCTTTGCTCCTGGTGACCCAGCATCAGAGGGATGATTCATACCCAGATCTTCTTGACTTCAAGTTCAATATTTTTTCCAGTATCATCATAGGTCTTTGCTCCCAATGTTTTATCTTGATCCATGGTGTCAGCCATTTTGACTGAGGTAATTGATGATTTTATATAGTGTTTTTAAAATAAAAGTTTACAAAATTTTATCCTTATAACAATGCTATGAAATACTGTAAATATAACAATTAATGATAATAATAATTATGCATTATATGATAATAGAAATATTATTATCTTACAGGTGGGAAGAACTGAAGCTCAAAGAAATTATCTATGATCACACAGCTACAGAACTGAGTTTGAAACCCTCACATTAAGTCTATTACTTTCTGTTATACCATGATGCATCTTTTTTTTTTATCACAGAGGCATAGCCTTCTTATACTTGCCACAGTAAAATTAAATTCTTTATCTTTCATAGTAAAGGCAGCTAGGTAATACAGTGGGTATAGAATTAGACTTAGAGTCAGGAAATTCTGAATTCATATTATACCTTAGGTAGTTAGCTATTTGATGCTGGGCAAGTCATTTAACCTCTTCTGTACCTCAGTTTCCTCACCTGTAAAATGGAGATAATGCCACCCATCTCATAGGACTTTTATGAGGATCAAATAGGTTAATATTTACAAAGATTTTACAAACCTTAAGATGCTATATATGTTGTTGTTCAGTCATGTCTGACTCTTGTGACCCTGTGGACCATACAAACCATTGGGTTTTCTTGACAAAGATACTGGAGTAGTTTGTCACTTCTCCAGTGGACCAAAACAGAGGTTAAGTGACTTACCCAAGGTAACACAACTGTTAAATATCTGAAGCTAGATTTGAACTCAGAACTTCTTGACTCCAGGTCCAGTGCTCTATCCTCTGTCATCTAGCTGTCTTAAAATGCTATATAAATGCTAGCTATTATTAATCATCATCATCATCATCATCATCATCATCATCATCATCATCATCATCATCATCATGAAATTGGGGAGGAGTGAAATAATGATTTCTTGTAAACTCTTTGTAAGGCTTGTTCATTGTACCATTTCAAGAAATGATCTACAGATATCTTACACTGATTTATTTCCTTCTTATGTATGCATATAATTAACCTCTCTATATAGACATTTTAAAAAGCATAATTCTAGAGTGCTTAGATTTGGTAATAAAATAATTTGTGATGACTAGTTTAATTATTTTTTGATTATCAAAATTATTTAATTTTGTTCTATTTATGAACTTTCTTCTGTCTGTAACACAGTATTATTTTAGGAAAGTTGTTGTTCATTTTTCTTCCCACTTACTGTGATAAACTACATTTATGTAGAGCAATAAAACATGCCAAGTTTAGCAAAGTTAATCTGATCTACGTTACTCAAACCCTTCATAAGATTTATTAGATTCTTTGTCTCTAAGTCTAATGTGAGATGCACAGTTTAGAATAATTGTTATGTAGGCAACTGGAAGATACAATTTGAATAGGAAAGAAATTCATTACGTCACAACATTATTAGAGAAACAGATATAGAATTACTAGTGTTTAAATCTATTTTCAGTATTTTGAAATTATATGTTACATGAAAATGTTAAACTAGAGGAAGCTTTATATGATATTGAATCTCTAGTTTCTTTGAGCAACTGCCAAGGGCTAATGATCATAATAACAATTATTATTGTAATAATAACAATGAAAAGAAAGGCTATTTTAAAATATGATGCTTTTAAAAATAATATTGGAGATGACAAAGTGTGCATCATGATTTCTACAATAAAAACTAAGACCATAAAATTACATCATAATTATTATTTCCAATGAAGCATACTAATATTTCAACAGTCTTCATTATTCCTCTCTACACAGTGTCCTCTGGTGTTAAGATGAGAAGTCTTAAACACACACATGCACATACAATATATATATGTATAAGTATATATTTGCACATATATGTATGTATGTATGTCTGTATTTTCTAAATACTTTAAACAATTTTTTTTGCCTTTTGGAGGGCAATTGGGGTTAAGTAATTTGCCCAAGGTCACACGGCTAGATTTTTTTTGTGTGTGCGTTAAGTGTCTGAGGCCAGATCCGAACTCAGGTCCTTCTGACTCCAGGGCCGACACTCTACTCACTGCACCACCTAGCCACCCCTTTTTAAACAATTTTAAAGAAATTTTTGTTATGCTAATAAACACAAGATATTATATGAACATTTTACTTAAATCAGAGAAATAGAACTTCCAGCCCTATAGATAAATTAATGATTGCCTTGTGAATTATTATAAATTATTTTTATGTTTGGATTTTGTTTAGTGACTCTCAAGAACTTCTGTATCATAAAGATTCAATTAGAATTCTGGAAAATTCTTTAAGACCAGAGATGGGACAAGGGATAGCTGTAGGTAGGCAGCCAGCAATAGTTGAAATACATTTTGATATTCAATCAAGAACACTTTTAACAACTTTTTAAAATGCCCATATTTTTAACACTAGAAAATTTTGCCTTCCAAGTACACAGGAATATGGTAAGTTGGGGGTTGTATGTTATGGTGAAGGATCAAAACCTCTGAGTGACTGTAATACCCAAGGGCCACAATTCTAAGCACAGGAAGATACATTTTTCATCCCTTGAGAAAGAGGAGTGTTGACTCTGATTTAGTCTGGTCTCTTTTTCCTGATAATTGCTTTCCTTTTACTCCTGACAAATACTTTAAGGGATGATTCATTAAACCATTTGAGTAATCCCTTTGAAACATATAATTCTTTTTATCAATTTTAATTGATCATTCCTTCTTAATTGACTTATCATCCACTGACAAAGTCCAAGAGCTGAGGATGATAAGGAAAAAAAAACTAGTTTTCAGTGGTTTGGGAATCAAATGCAACATGGTACTTCATAACCAGGCTCCATTTTTTCTTGCTAATTTTCTTATATTTGGAAAAAAATTGTACTTACCAACTCACTATTTCTAACTATTTTAGGTGCCCATATAGAACAAAAGAGGGAGTCAGGACACATGGATGTTAAGGCTTGGGCTCTTAGAAATTCTGTCTAGTGATAGAATTACATAATATAAAATAAATTATTTGATCTTAAAATTATCATTGAATTTAAATTTTTTTAGATCTAACAGAAACCTCAGAGTTCAATTGATTATTTTATAGATTGGAAAACCTAGTGAGATACAGTGATTAATCCTATAGCTATTTAGTATGGCAGAGGTAGGACTAGAACTCATTTTGCTTGACTTTTGGTTCAGGGTTCTTTTTACTATATGATAATTTCTAACTAACTTGTTTATGTGTATTGGTTTCCCTCTTCTCTTTCTAGCCTACTCTCCACTCTACTCTCCAAATTCATTGGAGTCAAAGAATTTAATTTAATTATAATAAATAATTTGTCATTATACGGGATCATATAGTGATTTAAAAGCTTGTCTTGATAAGATTCAAATAATGAGCATTTTGTTAAAAAATGTACAAAATAACCTTAAAGGAATGACACCTCTATAGTCCAATCATCTCTCAAATGCATTCATGTGGTTGACCATTAGTTGTGATTTATTCAGTTACTATAAGCAGAGAGTCCTAGAAGGTTATTTTCACTGTAGTCAGGTACTATTACTTTGAAGTGCTACTACAGTGTGAAAATTTGGTTTCTTTCAATTCTTTATTGAAAGTTATATTTTTAAACTTCATTTGCTGCATTCCCTCATGTCTAATTATTGGATTGAACTTACCTAGTATCAAAATAATGTTTATGAGCCTGACTTGGTTTGAGTGATACAGTCTCAGTCTCTAGGATATATGTATGTTAAGATTCAACTGACCCAAAGATCAAGCATTGACCACCTCTTGATCTAATTGTTTGCTGTGGTACCAAACTGTTTCCTGGGTCCCTGCCCTTCACTCCTCATTCCTTATTAGGTAAATCAGAAAACACCCTGATTTCCATGGTCCAGACTACTCTTCTGTCTTGTCCCATAAATGATGGGACAATATCCTATTAGTGCTATCTCAATTCTTTGTCTAAAACACTACAGAAGTTTAAACCCCAAGTGGTTTGGGGCCTGGGCTTGCAGTATGCAGCTTTTTGTATATCTGTCAATCTATGACCACAATCAAATTTTTTTCTACCAAAAAACCCCCTTTTCCTTGATCCCAACATCTTCTAAAACTATGATTTTACATTGCTCCTGATCTGTACTAGCATAATTCTAGAAAAGGTAGGTTGTTCTTCCTGTCTCCATTTTATCATTACCCCTTTGATCTTCAGCTTCTTTCAATCTATTTCCTAATCTTGTTACTCTAGATAGTCTTTGGCATTGTGAAGGACCACTTTTATTGGGGAAACCACGTCTTCTTCTTAGGTTCACCATCATTTGCTTTTTTCTGAAGTGGATAACACCATCGAGTACTCCTTCCTTGATACTCTTCCTTCTTTTGATTCTCATGACACTGAAACTTCTTTGCAAGGTTTTTCTACCTTCTTGAACATATGGTTCCCCATGCTGGTTCCTCATTTTCTTCTTGTCCCTTAAATATGAGTGTTCCTGAGGTTCTGACCTTGTCTTTCTTCTCCCTCTTGGTAATCTCAGTGACTAATATAATGTCACTAATCACTTCTATCCATATGACTATATGTCTCACACATGTGACTCCAATATCCTCATTTCTAGCCCTGATATCTCCTTGGAACATCAATCCTACATTTTTGATTGCCTCCATAACCTCTTCTACCATCAACTCAATATGAGCCAATATGATGCAACACAAAGCTCACTGGCTTTAGAGTTCAAGGACCTGGGCTCAACTCTTACTGTAGATACTTAGGTGACCTTACCTTATGAATTTAGCTTCTTTTGACCTCAGTTTCCTCATTGATAAAGTGAGGGTGTTGTACCATATGACCATTAAGTTCCTTTGCCAGCTCTCGGTCTATGTCTCAAGCTGAGGTCATGATCTAATTCCCCAAACCTACTCTCCTGCTATATTTTCTTTGCTTTTTTTTTTTTTGAGGGCAATTGGGGTTAAGTAACTTGCCCAAGGTCACACGGCTAGGTTTTTTTGTTTGTGTGTGCGTTGTGTCTGAGGCCGGATCCGAACTCAGGTCCTTCTGACTCCAGGGCTGGCACTCTACTCACTGCGCCACCTAGCCGCCCCTCCTGCTATATTTTCTATCTCTATTGATGGTACTACCATCCTTCTTTCTATTCACTCAAGCTCAAAAAATTAGTCACCTTTGACTTTTCTCTCTCCTTTACTCCCTCAAGTCTAATTAATTGCCAAGTTTTCCTTATTCTATCTCTGCAGTACCTTTTGCATCAATCCTCTCCTTTCAACTTATTTTGAAACAGTTCTAGTTCAGGCCCTCAACATTTCTCACCTGCACTGTTGTACTACCTACCGGCATTACTCTTGCCTCTAGTCTCTTCCATCTTCAGTCTATTGCTACCTGTACAGTTTCAAATCCACCACCTTAATCAGTTGAATCTTCTTCCCCAAGTCCTTGGATAGCTTTCCATAACCTTCTGAAGAAAGCATAAACTCCTTTTCTTGAACTTTAAGCCCCTCTCTATTATAACTACCTTTTAGTTCTTATCACAGAACTTTCTTTCATGTACTGTACATTCCAACTAAACTGGTCTACTTATCACTACTGTTCTCAGTTCTTGTTCTATTTTCTGCTATTTCCTTGACCTTGCTCATGCTGCCTCCTCCCCCCATCATAGATTTTTCACTTCTATCCTGTTAAAAGTCTTCTATTCCTACAAGGCCCAAATCAGGTGTCACCTCCTTCATGAAGCTTTTCCTAATTCTCCCTGCTGAAACTGTACTCTCCTTCCTTATTCTTCTCATCATGCCATATCTAGATCTCTCTTGGTACTTACCTCATGCTACTGTCTGTCATAGTGCTTTTAGTAATCATCCACTCATTAAATTATCAGTTTCCTGTGAGTATTCTTTTCTTATTCTTATTTCATCTTTGGCATTTTGGGGTACAGTGCATAGAGTGCTGGACCTAGAGCAGAAAGACTCATCTTCTTGAATTCAAATCTGACCACAGACACTTATTAGCTATGTGATCCTGGGTAAGTCACTTAACCCAGTTTGCTTCAATTCCTTATCTATAAAATGATCTGGAGAAGAAATGGCAAACCGCTCTAGTACCTTTGCCAAGAAAACCTCGAATGCAGTTATAAAGTTTGAAATGACTCAACAACAATAACAATGACAACAATTTTCTAATGCTTTGCAATGTAGCCTACACAGAGTAGTTGCGTAACAAATATTTGATGAATTGAAACAACATATTTCTTGAGTTTTTGTACAGAAGATGACTGGCAGAAACAAAATAAGTTGGGAGTAATTCTTTGACGTCATTGAATTGTCACTTGATTCATCGATTCAACTGATTCACTTTTTTACTTGTTTACTGTCATTTAACTGCAACTCAAGTAGTTTTAGTATGTCTGGAAGCAATTACACATGTATACTGGGTACTATCCTTTCTCAGATGTCTTTAGGAGAAAGAATTTCTGGAAAGACTTAGGGACAGTGGGCCTAGAGCAAGGTATTAGATAACCTCTGGAGGTTCCTTTCTGGTCTAGACTTCCACGATGCTCAGCCACTAAGGTCTGGTAGCTCTCAATGTAAGTGCTTATTAATGAAATCATAAATCACAAACAACAGATGTCATACCTCACTTTCAAGAAATCTCTTAAGTTTTGTATTGAGGTTAATTGTGTAGGACACCTTGATCTTGTTTCTACAGAAACTTCTGTATTTATATATGATGGAATTAAATTATCTTTTTTTGGGGAGGGGAGTTGGTTTTATTTCCTAATACTTTATTTGTGTTAGGTAATTGTTCCTACTTATTTTTTCCTTGTAATATACCTTACTGAGGATCAGGCATTGTGGGAACCACCTGTAATGTGTTTTGCCCCTATGTAAATATATACATTAAATGTCTTTCCTGAATAATATTTCATGCTTTCCTTTTGTATTCATTTGAACCTCACTGAAAGGTCAATGCAAATGAATAAATTTGGCCTTCAGACTTGTAGTGTAGGAGTTTTATTTTTTAAATTACTCTCTAAAATGATAAATCAAGCATATTTTGCTCAACATTTTCCCTTTATATTGGAAAGGATCATATTAACTGTATTTGTGTAGTAAAAAAATTTTCATCCAAAGAGATACTATGATCCTCTGGATCTGTGATGTACATATTTAATTAGCCATTCATATAGATTTTTTTACTCTTGTATTTAAAGTTTTAAACATTTTCATTAGTGAGAAATGAAGATAGAATGGCTTTTCACTATTTTTTTCTAATTTTTTGGTCTTTATTAATTTGTTTGTTTACTTTTAGTTTACAAGATCCAGTCCCACAACTACTTGAGTTTCAAATTTTCTCTCCCTCTGTCCCCTCCCCCCACATGATGGCATACAATCAAGTATAGGATCTGCAAATACTTTCACATTAGACATTAGTCAGGTTATAAAGAAGGATTGTATCAGATGGAATGAACAATGGGAAATAGGAAACAAAACCAAACAAAAACCAAAGAAAAAGAAAAAGCTCAAGTAGTTTGCTTCAACCAGGATTCAAACTCAGTTCTTTCTAGTTCTTTCTCTGGATGTAGGCATCTCTCTCCATCATGAGTCTTTTGGGATTGACTTATAACCCTGCATTGCTGAGAAGAGTCCAGTCTATCATAGTTGGTCATCACACATATGTTGTGTCTGTGATTGTGTACAAATTTCGCCTGGTTCTACTCTTCTCACTCAGCATCAGTTTGTATAAGCCTCTCCAGGTAAATATGAAGTCCATCTGCTCCTTGTTTCTTATAACACAATAGTATTCCATTACATTCATATACCACAACTTGTTCAGCCATTCCCCAATTGATGGGCATCCCCTTGATTTCCAATTCTTTGCCACCACAAAAGAACTGCTATAAATATTTTTGTACATATGGGTCTTTCTCCCACTTTTATGATCTCTTTGGGATACAACCCTAGAAGTGGTATTGCTGGCTCAAAGGGTGTGAAATTATTTATAGCCCTTTGGGCATAATTCCAGATTGCGCTGCAGAATGGAAGGATCTGTTCACAACTCCACCAGCAATGCATTAGTGTTCCAATTTTTCCATATCCTCTCCAGCATTTGTCATTTTCCTTTTTTTGTCATCTTAGCCAATCTCTGACTGGTGAGATGTGGTATCTCAGAGTTGTTTTGATTTGCATTTCTCTAATAAATAGTGAATTAGAACATTTTTTCATATGCTTATAGATATCTTTAATTTCTTCCTCTGAAAACTGCCTGTTCATATCCTTTGACCATTTATCAATTTGGGAATGAATTACTTGTATTCTTATAGATTTGACTCAATTCTCTGTAGCCTTTCACTATTACTTATGAAATAAAGGTATAGGAACTGGAACTAATTTTTTTTATCATATAAAGAACTACCAATTGAAGAAACTTCCTTTATCAATACAAGTCAGTACCATCTCTTCAACTTAAAGTCTTAGAGAACTGCCTAGGGCAGAGAGGTTAAGTGTTTTTCTGAATCAAACAGTCAGTAAGTGTCAAAGGTTGATCTTGAACCCACATCTTCCTAGATCTGAGGACAGCTTTTTATCTACTATCCTATGCTTCCAGTAATGGTCTAACCCCAAAACATTGACTTCCAGTTATCGACACTATAATTTCCCTAATGCTATGATCTTCCAACTCTTCTTTACTTCTCAGAAATAAAATTTGCTGTCTGTTTCCATCAATCTATTGAGACTTCTTTCTCAATCTATATGAGACTTTTCATCATTGGCCTCCTAATTATCAAAACAAATGCCCTTTTCTCAATTTTCATTCTCCTTAACCTATCTAAAGCATTTCAGGTTGATGACCATCTAGTACTTCTTGACATTTTCTTTTCCTTTGAGTGTCATAACATTATCCTTTCCTGGTTCATTCTGTAACTATCTGATTACTTTTTAATGATCTCTTTCACTGATCCATCCACCTCTGTACTGGTGTTGATGCATGCAAAAGCCTTTACTAAGTTGAATGTGGTAGGTACTATGCTAAGTGATTGGGAATATTCTGCCTTTATTTAGGACCTTATATTCTAATAGGGGTAATCAATACATATAGGAGAATGATGTTCAGGGAAGGAAGTTTTGGCCTGGGGGCCACAGGAATGGTGAAAAGAACCATAGGGCCATGAACTGACATATTCATTCTAGGAGCAACAATAGTATTGATTTGATTACTGTTTGCAGAGCAAGAAGTGGAAAGTGAGCTAGGGAAAGGTGAGGGAGGGTGATATATTTTTTTCCCTTGAAGAGCAGATGGCAATATGTCTCAGGGTGCTGGATGGGCAATATGGTCTGAGACTACCTCATTATAGCAGGTCAGGTGAATTTGTATTCTCAGCAATTAAGATAGCTCCACCTTAGGATGGGCATTCCAAAGTTAAATAGATGAACTCCCCTAGGCACAGTATATGCAAGGTTGGACCGGAGAATATTATTCAAGGTGGGAAAAGGGGGTACAATATGTCAGATAGCAAGATGTCCTGGTTGGACAGATATAAAGCATGTTCTAGGACTAACTAGATATGGTAGGTTAGTTGAGTTTGATCTCATTCACCAATGGGGCAGCTCCATTCCATTAGAGAGTAGAATTTCCAAGTTGAATGTTCCCCAATAGTCTTCTCCCTTCCCTCTTCTTTTGTCTCTCTATACTCTCTTTCCAAGCAATCTCATTTGCCTTCATGGCTTCAATCATCTGAGATAACTCTCAGAATTTTGTGTGACCAGTCTCAGACTTTAAATTACTTCTAGATCTGTACTTTTCAGTTACAGACTTCCCATCTCACATTTCCATCTGCCTTCTTGGCATCTCTACCTGGCTGTCTTGTTAATTTCACATGCCCACTACATAAACTCATTAGCCCTCCATGGAAACAAATCATTTCCCCAACTTTCTGTCTTCTGTCAATGACACTGCCATGCTTCCAACACACCGAGGTTTGAAAACTTAGGACCTAGCTTTCCTGTCTCTTATATTCTATTTCTCATCAATTAATAAGTTTGTTAATTAATTCTTCCTCTGAGATGTCTTTCATATCTTCATCATCATTATTATCATTGATAATCATTTATCAAACACTTATTATGTGCCAGGCATTATAGTAAGCTTGGGGAATACAAAAAAGGACATCTCCATTTTCTCCACTTATTATATCATCATCCTATTTCAAGATGCAGAAATCTTGCTTAGTTTCTTGTTTATACTCTTCTAAATTGCTTCCCTGATATGAGGCACTCCCCCTCTCTCCTATCTACCCTTTGTATAGTTACCTTATTAATGAATACATCTGGCCATGTTGTAACCTTACTAAAATTATTGAGTGGTTTTCTATGTTCCACACAAAAATATCATCTTCTTAGTCTGACATTTAAGATCTACCACAATCTATCTATAGTCTACCTTTCTAGTTTCATTTCGCTTCATCTTCCAGCACCCACTCTAGAATCATTATCTCTTCTTCAATCTTGTCCTGCCTTCTGCTCCCTCTGTGTATCCACTTAGATCCTCTTCTGTTCTGGTATATCTTTTGCCTTTTGAAACTCATATCTTCCTTCAAGGCCAACATCAGGTGCCATTTCCTCCATGAAACCTTTCCATATCTCCTTCAACAAAAGTGAATTTTACCTCCTCAAATTTCATGTAGAACCCTGCCTAGATGTTTCCTTAGTACTTATTGCCTTCCACCTTGAATAATATACATTTATATACATGTTCTCCAACTCTGTAAGCCCCTTGAAGGCAGGGGCAATGTTATTTTTTATCTTTGCATCTCCTGCACTGAGCACAGTGCCTTGCATGTAATTGGAATTTAATAAATATCTGTCTAATGTACTTGGATAATTGAATTGACAGGTTCTTGTGACCTTTGGGGAGGTCAGTGTGGTGTAGTAGAAAGAATATCAGGTTTGGAGACAGAAGACCTACTTTTGAATTCTTGCTCTGTTACTATCTGAACAGAACCTGGCATATAGTAAGTGCTTAATATATGCTTCTTGACTGACTTTGTAAATGTCACTTCAAAATATAATAATAGCTAGCATTTATAGAGTACTTTAAGACTTTAAAAATGACTTACAGATATCCTCACAAGAACCATGGATCAAGGTAGATGGTGTACTTAGCCCTATTTTGCAGATGAGAAACTTAGGCAGATAGAAATTAAGGTTCTCAAGGTGCTCAAGGTTACACAGCTTATAAGTATCCAAGGCTATATTTGAATTCAGGTCTTTCTGATTCCAGACCCACAACCCTATCCATTGCAACATCTAGCTGTTGCTTCATTGCTCTTGTTTACAGCCTCCTTATGGGTAAAATAAAAGGGTTGGATTAGATGATCTCTGAGGTGTCTGGAAGCTCTAAATCCTTTAAATCTATAGTATTATTGTTTCCAGAAGGTCAGCAAAGGCAATAACTTTATGTGAGTTTTGCTGATCAAATGAGAAAATATTTGTAAAAAGTACTCAGCACAGTGACTGGCACATAGTATGTACTATCTAAATGCTTATTCCCTTCTCTTCCCTTGTGAAGATTTCTTTTTACTTGCTATGGGCATTTTCTGTTCTTCTGTATCAAAAGATTTTAAAATAAACTGCAGTACATGGTAGTAGCTTTTGTTTTTAATCTTATCTTTAAATGTTCATGAATATATGTAACTACCAAGACTTTAAGTCAGAATAGCACTGTCAATACTGTTCAGATTATGAGAACAGATGCCTACTTGTTAGAGGGCTCAGTTTATTTTTGTGGCCGTAATCACAAGAGATCATGAATGGCAGGAATGGTTGCAGGAAACAGAAAATTTTGAGTCTGTTCCATGTTTTGTCATTATTTAGAAGATAATTGAAGTTGAAAGGGTAGGACCTTTAATGAGCTGCTTAAATTCCTTAATCGCTGGAAGACTGGAAATTAGTGAGACATATGTAGTTCTACATGAGTGAGCATGTAGAACTACTAAGGCTATTATTCAATCAGTCAACAAGCATTTGTTAAGTGCCTACTATGTGTAGGTACTGGAGTAATGGAAAGAATGTAGGACTTAGGGTCAAGAAGACCTAGGTTCAAATTCCCCATTAGACACTTATTAGTATGTGAAGCTGGGCAATCACTTAACCTAACTGTGCTTCAGTTATCATCTTATTAAAATGAGGAGGCTAGACTCAGCCTCAAAGGCTCATTCCATTTTTAAACATATGATCCTATGATACATATACAAAGAATGAAATAATCCCTACTCCCAAGGGGCTTCCCTCCATCCTTGTACTGGGATGTGTACTGGGTAAATATAGAGAGAATAGATACAGAGTAATAAATTCAAGGTAGTTTGAGAAAGGGCATTAGCAGTTGTGAGAAGGATCAGGAAAGGTTTAATATAGAAGGCTGTGCTTGAGCCGAGTCTTGAAGGAAAAGAGAGGTTCTATGAAACAGTCAGTTTCAGGAATGAAAGGCACTCAGGAACCCATTGAGGTGGATTGAGAAGATGGAATGTCTAGTGTGAGAAATACAGAGAGCCTAATTTATCTGAATGGAAGAGCACAGGAGAGGCAGTAATGTAAAATAAGACTGGAAATATAGGTTGGGGCAAGTTTATGAAGGACATTAAAAGCAAAACAGAAAAGGTTTATGTTTGATTCTAGAGTAGGGGCTCTTGATCTGGGTTCTGCAGATCCTCAACAATTCTATAGATGGACTTAGAGAGTCTATGAATCTGCAGATCCTCAAGAATTATATAGATGGATTTCAGAGAATCTGTGACCAGAGGAATAGAGGATAATGTAGGGAATGATGTCAAGGGATTTTGAGATGAAGAAAATGGAAAAGAGGGGATCAAATCAAATGGTCTCAATTTTCTTAGTAAAGGATAAATTTCTCAACTGAGAAGTGAGGAGAGAGGGAAAGGTATAGGAGGCTTCAAGAGGAAAGAGAAAGTTTGGAATAGCTTTTGTGGGGAATGAGATATGGAAAAAAAAGATATTTTCACTAACATTTGGTTTCCTTTGTAATTCACTATGTTAAAAAATTAATTTAAGGGGCGGCTAGGTGGCGCAGTGAGTAGAGCACCGGCCCTGGAGTCAGAAGGACCTGAGTTCAGATCAGACCTCAGACACTTCATGCACACACAAACAAAAACCTAGCTGTGTGACCTTGGGCAAGTTACTTAACCCCAATTGCCCTCCAAAAAGCAAAAAAAAAATTAATTTAAAAGTATTATTCTGAGAAGGGGATACAGACAACAGAGACTGCCATATAGGTCCATGGTACAAAAAAAAAGGTGAAGAACATCTATTCTAGGGTCAATAGGAAATTATTGAAGATTTGTCTGTTAATAGTATGATCAGATCAATGCTTAAGGCACGAGACAGGGAGAACAATGAAGAGGCTGTTACAATGATCTAGACAAGAGTTGAAGGTTTGAATTAATGTGGCAGTTTTGTGGGAACATGTAGTGGCAATCACTCTGTCATATGCAGGATGGCTGCTAGCACAGGTTCTTAGATCTGCTCTACTAGGAAAGATAGCAGCTTAAAGGGTCAACAATCTTTTTTAATTACATTCACTAGTTCAGGGGAAAAGTCAGCACCCCAAACTTCAGAGAAAACACAAAGAAAATACAAGCAGAGAAATAAAGACTAACAGGGCTCTGATTGTCTGAGTCAAAGCAATATTTTCTATACACTTTATATACATCCCTACACCCCTGGATGGAGAGAGTCTTTACATCTGAGCAGTCAGGGATCTCTGAACATAAGGCCACTCAGAATCTCCACCAGGGAATCACAGGATCCTTCTCATAAGTGAGCCCTTAATGCAAAATACCAACTTAGAGTATATATACACTTCTCAGAACCAGAAGGCATCACAACCCTTGTGACTCAGTGCCTAATTAGAAATTAGCAAAAGGTGTGAAAGCCTTCCTACAAGAAAGCCTCTCCTAAGAAAGCTTCCCTTAATGGGCTCCATATGAGGCCTATTAATGGGTGGGGAAGATCTTATATCGCATTAACATTATAGTACAGAGAAAAGGTCAGATGTCAGTGATGTTGTGGGGGCAGAAAAGGCAAGATTTGGTAATTTTTGGGTTTGAGAGAATAGGGAGACTGTAATGATGATGGTGTTTTTGACCAACCTAGGGAAGTTTCAAAGACCAGAGGGTTTGGTAGAAAAGATAATGAGTTCAGTTTTTGAGATGTTCAGCTTGAGATGTCTCTGGGACATTCTGTTTGAAATGTTTATGATACTTTTAGTGATACAAGATTGAAGTTCAGGAGAAACATTGGTACTGGATATATACACACACATACACACACACACACACACATATATATATAAAATATACATCCATCCATATATATATACATACATACATATATATACACACATATATACATATACATATATATATATATACACATATATAGTTATCTTCATGGAGACCTTATGAGTTTATCAAAACAGAGTATAGAGAGAAGAGGATCTAGTACAGAAACTTGGGAACCACTTAGAGTTAGGGGACATTATATGGATGATCAGACAGCAAAGGATACAGAGAAACAGTGGTCAGACACTCGAAAGGAAAACCAGGTTACAAAATTGTCATGAGAACCCAAAAAATATTCAGGAGAAAAGGGTGGTCAACAGGATCAAATACAGCAAATTCAATAGATAAGTAGAGAAGTATGAGCAAAGAGCAAATAGGAGAATACTGGTAAGTTTGGAAAGAGCAGTTTAAATTTAATGATGAGGTTTGAAGCCATGTTGCAAAGCGTTGAGGAGCGAATATGAGAAGAGGAAAGGAATGCAGTGAGTATACACAGCCTTTCCTTCACTTCCCTTTCTTTTCCTTCCCCCCCCCCCCTTTTTTTTTGGACTTAGGCTAAGAAGGAGAGGAGAGATAGATATGATAATAATTTGATGGGATGGAAGCAGTAGTATTCTGGTAAATCTTTAATAACTAGCTTCCCAGAAAATGTACTTTTAAGAGAAATCTGCATCATTAACATTTTCCCCATCACTTTCTTAAGTCTAGATGATCAACAAAACAATAAATCAAGTCTAATTTGTAACACTGTCAATATCTGAAGTGTAAATATTCACATTCAAAATTTAATAATTGAATCTTAGGAGTCAGTTAGGTTAGCTCTGAAATACCCCTGGATGATATGGTCTAGTGAAGGGAAGACTTGGGTGTGTTTGAAGGCAGTAGGGTAGGACCAAGTACATAAGGAAAAGTTGAAGTTCAGTGGTGGTGGTGGGGGGAAATGACTGATTTGTAGAGGAGATCAAGTGCACATGTAGAAGTGCTGGCTTTGGCAAGGAGAAGGGCTATGTTATTGTCAGAAACCAGAGGAATGGAAGCTATGGTGAGGTATGATGTCAAGGGGTTTTGAGATGAATAGAATGGGAAAATAGGGGGCTTATGTCAAATAACCTCAATTTTCTCAGTAAAGGGCAAACTTCTCAACTGAGTGGGGCAGAGAATATGGAAGCTTCAAGAGGAAAGAGAAGTTTTGGGATAGCTTTTGTGGGGAGTGAGATATGGAATCAATTAAGGAGCAATGACAGGACTATCTTGCTTTATAGAGAGGGACCAGTTGAGGTTGGATAGCATGGATTTATAATGTACCCAATCAGCATGTATGTCTACAGTATGACTTTCCCCTCAGTTTAACAGCTCAGGACGAGGAGGGAAGAAAGGAGACGGTAAGAGTTATTCAGGATTTAGATGTAGCAAGATATGAGCAGTGATAGGACAAGGGAACAGGAAATTCAAGAGCAGAGGGAAGTGTGGAGTTGAAATCTCCAATAATAAGCTCAAAATTGGAAAGGGAAGAAAACAAAGTCAAAGCGAGGCTAATGGCTGAGAAAATACCAGGGAGAAGAGGAGTAGGAGGTCTCTGGGGTTGAATAATAGGTTTTGGGGGATTGAGGGATCAGGAGAGATGGGATGATAGTTAAGATAGAGAAATGGTGGTTTCTAATTTTTAAAATGTGACACTGGTGGGTAATGATAAGATTTAATGAGTAATCAGCACTCTGTATGGATGAGGTAGAGTGAATGACAATATCATAGTATTTAAGGAGGCCAAAAATTGAAAGATAAGGGAGTTTGAGAGAGCATGTAAATGGATATTAAAAGGAAGGAGCTGGGGAAGAGAGGAACTGGAAAGCCAGGGGTGCTGAGCTTCTTGAGAAATAAGGGAGAATGACAAGGAGGTTGACAATAGCCTTCATAATATGGATTGAGTGGAAAATTTTAATTGAATGGACTTGAGAGAAGCAGAGGTTGTGGAGTAATGGTGGTAAAAGGAGAATCTAGACGTGGTGGTGGCACTTGAATATGCTGATATCCATTCTTGGACTGGTGTGTGTGTGTGTGTGTGTGTGTGTGTGTGTGTGTGTGTGTGTGTGTGTGTGTGTGTTGGGAGGCTATGATAGAGGGTACAGCCAATACAGGAGAGCATGGAATGCAATGCCATCAGGGAGAAGCCATGTCTTTGTGAGCACTAGTAGATGGAAGGAACATGAGAAAAGGGGTTCCAGAGGGCAGAGTAGAAGTGATTGGATTGCAGCGGGACTAGGTGGGGTAAAGTGGAGGAGAATGGGGATGAGAGAATGGGGAAGTGAGTATGGGGGATAATTTGCTACTATGGAGTCAGTGATTGCTTAATACAAGGATAATGAGGGAAATAGCAGGTGGGAGATTGTTAGCTATAGATGTAGTAGTGGCTGTCAGATGAATTTTATAGCTCAGTTTCCAAGTGGTATTGCAGAAGAAATTGGTCATCCCTGGTTGGAATTGGGTTTAGCACTGTCTTGAACTATAGCTGTTCCTCTTTTTCAGATTGGGTGGATAAGACGTAAGGGGCAGTTTTTTCCCCAGTTAGCAGAGGGCATTGGTCTGGTGCTTAGCAAAGTACCTTGCACATAGTACCCACTTAGTAAATGTTTGATGGATTATGGTGATGCTGATGATGATGATGTCAATGCCTGGCCAAGCCTTGGACTGATGCCAAATAGTAACCATGGTAATAGGCACAATTATACATTTCATGAAGACCATTCGGTACTAGTGAAAGATATCACTAGATGATGTCTTTTGAATAACCAAAGTTTAATCATAGTTTCATGGAAGTGACTCTTCCTTGTTCTGGAACCAGAGAAACTCTTAGAATAGGAATAAGTTTAATTAAACCTATGGTGATACTAGCAAATTCATTTTTTTAACAACAGGCAAGATATCCAGATTAAAAAATTGGAGTTCTTTGGTCAACCATCCTTTATAGAGACAATGCTTTTCTTACTAAGGTGAAGGACAAAATGCCAAGATACAAAAATAAGGTGACTGTGATTCTTTTCTCTGACTATGAATATATTTGTATCACCTCAGGAGAAAATCAGAGGGAATAAGGGTAAAATTAATTTCTAAAATAAAAAATCCATTTCCCCCTAAAATAAGAGGAATTGACACTGAGGGTTAATCACACATGAAGTGCTGAATACTTTTTTAGTTGATTTACTCAATAGACATCATCAAAGAATATGAACAGTGACCCACCCCTCATCTTCTTTCCTTCCTTCCTTCTTCCATTTCTATCTTTCTATCAATCTAATAATATCTACATATTTGTTGTTATCTTTCATTTTTTATACCATAGTGATTTCCTCTCAAGTTAGTCTTACTCCCACAAAATACTCTCTTCAGTTAATTAGTTACAAACATTTCATAATCATCTATTATATGCCAGACACTCTGCTAGGTCCTGGGCATACAAAGTCAAAAGTGAAACAGTCATTACCCTTAAGGAGCTTGCATTCTCTCAGAAGACATGAATGTATGTAAGGAAGTATAAAATTTATATAGTAATGACCCCAATTGCCTTGCTTTCACCAAAGAAAGAAAGAAAGAAAGAAAAATTATATAGTAAATGTATTTTCTGGTGTATGTGTGGCTCCACTATTTTGAACAGTACTACTACAATGGAGCTACAATATTTGAAACTCCTCATATGATTTACTGTTGCATGGATTTATTTTAGCTTTGCTACATAAAACAAAATGGAATCCATTGGAATTCTCCCATTCTTGTTATTTTTTTTGACAGCATCCTCTCCCTACTTTCCCCCAATGAGTAAATAATGAAAGAAAAAAAGTGAGCAGTTTTTTCATACATGATATTCTCTAAATAGTTTGAATTCATTATTGTTGTTATTATTATAAGTTCACTAATTTTACCAACAGTTTTGGTATTAAATGAACGAATCTTTGGTATAGGGAGACATAAGTACTTAATAAACTGTGGAATAATGTCTTTTCCTTTTGATCAGTTTCCCTTCCCCAATTAAAATGAAAATGAAGACATCCACATCTTGTTGTTTGTCCTTTGTTCTTGAAGAGGACCATAACATCAGGAAGGTGATGCCATGACTTGCAAGTGAATTGGACTTAAGTTAAGGAGGGTTGTGCAAAGTTACTAACCTCACTTTCTTCTATAGAGCCATTGGGACCCAGTGGCAAGGATAGATTAGGATGAGTGGAGATGGCTCCCACATTTTATAATAAATTTAGAGGAAATACAAAGACAAATATTATCAGGCTTCTTTTTACCCTTAACTATTTCCCCTGAGTGGAATGAATTGGTTTCAAATCAGCAAGGAAGAACAGAAAGAGCACTGACTGGAGTCAAGAACAAGGATTCAAATCCCACCTTTGACACCTATTAACTGTGGGATGTTGTGTAAGTCATTGAATATCCTTGGGCCTCAGTTTTCTTCTTTTTAGGGGGTTTCATGATATTTCCTCTAAGGTCTCTTCCAGTTCTAACTTTTCCCCCCAGTTCTGTTTTTATGATCCTTTACTTAGGAGAAGAAAAAAACAGGGATATTTAAAAGATATTTTAGCTTTAATTTTTTTTCTTTTTGGGGCAGGGGTGGGAAATGGGGGTTGCTGGGAAGCAGAGAACTTGTGCATATGGCATGTGTTGGTCTGTAAACAGTAAAATAAGGATGGAAGAAAAACCACAAATGAACTTCCCCAGGCTACATTGTAAAAGCAGTGCTCTTGTTCTTCTTTCAAAGATTTTAACTTTGTTTCTACTCTAATTCAGGCACAAAATTGCATGTAAAATTCAGTTACATCTCCAGTTGATGCCTTAGTCAAAAAGAGTGCTTAATTCAATTTAAGAATGACTCATTTTATTTTTATCTGTATTATTTATGCATGTAAATAATTGCAGGTGCAAAAACAGAGGGGATCTTTTCTCTCTCAGAATTTGGCCTTAAAGGGTTGGTATACCAGGGCAATAACACCTGGACAAGTTAGGTCCTGTAATATTCTCTTTGCCTTTGTCTTGAATCACTTTGGTGACTGTTAGTTTTAAGAAAGGAGGAAGTGCAAAGAAGAAATAAGTTCTTCCCACCTCCTGTAAAACAAGATATTTCCTGTGAATATTTTCCTTTCAGGACCTGGAAACTACCCTTTACTGCCCCCCTCCTTCCCTACCCCAAACAAACAGTACACAGAGAATCTGTTCTACATTGAAATATAACATGTGGGGTTCCCACTGGGAAGAAAACTTTGCTATCCTTTTCAGAAACATTGGTTGGGAAATGAAATTTCTGTAAATAGTTGCTGAAGGGGATTGGAATTCCCTGATGGGACAATTTGATAGGTCATCTACAAGTAAAATGGGAATTTTGATTGTATAAAAATGTGGTGGTGTTTTCTAAATCCCAAAGATTGGTCATCTGTGGGGAAACATGACCCCAGGAAAAATAGAACTCTTAAATCTGAAAGCTTAAAGGGACTTTCCTTCCTTCCTTCCTTCCTTCCTTCCTTCCTTCCTTCCTTCCTTCCTTCCTTCCTTCCTTCCTTCCTATTTTTCCTCTTTCCTTCCTTCCTTCCTTCCTTCCTTCCTTCCTTCCTTCCTTCCTTCCTTCCTTCCTTCCTTCTTTCCTTCCTTCCTTCCTTCCTTCCTCCCTTCCTTCTTTCCTTCTTTCCTTTTTCCTCCTCTCCTTTTCCTCCCTCCTTCTCTCCCTTCTCTCCCCACCCCCTTCCCTGTCCCTTCTCTGTCCTTGTCTCTGTCTCTCTCTCTCTGTTTCTCTCTCTGTCTATCTTTCTCTCTCAAAAAAAGGTGCTTATGGACTTGGAAGACATCCTATAGCAGTTTTGCTTTCCACATAATTATGAAATCCTTATGTACAGGATTTGATTGATAAGTAAATGGGACCAATATAAACCTGTCAGTTTAGATGTAGTCTCAGGTTCAAATGGAACTCAACATGTCTTAAAACATAGTCCAGTACCATGAATCCTAGCAACCACAGGGTGAAGATAAAGTAATAATTAATGGGCATAGCAAATAGCAAATGGTTTCTACACATCCATCAAAAAATAGGAAAGCCCACAAAAATGGTGCTGTGTGCAATTTTCACTTAGAACATTTTTGCTGCTCAGTAAATGTTAATAATAATAATCACATTTTATTAGAAAGAATGCACATTTATGAGCAAGCTAGGTGGTCTCTTTGGGTCTCTGCCAAGATATAAATGCTGCCTTCATTGTTGTTCAGAATCTTTCCACATATTTCCTACACCCCCACACCCATTCTGCAAAATCTAGAGGAAGAAAACAGCCAATTTACCCAGAAAAAGGGAAATCTCAATGTGTAAGTATCCATGAGTTTTTACTTCATCTGAGAGAGCTTCTTCAAATTGCAAAGTTCTTCCAGAAATCCATAATGATTTAGAACCAAAGCGAACACAAACATAAATTTAAAATAAGGAACAAAATCTAGTTATAGGGATGTCAATAGAAAGAATGCTAGATTTGGAGTCAGATATGAGTTCAGATCTTAGTTCCACTACTTACTGTGTGTGAGACGTTGGAGAAATCACTTAACTTCTTTGAGGTTCAGTTTCTTTATCTGAAAAATTAGGGGATGGGACTAGAACCAGCAGTGTCTGAAGTGCTCTGTTGTACCTGTACTTTGCTGATTAATAAATGATTGGGAAATGTTTAACAAAACAAATAAAAATGCAATAGAACACAGATAATGTTAACATATGTTTTCTTTTTTAAATCAATATCCTGGTTGCAGTTTCTTTTTGAGTTTAACACCACTGGATTAAATGGTCTCTATGGTCCCTCCTAGCTCAAAAGCTTATGATTCTGTGACCCCTTTCTTATGATATAGTTTTCTGCTGCTTGTTCTAGGATTGCATCAGAGAGCTGTGCATTCAAATCTGAGACATACTAACTTAATGACTGAAGCTAGTCACTAGCTAGTGCCTGTAGTAGTAGCTAGTCCATGACTGGGTGAGTCACTTAATGGGTTCTTCAGGTACTCCCAAGGATTAAACTGCTAAGTCATGGATGGTTTTGATTTGGGTTGATAAAGGGAATCCCCCACACTGATGAAATCACAATTCCTAAGTATGTTTCTGATTCAAGTTTGTATATTCATGGTTTTTATATGACAACTGATATACTCACCTGTGAACAAAAATGTGAAACAAAAAAGTGACCACTTTAGAAACTAGAAATGAGATAACAGTTTAATTAACAAGATGATACTATGCTGTGTAGACTAAAATGTTTTTTAATGTGGTGAATACATAAGAAAATTTGGGGAAGTAGCTAGAAAGAATAGTTTATAGGAAATGCAATGATTTCCAGAGATCTTTCAGGCTACCTCTTTGTGTTCAAATAGGCTGTTTTGTGCCTATATATACCCTAATAACAACCACAATCCATTGTTAGAAAAGGGGGCAATTATAAAATTCCTACCTAGACCTGAACAATTATATGTTAGACCTCCATTTAGAGAAGGTGAAATAAGATATTTTCACACATTCTCTGACTCTATTTCTGCTACTGTCTGGGTATTCTCTTTTCCAGTACAGAGACAACCAAGGGCTCAGAACCATGCAATTCAGATATAGTATCTGCTAGAGTTTTTTCCTCAAGGTTCCCCCCCCGCCCCCCCCCCCCCTTCCCCGGCATGATAGGACACAGGGACTCATAGCTGCACATGACACTTACAGAATTTGCCAGCCACCACCAAGCATTATTATTGATTTTCCCCTACAAATCAATTTGCTTATTCTTGGAGCAAATTCAAGCCTCCTAGGGATTTGTGTCTGACCTCACCTACAAACAGTTGGGGATCCACACCCAGATATGCCCAGGAACCACTCATGCTGGCTCACAATCACATTATCTTACCTTTCAAAACTACTCCCTCTAGCAACTCAAATCACCACAGTGTTTATTCCACACCCATTCTCTGTCCTTCAGTCTTCATACACAATCTCCCCTATACCAAACAATAATTACCGAAATAAGAGTAAATGTTTTGATATTATAGATGGTAAAGGTCAATTATGGGCAATTACACACCCCTCCCCCCCACCTTCCAAACAGTGCTCTGCTTTTCCAATTAAACATTTCCAAAGCTTTATTTGATACTCTTGACACCCTCTCCTGGTGTACACTCCCCACCTCACTGGGATTTGGCAACACTATTCTCTCTCGGTTTTCTTGTTACCTCTCTAACCGTTCCTTTTCAGTATTCTTTCTTGTTCATCACCCAGATTGTGCCTAACTATGGGTAATCCTTGAGCTTATATCCTGAGCTCTGTACTCTTCTCCCTCAACACTCTCTCTTGGTGACCTCGTCAGCTTCCATGGGTTTAATTATTATCTCTATATAAACTGCTCCCATCAATCTCTCCCAATGCTTTTTTTCCCCTCTGTGTCGCCAATTGTTAGGTGGTCATTTCAAACTGGATGTCCCAGAGACATCCCAAATGCAACTAATTTTCTTTCCCCTTAAATATACCCGTCTTTCAAGCTTCTCTATTTCTGTCAAATTTCAAGCTATTCAGTACATAATCTCAGTGCTATTCTCAATTTCTCACTCTCCCTCATACCACATATTCAATCACTAGCTAAATCTTGTAGTAGTATCTGGTGTCTCTCACATCTAATCGCTTCTCTCCATTTATACAGTTACTAAATTAGTTCAGACCCTCACAACCTTAGTTGAGATCAGCACTTCTTAAACTGCTGACCTAGTTATGAGTAGAAAAAGGTTTTTTTTTTTTAAAGCAATTGGGGTTAAGTAACTTGCTCAAGGTTCTAGAGCTAGTCACTATTGATGTGTGGCTGCTTATTTTCTGAGGCCGGTTTTGATCCTAGGTCATCCCAACTCCGAGGCCAGTGCTCTTACTCACTGTACCACCTAGCCGCCCCGAGTAGAAAAAGTATAAGAGGCCCTGGTATTACAACAACTTCCTAAATGGTCTCCCTGCCTCAGGTCTCTCCTCTTTTCAGTCAATTTTCCATAATGATCTCAAAGAGATTTTTCTCAAGTACAGATCTGACTGTGTCACTACCCTACCCAATAAACTCCAGAGGCTTTCTGTTGCCTCTAAAATAAAATACAAACCCTTCAGTTTGGCTTTTAAAGCCCTTTACAACTTTACACCAACCCATCCTTTCAGTTTCTTTGTCTATTATTCCATTCCCACTCTGTGATTCAACCAAACCTCTCTGTTTCATACACAGAGCAATCCATCTCCCATTTCCATGCGTGTACACCAACTGTCCCTCATGCTAGGAATGAACTCACTCCCCACCCCCACCTCAAAGAATCTTCTTCTTTCTTTTTTTTTTTTAACAAATGCTTTATTAACTTCTGTTTTACATCATTCATTTCCGCCAGATTTTGAGTTACAATCATTTCCCCCCCATTATTCCCCTACCCAACCTCCCAGAATAGCAGTCCCACAAGATATCGCTTCCTCCAATCTGCTCTCTCCCATACCCCCGTCGACTTTTCCATTAGAGGAAGGTGAATCTTTGTGTCCCAATGCCTGCACATCTTATCTCCCTATTACAAGCAAAAGAGTATTAATAATAGTATTTATATATATTTGGAACATTTAATGTTACGACCTCGAATTTCAGATCCATTTCCTTCCTCCCTTGTCACCCATTCCCTCTGGGGAGATAAGCAATTCAGTATATGTTGTACATGTCTAGCTATGCAAAACATTACCATAGTAGATATATTATACAGGGCTGCTTATAATTCCCTCCCACTCATCCCACCCCCCACCTGGTCCATTCCCTACATGATCCTGTCCCTCTTCTATAGTGGGTACTTCCAACCTCCCCTCCCCCCAAGGATGCCCTCCCATCCATCATCCCTCCTCTCATACCCCTTCCCCCTATTCTGCTGCAGGTTGAGATATCCCATTTAGTATGTATGTCATTCTCTCCCTGAACCAAATTCAATGAGAATGTGGATTTGCCTTTTTTTCCCCCTTCCTATTCTCCCCTTCCCTTGCAACCACTTCCCCTTGCTTCTTCTACATGAGATAATTTACCCTACCCTGTCTTTCCCCATCTCCTCTTTCTACTTTCCTCTCTCACCTCATAATTTCATCCCTTGAGTATTCTCCCTTCCCAACAAATTCAACCTATGCCCTCTATCCATATACACACACATTCACATATGTATTCATATGACCAGACACCCTTCTTCCATTGTTTTCATAGTGAGAAAGATATCATCACTCACAGTTATTGTTTTTCCATATAGGAATATAAATAGTTCAAGTTTGATAAGTTCCTTTTGATTTCTTTTCCCTGATTACCTTCTCAGGCATCTCTTGCTTCTTGTGTCTGGATGTCAAATTTTCTATTCAACTCTGATTTTTTTCCTCAAGAATGCTTGAAAGTCCTTTATTCCACTGAATGACCATATTTTCCCCTGAAACAAAATACTCAGTTTTGCTGGGTAGGTGACCCTTGGGTTCATTCCCAGTTTATTTGCCCTCTGGAATATCATATTCCATGCCCTTCGATCCCTCAGTGTAGAAGCTGCCAGGTCTTGTGCTATTCTGATTGTGTTTCCACAATATTGAAATTGTTTCTTCCTGGCTGCTTGTAGTATTTTCTCCTTGATCTGGGGATTCTGGAACCTGGATATAATATTCCTGGGAGTTTTCTTTTTGGGATCTTTTTCAGGAGGTGATCTGTGGATTCTTTCAACCTCTATTTTGCCCTCTGGATCTAAAACATCAGGGCAATTTTCCTTGAGAATTTCTTGAAGGGTGATTTCTAGGTTCTTTCTTTGATCATGGCTTTCAGGTAGTCCAATAATTTTTAAATTGTCTCTCCTGGATCTATTTTCCAGGTCAGTGGTTTTTCCCATGAGATATTTCACATTGCCTTCTAATCTTTCATTTGTTTGGATCTGCTTAACAGCATCTTGATTTCTCATAAAGTCATTAGCTTCCATTTGCTCCAGTCTAACTCTGAAGGAATGAATCTCCTCAGTGAACTTTTGAGATTCTTTTTCCATCTGGCAAATTCGACTTTTTAAGGCATTCTTCTCCTCATTGCCCTTTTGGGCCTCCTTTGCCATTTGAGTCAATCTATTTTTTAAGGTGTTGTTTTCCTCAGTCAGGCTGTTGACCCTCATTTCATACTTTTCCTGCATCCTTCTCATTTCTCTTTCCAATTTTTCCTCCACTTCTCTTATTTGATTTTTAAAGTCCTTCTTAAGGTCCTCTATGGCCTGCAACCCGCTCATGTTTTCCTCTGGGGCTTTTGGAGCAGGACTTCTGACCTCACAGTCCTTTTCCCGCTCTATGCCCCCAAAATAGGAGTCTAGGGTTGCATTTTTCTGTTTCCTTTGCCTTGGCATGTTGCCACTTGATTACCTGACTTTTGGGCTTGTTGCCACACTATGGCTTTAAGGCCAGATAGAGGAATTTTCGTCCTGAACGTGTGGGGGGGCAACTTCCATTTCTGGCAAGCTGTAAACCCACCCAAGACTTCCACCCTAGATCACAATCCAAATCCAGGGAGGTTAAAGCAAGAGCGATAACCCCCCAATACTGATCACTGGATCTCCCTACAATTAATTGCAGGCCAGGAGCTGGAGCTGCCTCTGAAAACTACAAAATGGCGTGTCTCCTCAGCAGCTTCTAGCCCCCAGGGGAGGGAGCTGACGCATTCCCCCAAATACAGGTCCCAAAGTCCATAGGACACTAACCTCTTACTTTGTCCTAGGCATGTCTATGTTGATAATTCTGGAGTCGCCAGGGCTGCTGGTGTTCTGGGCTTCCTCCAGCAGGCTGCTGGCCCTGCCACCCTGGGGCTAAAACCTCGGCTCAGGCAGACCTGGGCTCGGCTCGGCTCCTGCGCTCTGCGTGCTGAGTGCTGCCAGGTCCCAGACTGCTGTGCTGGTCCTTCCTGCAGGGCTCCTGGGCTGTCCTCAGTGGGAGGTTAGCTTCTCTGTGTCGTTCTGTGGGTGCTGGGGCTCCAGAAGTTGTTCAGAGTCCCCTTTTACATAGTTTGGGGGGAATCTGGGGGCAGAGTGGCTTGTATGAGCTGTTTCTACTCCGCCATCTTGGCTTCGCCCCGAATCTTCTTCTTTCAAGAAGCAATTCAAGAGGCTTCTTTCTACATGAAGCCTTTCCTGATTCCCTCAAAAGCCAGTGTCCCCCTCTCAAACTTCCTTGTATTTATTCTCTTAATATTTAATCTGTGTGTGCGCATGTGCACACACTCACACACACACACACACAGACACACACACACACTTATATCTCCTTATATATCCCCCCGTTAGAATGTAAGCTCTTCTGGAGTAATTATTGTTTTTAGTCATTGTATTTATATTCTCAGCACTTAGTAGTTTGTGGCACATAGTAAATGCTTGATAAATAACTTGATTGATTCAGTGCAACTGAAGAATGTAAAACAATATCTTACAGTTATTTTAGCACTTGGTTTTCACAGCACTCCCCTCACAACTCAATGAGGCATATACTGCAGGTATTAATATCTTCCCCATTTGACAGAGAAAACTTTGGCTCAGAGTGGGATAAGAGATTTACCTATGGTCATATCAGCTATAAGTAATGGCAGTGTAAAGCCAGCATTACAGTCAATGTTCTTTTTAGGACCATTTTGCCAGTGAAAAGGGAATCTGTAGAAAGGTTAGAGTACACCCAGGAGGTTACTTTAAAGGTCGGTGTATATAGACAATGAGTAAAGAAGACAGGAATTGATGTTAGTTATCTTGGTGTAGACAAGGTTGAAGGGAGATAGAAAGAATTTTCAAATGTATAAAGAATAAGAAAACAGACCAAAAGGTAAACATAAACTTCATACTAATAAATTCAAGGAACTATACAGAAGAACTGACCATGAGAGTTAGAATTAGGAAGTTTCATTGAAGGAGGTAATGTAGTCCTCTCTTGAGCTCTTTAAAAACAAAATTGATATTAATTTCAAGATGATTCGGAGATATTGATCTTCCTAAAGGAAAAGTATCGGATTAGATAATTTCCCAGTCCTAGCTGGTACTATTTATTATCATAATTATTAAATAATCTTTAAAACTTAAAACACCTACAGTTTTGATTTGTAGAGTAAGAGACTCTATGTCTCATAAGATTGAAACAAACAAACAAAAGGTCTTGAAGCTCTACCTAGTACTCTATTAAAAAATTCTGTCAATATGTGTAGGACAAACATTTTCCCTAAATTTGTGACCCACAGGAGGAAAGTGGACGTACACAGTGTGAATTACTTGTCTCCAAGCAATTTCAATATACAATGGTGCATCCAAGCACCTCTGAGTGACTCCTTAGAAGTAAAACAGAGATTGCTGAGAGCCTTTTATCTCATTTTTCTGCATATCACACATACAATATATATTTGGCATAGAGTGAAAATGAGCACCACAAAACTGCCACTCTGTGATTTATTTTTCATATTTAACTTTAAGAGGAGCTTATTTGTCTTTTGAAAAACTGTCCTAGCAATTTAAGTTTGCTGTTGCCAGGTGGTAGCAGTTTGCCATACCTACTTGATCTAAAATACTTTGCCTTGGAAGATAATGACTCTTTGCCTGAGGGGCCCACCCCTATTTATTATCATGATTTTTCCCCTACTTTATAAAAGTTATTGCTTTATTAAAACGAGTAAACTTAATATTAAACACACTTCAAAGTAGATAATAGTTTGGGGAAAATATTTAAATAAAATAAAACCTAATATCTAATTAGGTGTCTTTCCTTACTCTCAATTGACTATTTTGTAGTCTTTCCTCTTTTTACTACTTTGGCTTCAAAGGGAGAGGCTGAAGTCTCTCAATTGCTCTGTTTTTTTTGTCTCTACAGACTCACATTACATCTAAGTGTTCTACTTTGTTCCCAGATTCTGGTTATAACTTCCTTTCTCTCCACCAGCTCCTCCCAGTTTCTCTCTTATGGCTACTGAAAGACATTACCAGTTGGGAAAGAGAAAGATGCAGCATTTCCCTCTCTATTTCTCTGGCCCTCTGCTCCAAGAGGTTTCTTTCCTCTCTTCTCATTAGGGGGCTATTATATAATCATGTTTTCATAGAATGTCAGAATTGGAAAGAACTTCAGAGGCCTTCTAGTCCATCCATTCCTGCAAAGGATTCTTATTTATAACATACTTGACATCCAGTCTCTGCTAAAAGACCTCCAGTGAAGAAGAACCACACCCTCCTTGGGGATCCCATTTCACTTATGGATAGCTCTAATTGGTAGGAAGTTTTTCTTCACATCAAGCCTAGATTTTTCTTTCTGCAACTTCCATCTGTCATTCCTGGTTCTGCCTTCTGGGCCAAATAGGACAAGTCTAAACCCTTTTCCATATGACAGAGCCCTTCGAATACATGAAGAAAGAGTTATGATGCCACTCCCTGCCCTCCCAGTCTTCACTTCTTCAGGCTAAACATCCTTAATTCCTTTAGTAGATCATTCTATGGCATGGACTCAAGGCTATTCATTCCCATGGTATCTTTCCATTTGGTGCTATCCAGCTTATCGATGTCCTTTCTAACTGTGATGACAAGAGCAATGTGTTATGAATGGTATAGAACACAATGGGCCTATTACCTCTCTTCTTGGTAGCTGTACCTACCTTAATGTAATCTAGGATTTTATTAGTTATTTTGACTGCTTTTTTGGACTACATTGTTGAATTATATTGATCTAGAAGTCCAACTAAAGCTCACAGATCATTTTCAGACAAGCATACCCCTGCTTCCCTCATCTTCTACTTATGAAGTGTTGCATCTCCAGCTGCCTTTCAGATATTTTGGACTGATTGTCCAGCAGACATTTTAAACTCAATACATTAGAAGCAGAATTCACTATTTCCCCCCATAAATCCTCCTCCAGTTACTTTCCCTATTAAAGGGTACCAAAAATCTTCCCAGACTCTCAGAGTCACAGCCTAGAAGTCATTCTCAATTCTTCACTACCTCTCATTACCCCCATATCCAATCTATTACCAAGGCTTGTCAATTTCTCCTTTGCATCATCTCTGAAATATACCGCCTTCTCTCCTCTGATACTGCCACCACTCAAGTGCAGGTCCTCATCACCTTATGCCTTGATTATTGCAATAACCTGCTGGTGGGCCACCCTGCCTCAAGTCTTTCCCCACTCCAATCCATTTTCCTTTCAGTCATTAAAATGATTTTCCTAAAATGATGGTCCAATTTTATTGCTCCCTCCCTTTCCCACCCCTACTGATTTACTAAAAATAAGCTGCAATGGCTTCCTGTAGACTCTATCAATCAAGTACATCAAATACAAATGACATTCAAAGCCGTTCATAACTAGCCTCCTGTCTTTTCAGTATTTCTATACCTCACTCACTAATGCATACTCTTCTATTCAGTTGACATTAGCCTCCTAACTGTTCCATGAATAAGATATTCCATCTTTTGGCTCTGGATGTTTTTGCTGGCTATCCCTGGTGCCTGGAATGTTCTCTCTCCTTCATTCTGAATGTTGACATCTATGGCTTCCTTTCAGTTCCAACAAAAATTCCATCTTTTACAAGAAGCCTTCCCTAACCCTTCTTAATTTTGCTGCTTTCCCTTTTAGAAATACTTCCTATTTATCTGGTATATAGTTTGATTTGTATATATTTGTTTGTATGTTGTTCCCTCCTCCCCCCATTGTAAATTCTTTGAGAGCAGGGATAGTCTTTTGCCTTTTTTTTTTTTGCTTTTTGGAGGGCAATTGGGGTTAAGTGACTTGCTCAAGGTCACATGGATGGTTTAAGTGTTAAATATCTGAGGCCGGATTTGAACTCAGGTCCAGTGCTCTATTCACTGAGCCACCTAGCACCCCTTGCCTCTTTTTTGTATGCCTAATGCTTGGCACAGTGCCTGGTATAGAGCAGGTGCTTAATAAATATTTTTTGGTTAATTGGTTTCTTTTAAACCAGGCATAAGATTTTTCTATTGCTCCCCAATGGATTTAATCTTATTAGGTTTTAGCCCAGTTTCTTCCTTGTCAAGGACTTCTTGGATACCGAATCTGAAATCCTGGTCCCTGGCTCTGGCATACAGTGTATTAGTTATTTCTCCTAACTTTCTGCTATTTGCAGATTTGATAAGCATGCCACCTATGCCCTTAACCAAGTCATTGATAAAAATGTTAAACAGAACAGACTGAGCACAGATCCTTAAGGTACTAAAGAGAAACCTCCAGCCAAGTCACCATTGACCCATTAATGATTGCTCTTGAAGTCTATATAAAGTCTATATAAAGATGAATGGTTGTCATTAAAGCACTTTTCAGGGATTCTTTTCACAAGAGTTCTCAGATAATTTGTGTGTGTTGTTTGCTAAGTTAAGAGCAAGACACCAGATCCAGAATGACATTTTAAAGACTGAACAAGGCCTGACATTTCTAGCTTTACTCATATAGAGAAACAATGTGGTGCCATTGCAGTTGTTAGAAACTTCGTCAGGAAGACCTGGGTTCAACTCCTGCTTCTGACATATACTGGCTTTGTGATTCTGGATGAGACATACAATTTTTCAGTGCACTAGGCAAGTGTTTAAGACTATGAATTGAAGAGAAAGTGCTAACCTGTACTTAGAGGGAGTTTCTCCTGCTGGGAATTCTCTACATGGGTGATATCACAGGCTTGGTCCCCATTCTATCTTTACTCATGAGTCCAGTTATATTGCCATTAACAGTACCGTACTATAAGACAAATGTCTTTTCCCTGTTCATGTGATAGCTTTTAAGTTAATTCTCCTTTTTGAATGGGCCTTAGGGGTAACCTGCATTTACATTTCACAGATGTTCTAGATTATTGACATGTATCATAAGTTTATAATTAGACTTTGAAAAAAATTATCCTGGACCTGGTAAGTAGTGTTAGCAGTTATAATCAAGACTTTGTGCTTTAAAAAAATAACAAAACAAAACCTTCTCCTCTCACCCCAATTATCTCTCCAAATAATGGGAATATATTGTTTGGTAAGTTTGTGATCCAATGCTACATTTATGAGGTGGAGAAAAAGGTGCAGTGAAAACGTTATGTTCCTGTAATTGTAGGTCTTTTTCATGATAATTTGCACAATCATTGACTCTTTGTTGGCAATGGCTCTTACTGTGCCTAAAATAAACCTAATCAAAAGTTAACTGCAAAATTCTAGTCCTTCTGGTTAGGAAGGTAATCTTTAGACTGTAAATCAATCTGCTGTATGCCATCTTGTTTCTTCAGAGGCCAGATGTGCTGAAACATTATAATAACAACACAAGTGTGAACTCTCCCATTCATTTTAATACAGTGTTAACATCAAAGCTTAGTTTGACTTTTAAGTGCTTATACTTTTAAGGGTATTTAAAATCAACATCCCTTTCCCAGTCACTTCAATTGAGTCTAAATCATCTTTTTGAACCTCCTTGTGATTTCATAACATACTCAATTCTATCTTTTGTTGATAAACTGAATGTTGAAAGTGCTTAGACAGTACCTGTTTATTTAGTTTATCTATACAATATGGATAAACTAGAAATTGTAAATGCTCAGTCATTTCAAGCGTTTCATTTCCTCATCTGGACAATCAATTTGTGCTCAGGGACCTTGTCATTAATTTCTTTTATACCTCTCCAAATTGTTTAATATCATATTCTTCATGTAATAGGTGATGAATAAGTTTCTGAAAGAGGAGGGTGTTTTGTTTTAAATTCAGTTTATTCTCAAACCTCTCTGTGTCAAAGAGCTCAAAAGGAGTTTTAGCTATTTGGTAGGATAGACTTCTGAACCATATTAGTTATGAAACCATAACCATGGCCTTTAAAAAAGCATTATCTCTTTGACTTTGCTTAGAGATGGCTATTACCATGACTTTTCCCTGGAATTAAACTGAGGACTGTGCCTTTGTCTTAGGTAGAGAGGGTATATGGATGACATCAATTGAAATTGGGCATATACCAATATCTTATACCATTTACTGAGATAAGATCAAAATGGATACATAACCTAGATATAAAGAGAGATCTTACAAGAAAATTTGAAAAACATGGAATATCTTACTCATCAGAGTTATGGGTAGGCAAGCATGTGCCTGGCAATGGACTATTATATGTGAGGAATAAGATGAGGGCCAGTTTGATTTCACTGAATAATGTGTGAAAAGAAATAATGAAGAGGGGGCAGAACCAAGATGGTGGATAAAGACAGCAACCTAGCCAACTCTCCAAACATTTCCCTCCAAACAACTTTAAAATAATTTGTCAAATAGAATTCTGGAGTAGCATAACCAAGAAAAGGTCAGGTTGAGACATTTCTGCAGTCCAAGACAACTTAGGAGACCAGTAGTAGGAAAGGTGTGTAATATCAGGGTGGGGGTTAGTCCAGAGCACACTGCGAGAAACACTAATGGTGGGTCTTGGAGGTGACTGCAATGGCAGCAGTGCCGACAGCAGCTTTGGGAGCTCTGAGTCCAGAGACAGTAAGGGGATTAGACAACTGGTCAGAAAGAGATCACAAGGGATCCAGAGTTGACATTGTGTGCAGGATCAGGTGCTATTTGGCAACTCTGTTGCTAATATGCAGTTATGGGTTGCAGTTCCAGTGCAGAGAAGAGTACTAGTACTTGTGACTGCAGAAGAGCAGGGGTTCTTCCTGGGTAAAGACCAGGAAAGCAGTGACCACACATCTTCCTGGATAATATCACCTTGGTATTCTCTTGCAGGCCTCCCCCCACCCCCGTCCCACACTGAACTAACTCTGAAAATAGCAGTGCAAAAAAACCCTAAAGCTTGGGACAGTACCTTCCCACTCCCAAGTGAACAGAACTCAACTTTAACATAAAGTTCAAAGTCAAGAAATAGATTATAAAAATGAGCAACAAAAATAACAACAAAAGAAGGCCCTGACCACAAAAAGCTACTTTGATAAGAAGAGTAAGACACAAACTAAGACAATAACAGGAAAACAACTACCAGCAAAGTCTCAAGGAAGAAATGCAAATCAAACCCCAAAACAACAAGAATTCTTGGAAGAGTTAAAGTAAGGGACAATAATGGTAAAAAAATTGAAATAAAGTAAGAGAGATATAAGAAAATTAAGAAGAGAATTAACAGTACAGTAAGAGAGGCAAAACACACAAGAAAATAATATTTTAAAAAACAGAATTGGCCAAATGATGAAAGAGGCACAAAAATCCACTGAAGAAAAGAATTTCTTTTTTAAAATTTTATTTATTTATTTTTAGTTTTCAACATTCATTTCCACAAAATTTTGAGTTACAGTTTTTTCTCCCCATCTTTCCCCTACCCCCATCCCAAAGTAGCAAGCCTACTAAATATCCCTTCCCCAATCTGTTTTTTCTTATATCCTCCCTCATCACCCCCCCCCCCCAACTTTCCTGTAGGGTGAGATGGATTTCTATACCCTAGTCCTTTTATATCTTATTTGCCAGTTGCATGTAAAAAGCAATTTTTTTTAAACATTTGTTTTTAAAACTTTGAGTTCCAGATTTTTTCCTTTCTTCCCTCCTCACCTGCCTCCACCGGGAAGATAAACAATTCAATATAGGTTGTATATGTGTAGTTAGTTACCCTAATCATTTCCATAATTGTTATATTGTGAAAGACTAACTATATATTCCTCCATCCTGTCCTGCCCCCCCCCCCCACTTATTCTATTTTCTATGTTGACCCTATCCCTTTTCAAAAATGTTTGCTTCTAACTACCCTCTCCCCCAATCTGCCCTCCCTTCTATCATCCCCCCTCTTATCCCCTACCCCTCTACTTTCCTGTAGGGTAAGATACCCAATTGAGTGTGTATATTATTCCCTCCTTAAGCCAAATTCAATGAGAGTAAGGTTGTCCCATTCCCTTTCACCTTCCTGCTCTTCCTCTCCATTGTAAAAGTTTTCTCTTGCCTCTTTTATATGAAAAAAATTTACCCTAATTTATCTCTCCCTTTCTCCTTCTCCCAATAAATTCCTCTCTCACCTCTTAACTTTATTTTTTAGCTATCATACCTTCATATTCAACTCATCCTGTGCCCTCTGTCTATGTATACATGAACATACATATGCCCACACTCACATATATATATATATATATATATATATTTATATACATGTACATCCTCCTATATATACATATATAGTATGTATACATATATAGTCCCTTCAACTATCCTTATACTGTGAAAAGTCTTATGAATTACAATTATTGTTTTTCCATGAAGGAATGTAAATAGTTCAACTTTAATAAGTTCTTTATGATAGCTTTTTCCTGTTTACCTTCTCTGCTTCTCTTGCTTCTTGTATTTGAAAGTCAGATTTTCTGTTCAGCTATGGTTCTTTCATCAAGAATTCTTGAAAATCCTCTATTTCATTGAATGACCATATTTTCCCCTGAAGCATTATACTCATTTTTGCTGGGTAGGTGATTCTTGGTTTTAGTCCTAGCTCCTTTGACCTCCAGAATATCATATTCCAAGCCCTTTGATCCTTTAATGTAAAAACTATTCCGTCTTGTGTTATTCTGATTGCATTTTCACAATACTCAAATTGTTTCTTCCTGACTGCTTGCAGTATTTTCTCCTTGACCTGGGAACTCTAGAATTTGGCTATAATATTCCTAGGAGTTTTCATCTGGGATCATTTTGAAGAGGTGACGAATGAATTCTTTTAATTTCTATTTTGCCTTCTGGTTCTAGAATATCAGGGTAATTTTGCTTGATAATTTCTTGAAAGATGGTGTCTAGGTTCTTTTTTGATCATGGCTTTCAGGTAGTCCAATAATTTTTAAATTATCTCTCCTAGATCTATTTTCCAGGTCAGTGTTTTTTCCAATGGGATATTTCACATTGCCTTCTATTTTTTCATTTGTTTGGATCAGTTTTATAATATCCTGATTTCTCATAAAGTCATTAGCTTTCTGTTGCTCCAATCTATTTTTGAAGGAGTTATTCTCTTCAGTGAATTTTTGAAAATCCTTTTCCATCTGGCAAATTTGTCTTTTTAAGGCATTCTTCTCCTCATTGGCTTTTTGGGCCTCTTTTGCCATTTGAGTTAGTCTATTTTTTTTTTAAACAAATGCTTTATTAACTTCTGTTTTACATCATTCATTTCCGCCAGATTTTGAGTTACAATCATTTTCCCCCATTATTCCCCTACCCAACCTCCCAGAACAGTAATCCCACAAGATATCGCTTCCTCCAATCTGCTCTCTCCCATACCTTCTCCCATACCCCCATCGACTTTTCCATTAGAGGAAGGTGAGTCTTTGCATCCCAATGCCTGCACATCTTATCTCCCTATTACAAGCAAAAGAGTATTAATAATAGTATTTATATATATTTGAAACATTTAATGTTACGACCTCAAAATTCAGATCCATTTCCTTCCTCCCTTGTCACCCATTCCCTCTGGGGAGATAAGTAATTCAGTATATGTTGTACATGTCTAGCTATGCAAAACATTATCATAGTAGATATATTGTACAAGGCTGCTTATAATTCCCTCCCACTCATCCCACCCCCCACCTGGTCCATTCCCTACATGATCCTGTCCCTCTTCTATAGTGGGTACTTCCAACCTCCCCTCCCCCCAAGGATGCCCTCCCATCCATCATCCCTCCTCTCATCCCCCTTCCCCCTATTCTGCTGCAGGTTGAGATATCCCATTTAGTATGTATGTCATTCTCTCCCTGAACCAAATTCAATGAGAATGTGGTTTTGCCTTTTTTGCCTTCCTATTCTCCCCCTCCCTTGCAACCACTTCCCCTTGCTTCTTCTACATGAGATAGTTTACCCTACCCTGTCTCTCCCCATCTCCTCTTGCCACTTTCCTCTCACCTCATAATTTCATCCCTTGAGTATTCTCCCTTCCCAACAAATTCAACCTATGCCCTCTATCCATATATAACTGTAACCATATACACACACATTCACATATGTATTCATAGGACCACACCCCCTTCTTCCATTATTTTCATAGTGAGAAAGATATCATCAGTCACAGTTATTGCTTTTCCATATAGGAATGTAAATAGTTCAACTTTGATAAGTTCCTTTTGATTTCTTTTCCTGATTACCTTCTCAGGCATCTCTTGCTTCTTGTGTCTGGATGTCAAATTTTCTATTCAACTCTGGTTTTTTTTCCTCAAGAATGCTTGAAAGTCCTCTATTCCACTGAATGACCATATTTTCCCCTGAAACAAAATACTCAGTTTTGCTGGGTAGGTGACCCTTGGGTTCATTCCCAGCTCTTTTGCCCTCTAGAATATCATATTCCATGCCCTTCAATCCCTCAGTGTAGAAGCTGCCAGGTCCTGTGCTATTCTGATTGTGTTCCACAATATTGAAATTGTTTCTTCCTGGCTGCTTGTAGTATTTTCTCCTTGATCTGGGATTCTGGAACCTGGCTATAATATTCCTGGGAGTTTTCTTTTTGGGATCTTTTTCAGGAGGTGATCGGTGGATTCTTTCAACCTCTATTTTGCCCTCTGGATATAAAACATCAGGGCAATTTTCCTTGAGAATTTCTTGAAGGGTGATTTCTAGGTTCTTTCTTTGATCATGGCTTTCAAGTAGTCCAATAATTTTTAAATTATCTCTCCTGGATCTATTTTCCAGATCAGTGGTTTTTCCCATGAGATATTTCACATTGCCTTCTATTCTTTCATTTGTTTGGATCTGCTTAACAGCATCTTGATTTCTCATAAAGTCATTAGCTTCCATTTGCTCCAGTCTAACTCTGATGGAATGAATCTCCTCAGTGAACTTCTGAGATTCTTTTTCCATCTGGCAAATTCGACTTTTTAAGGCATTCTTCTCCTCATTGCCCTTTTGGGCCTCCTTTGCCATTTGAGTCAGTCTATTTTTTAAGGTGTTGTTTTCCTCATTCAGGCTGTTGACCCTCATTTCATACTTTTCCTGCATCCTTCTCATTTCTCTTTCCAATTTTTCCTCCACTTCTCTTATTTGATTTTTAAAGTCCTTCTTAAGGTCCTCTATGGCCTGCAACCCACTCATGGTTTCCCCTGGGGCTTTTGGAGCAGGACTTCTGACCTCACAGTCCTTTTCCCGCTCTATGCCCCCAAAATAGGAGTCTAGGGTTGCATTTTTCTGTTTCCTTTTCCTTGGCATGTTGCCACTTAATTGCTTGACTTTTGGGCTTGTTGCCACACTATGGCTTTAAGGCCAGATAGAGGAATTTTCGTCCCGAACGTGTGGGGGGCAACTTCCGTTTCTGGCAAGTTGTAAACCCACCCACAACTTCCACCCTAGATCACAATCCAGATCCAGGGAGGTTAAAGCAAGAGCGATTACCCCCAAGACTGATCGCTGGATCTCCCTACAAATTTGCAGGCTGGGAGCTGGAGCTGCCTCTGAAAACTACAAAATGGCGTTTGTCCTCAGTGGCTTCTAGCCCCCAGGGGAGGGAGCCGACGCATTCCCTAATACCAGTCCCAAAGTCCATAGGACACTAACCTCTTACTTTGTCCCAGGCAAATCTATGTTGATAATTCTGGAGTCGCCACAGCTCCTGGTGTTCTGGGGTTCCTCCAGCTGGCTGCTGGCCCTGCCACCCTGGGGCTAAAACCTCGGCTCATGCGGACCTGGGCTCGGCTCGGCTCCTGCGCTCTGCGCGCTGCACACTGCCAGGTCCCAGACCACTGCGCTGGTCCTTCCTGCAGGGCTGCTGGGCTGTCCTCAGCAGGAGTTTAGCTTCTTTGTGTCATTCTGTGGGTGCTGGGTTTCCAGAAGTTGTTCAGAAGTCCCCTTTTACATCGTTTGGGGGGAATGTGGGGGCAGAGTGGCTTGGATGAGCTGTTTCTACTCCGCCATCTTGGCTCCGCCCCCCCGAGTTAGTCTATTTTTTAAGGTGTTATTTTCTTCAGTGTATTTTTGGGTCTCCTTTAGCAGGCTGTTGACTAGCTTTTCATGATTTTCCTGCATAATTTTCATTTCTCTTCCCAACTTTTCCTCCACTTCTCTTACTTGATTTTCAAAATCCTTTTTTTTTGGGGGGGGGGGTTAACAAGCTGACTTTAATCAATCAAACATATATCATTTACCTAGTTCAGGGGGAAAAGGTCAGCATCCCGAAGTCCAGAGAATACAGAGATTACAAGCAGACAAAAAATATAGACGGAGAAACAGATCAAGCAGACAGGCTTCTAGCTGTTCTATTACATCCATATCTAGTCACAGTTACCAGAGAGAGAAGTCTTGTCTGGTCAAATCATACAACTCTTCTCAAAGTGAGCCCCAAAACAAAACTTCACATCAGGGTATATATAACCTTCTCCTGGATCACAAAATGTCACAACCCACTTGACCCACTGCCCAATCACACAATACAAAGGTGTGGGCATTCCTGAAAATCAAGCCTCCTACCACAGGCTCCATGTAACCACATTCAGCCTATTAGAGTATATTTTATTTTTTTTTTAATTTTTTGTCTTTATTAATTTGTTTGCTTACTCTTAGTTTACAAGATTCAATTCCACAGTTCCTTGAGATTCAAATTTTCTTTCCTTTTCTTCCCTCCTTCCCCTCCCAAATGGCATACAATCCAGTATAGGATCTGCAAATACTTTCATATTAGACATTAGTCAGTTTACAAAGGCAGATTTTAGTAAATGGAATGAAAAATGGTAAAGAGGAAATAAAACCAAACAAGAAAAAGATCAAGTAGTTTGCTTCAATTAGGATTCAAATTCAGTTCTTTCTAGTTCTTTCTCTGGATGTAGACATCTCTCTCCATCAAGAATCTTTTGGGATTGACTTATAACCCTGCATTGCTGAGAAGAGTCCAGTCTATCATAGTTGGTCATCATACATATGTTGTGTCTGTGATTGTGTACAAATTTCTCCTGGTTCTACTCTTCTCACTCAGCATCAGTTTGTATAAGCCTCTCCAGGTAAATATGAAATCCATCTGCTCCTCGTTTCTTATAGTACAATAGTATTCCATTACATGCATATACCACAACTTGTTCAGCCATTCCCCAATTGATGGGCACCCCCTTAATTTCCAATTCTTTGCAACCACAAAAAGAGCTGCTATAAATATTTTTGTACATATGGGTCTTCCTCATATGGGTCTATAATCTCTTTGGGATATAACCCTAGAAGTGGTATTGCTGGCTCAAAGGGTATGAAATTATTTATAGCCCTTTGGGCATAATTCCAGATTGCTCCTCAGAATGTTTGGATCAGTTCACAACTCCACCAACAATGCATTAGTGTTCCAATTTGCCCAGATCCTCTCCAGCATTTGTCATTTTCCTGTTTTGTCATCTTAGCCAATCTGACTGGTGAGATGTGGTATCTCAGAGTTGTTTTGATTTGCATTTCTCTAATCAATAGTGATTTAGAGTATTTCTTCATGTGATTATAGATACCTTTAATTTCTTTCTCTGAAAACTGCCTGTTCATATCCTTTGACCATTTATCAATTGGGGAATGACTTGTATTCTTATAGATTTGACTCTATTCTCTGTATATTTTAGAAATGAGTCTTTTATCAGAGACATAGGTTGTAAAAATTCTTTCCCAATTTCCCACCTCCCTCTTAATCTTGGTTACATTGGTTTTGTTTGTACAGAAGCTTTTCAATTTAATGTAATCAGAATTATCCAATTTGCATTTTATAATGTTCTCTAATACTTGTTTGGTCATAATGTCTTTCCCTCTCCACAAATCTGGCAGGTAAACTATTCCTTGCTTACTGAGATTGCTTACAGTATCATCCTTTATGCCTAGACCATGCAGCCATTTAGACTTGATTTTGGTATATGGTGTTAGATAATGGTCTATGACCAGTTTGTGCCATTCTACATTCCAGTTTTCCCAGTAGTTTTTGTCAAATATTGCGTTCTTTTCCCAAAAACTGGGGTCTTTGGGTTTATCAAACAATAGATAACTATACTTATTGATTGCTGAGTCTCATGCACCCAATCTATTCCATTGATCCACTATTCTATTCCTCAGCCAGTACCAAGTAGTTTTGATGACTTCTGATTTATAATACAGATTAAAATTTAGTATAGCTAGTCCACCTTCCCTGGCATTTCTTTTCATTAATTCCCTTGATATCCTAGACCGTTTGTTCTTCCAAATAAATTTTGTTACTATTTTATCTAGCTCTATAAAGTAGATTTTTGGTAAATTTATTGGTATGGCACTAAATATATAATTTAGTTGGGGTAAAATTGTCATTTTTATTATTTTAGCTCAACCCAGCCATGAGCAATTGATATTTTTTGAGAAGTGTTTTGTAGTTGTGGTCATATAGGTCCTGGGTTTGTTTTGGCAGGTAGATTCCCAAATATTTTATAATGTCTACAGTAACTTTAAATGGGATTTCTCTTTCTATCTCTTGCTGTTGAATTTCATTAGAGATATACAGGAATGCTGAGGATTTATGTGGATTTATTTTATATCCTACAACTTTGCCAAATTTATTTATTGTCTCAAGTAGTTTTTTACTTGATTCTCTAGGATTCTCTAAGTATATCATCATATCATCTGCCAAGTGTGATTGCTTGGTCTCTTCTTTGCCTAATTTGATTCCTTTGATTTCTTTTTCTTCCCTAATTGCTACTGCTAACATTTCTAGTACCAGATTGAATAAGAGTGGTAATAGTGGACACCCTTGTTTCACTCCTGATCTTATTGGAAATGCTTCTAGCTTATCCCCATTGCATATATTACTTGCTGATGGTTTTAAATAGATGCTCCCTATTATTTTAAGGAAGGCTCTATTTATTCCTATACTTTCTAGTGTTTTAAATAGGAATGCATGTTGTATTTTGTCAAAATCCTTTTCTGCATCTTTTGAGATAATCATGTGGTTTCTGCTATTTTTATTGTTGATATGATCAATTATACTGATGGTTTTCCTAATATTAAACCATCCTTGCATTCCTGGAATAAATTCTACCTGATCAAAGTGTATTATTATTGTAATAAGGTGCTGTAGTCTTTCAGATAATATTTTATTTAAAATTTTTGCATTTATATTCATGAGGGAAATTGGTGTATAATTTTCTTTCTCTGTTTTATCTCTTCCTGATTTAGGTATCAGTACCATATTTGTGTCATAGAAAGAATTTGGTAGGACTCCTTCTTTACTAATTTTCCCAAATAGTTTGTAGAGTATTGGAATCAGTTGTTCTTTAAATGTTTGATAGAATTCACTAGAAAATCCATCTGGCCTGGAGATTTTTTCCTAGGGAGTTCACTGATGGCTTGTTTGATTTCTTTTTCTGAGATGGGGTTCTTTAAGTAATTTACTTCCTCTTCAGTTAATCTGAGCAACTTTTATTTTTGTAAATATTCCTCCATTTCACTAACATTGTCAAATTTATGTGCACACAAATGGTAAAAACAATTCCTAACTATTGTTTTGATTTCCTCTTCATTGGAAGTTGATTCACCCTTTTCATTTTTGATGCTCATAATTTGGTTTTCTTTTTTCTTTTTTTTTATCATATTGACTAAGGGTCTATCATTTTTTTTTTGGTTTTTTCATAAAACAAGCTCTTAGTTTTATTTATGAATTCAATAGTTTTCTTAATTTCAATTTTATTAATCTCTACTTTGGTTTTCAGTATTTCTAATTTAGTATTTATTTAATTCATTTATTTAATCGGGGATTTTCAATTTGTTCTTTTTCTAGCTTTTTCAATTGCATGCCCAATTCATTGACATCCTTTTTCTCTAATTTATTCATGTATGCTCTCAGGGATATATAGCTTTATAGAGCTAGATAAAATAGTAACAGAATTTATTTGGAAGAACAAACGGTCTAGGATATCAAGGGAAGTAATATATAAAGGCAACTGCCTTTGCCTTTAATGCATCCCACAAATTTTGGTATGTTGTCTCATTATTATCATTCTCTTGAATGAAATTGCTGATTGTTTCTATAATTTCTTGTTTGACCCACTCATTCTTTAGGATTAAATTGTTTAATTTCCAATTAGTTTTTAGTCTATTTTTCCATGGCCCTTTATTGCATGTAATTTTTATTTCATCATGATCTGAGAATGATGCATTTAATATTTCTGCCTTTCTGCACTGAATTGTGAGGTTTTTATGCCCTAGTACATGGTCGATTTTTTAGTATGTACCATGAAGCACTGGGAAAAAAGTATATTCCTTTTTATCCCCATTCAGTTTTCTCCAATGATCTATCATATCTAGCCTCTCTAAAATTCTCTTCTCCTCCTTAACTTCTTTCTTGTTTATTTTGAGGTTAGATTTATCAAGTTCAGAGAGGGGGAGATTAAGGTCCCCCACTAGTATAGTTTTGCTATCTATTTCTTCCTCTAATTCTAATAAGTTAAAGAACTTCTCCTCTAGGAATTTGGATGCTATATCACTTGGTGCATATATGTTAAGTAATGATATTGCTTCATTCTCAATGGTGCCTTTTTGCAGGATATAGTTTCCTTTCTTATCTCTTTTAATTAGATCTATTTTTGCTTTTGCTTTATCTGAGATAAGGATTGATACCCCTGATTTTTTTTTACTTTAGCTGAGGCATAATATATTCTACTCTAGCCTTTTGTCTTTACCCTGTGTATCCCTTTGTTTCAAATGTGTTTCTTGTAGACAGCATATTGTAGGATTATCGTTTTTAATCCATTCTGCTATCTGTCTCTGTTTTATAGGAGAGTCCATCCCATTCACATTCACAGTAATGATGGCTATCTGTCTCTTCCCCTCCATCCTATTCCTTCCCCTGCTTATATTTTTGTTTCTTCCTTCTTCCTTCCCCTCCTTAAGGGTTTCCCTTTTGACCACCACCTCCCTCAGTGTTCCCACCTGGTGACCCCTATTCTTTACCTACCCTCTCTCCTTACTATTATTTCCCTACCCTCTAATCCCCCCTTTTCTGTCCCCCCCTTGCCCTCCTACTGCCTATAGGACACAATAGATTTTTATACTTATCAGATTATGTTATTCCCCCTTTGACCCCAAACTAATGAGAATAAATTTTATACAGTGCTCCTCTCCCTCCCTCCTTTTTCTCTATTTAATGAATTTTCATGTCTTTTCATGTTAGAATCTTAAACTTAACTGATTATGTTGATCCCTCTTTGAACCAGAACCAGTGAGAATAATGTTCAAATGATGTTCCTCTCCCTCTTTCCTTCCCCTTTACTATAGTGTGTTTTTATGCCTCTTTGAATGGCATAATTTACCTTTTTCTGCCTCATCCTTTCCTTTTATCCCATTACAATCCCTTTGACCCCCTTAATAAGTTTTTTTTTAATCTTCAGATTAGTTCGTTCATACCCACACCCTCTATCTATGTATAACCCTTTTAAAGGTCATGATAATCATATAAATTTTGATATTGACAGTTATCAGCTTCTCATATAGCTATGTGAACATTTTGCTCTTATTGCATCCCAAGTTATGTGCATGTGTGCATGACTGTGCATGTGTGCATGTACGTATGTGTGAGTGTGTGTTTTCCTTGTTTACCTTTTTATGTCTTCCTTGGGTCTTGTAATTGGAGATCAAATCAAAATCCTTCTTGAGCTCCTCCATGGCCTGTAAGCAGTTCATATTTTTCTTGGAGGCTTTTGATGCAGGAGTTCTGACTTTGATGTTTTCCTCTTGCTCCATGCCTTGATCCTTTTTGTCCCCTAAAAAGGATTCCATTGTCTGTTTGTGCTTCCTATGCTTGCTCAGATTGCCAGCCAATTACTTGACCCTTGAGCTCTTTGCCATTGTAGAACTATGCTTCCAGAATGAACAGAGCTTTGTCCCAAATTGCTGGGGTTTTCATAGTTGCTGGAGCTATTAGGAGGGTGCTGTCTCTACAACCCCCACAAGCTCTGTCTCACTGGCCACACTCCCTAAGACCATTGCCCAAGACCACAATCCAGATCCAAGCATGTTAAAGCAAGAGTGATTACCCTCTGAGTGTTCACTTGATCCCCCTACAATCAGCAGGCCAGGAGCTCCTGAGGTAGCCATGCAGCACAGCTGCCTCACATCTGCCACTTCACACCCCGGGGGCAGAAGCAGCAGCTGGACTGCTCTCTTCCATTGCCCTGCTCCCCCCCCCCCCCTTCCAGCAAAGTCCCACATTGACCTTTTAGTTTATCTTTGGCATTTGAGAAGTCAGGAAGACACCACAACTGCTGGTTATTCACTCTCCTGAAGTCTGCTCTGGCCATTTCTGGTTGGGGCTGTCCTGGGGCTGGAACTGTGTGGCTCTTGTGGGACTGTGCTTGGTTCCCAGTGCACTATGATAGACTTTTCCTGTTGGCCTGCTGGCTGTCTTCAGCAGGAGATTTGTTTCTCTCAGTCACTTTGTGGGTTCTGTACCTTTAAAATTTGTTTAGAGTAATTTTTTTTATAGGTATTGGAATTGTTTGGAGCCAGAGCCCATGCCAAGTTTGTGCTTCTACTCTGCCATCTTGGCTCTGCCCCTCTCTGAAGAAAAGAATTTCTTTTTTTTTTTTTAAAGCAATTGGGGTTAAGTAACTTGCTCAAGGTTACACGGCTAGTCATTATTTATGTGTGGGTGCTCATTTTCTGAGGCTGGATTTGATCTCGGGTCATCCCAACTCCGAGGCTGGCGCTCTTACTCACTGCACCACCTAGCCGCCCCTTTAGGGCAATTGGGGTTAAGTAACTTGCCCAAGGTCACACGGCTAGGTTTTTGTTTGTGTGGGTTAAGTGTCGGAGGCCGGCTACGAACTCAGGTCCTTCTGACTCCAGGGCTGGCACTCTCCTCACTGCGCCACCTCGCTGCCCAGAAAAGAATTTCTTAAAAAGCGGAACTGGACAAATGGGAAAAAGTTTCAAATTCACTGAAGAAAATTATTTTTAAAAATTGGAATCAGACAAGTGGTAGCTAATAACTTCACGAGGCACCAATAAACAATAAAACAAAGTCAGAAGAATGGAAAAAAATAGAAAAATATGTGAAATGGATAAAATAGATAAAAAATTACCTGGAAAATAGATCAAGAAGAGACAATTTAAGAATTATTGGACTATCTGAAAGTCAGGATTAAAAAAGAGCCTGAACATCATATTTCAAGAAATTGCAAAGGAAAACTGCCCCCAGTATCCTAGAACCAAAGGATAAAACAGAAATGGAAAGAGTCTACCAATTACCTATTCAAAAAAATCCCAGAATGAGAACTTCCAGGAATATTATAGCCAAATTCCAGAGCTTCCAGGTGGAAGAGAAAATACTTCAAGCAGCCAGAAAGAAACAATTCTGATACTGTGGTTCTACGGTCAGAATCACACAAGATTTAGTGACTTCCACACAAAAGGAGCAGAGGGATTGGAATATGATATTCCAGAGGACAAAGGAGCTAGGATTACAATCAAGAATCACGTACTCAGCAAAACTGAGTATAATTCTTTTTGCTTTTTTAGAGGGGAGAGGGCAGTGCAATTGGGGTTAAATGATTTGCCCAAGGTCACATGGCTAGTAAGTGTTAAGTGTCTGAGGCTGGATTTGAACTTAGGACCTCCTGACCCCAGGACCAATGCTCTATTACTGTACCATCTAGCAATATAATTCTTTAGGGGGGAAATGAATATTTAATAAAATAGAGTACTTTCAAGAATTCCTGATGAAAAAAATCAGAACTGAATTTGACATTTAAATATAGGATTCAAGAGACAAATAAAAAGGTATATATGAAAGAGATATTATATGGGACTCAATATGGACAAATTATATACATTCTTATATGGGAAGATTATACATGTAACTCCTAAGAACTTTCTTAATATTAGTGCTATTAGAAGGACTCTACATAGATAAAGGGCATGGGAAGGAGTTTATTATGATGGCAATATCTAAAAAATAGATAGGCAAGAAAGAAGGATACACTGAGAGAAGGGGGAAAGGAAGAAGAATGGAGAAAATTATCTCACTTAAAAAAGGCACACAAGAAAGGGTTTTTACAGTGAAGGAGAAAATAGGGAGAACAGGTAACACTTACACTTCACTTTCATCTAAATTAGTGTAATATAGTAGTTGATAGAGCAGGTACTTAAACTCTACTCTCATCTCAATTAGTTTCAATAATGGAAGAATATATATACACACTCATGTAAAAAATCTATCTTACCTGACAGGGAAGTAGAAGGGGAAGAGGTTCAGAGAAAGAATGAAGTGTGTGATAAAAGGGAAAGCAGATTAAGAGAGGCAGTAATTAGAAGCAAAAGAGACTTTTGAGGAGAGACAAGGTAAAAAGGTAGAGAGAAGGATAACCAGAAGAAAATAGGACTGAGGGAAATACACAATGATTATAACTGAGGATGTGAATGGGATGAACTCACCCATAAAATGGAAGCAGATAGAATGGATTAGAAATAAGAATCCAATAATACATTGTTTAGAAGAAATACACTTGAAACAGAAAGGCACATACATAATTAAAATAAGAATCTCAAGCAAAATCTATTATACTTTAGGGGTAGGAATCATAATCTCAGACAAAACAAAGCAAAAATGGACCTAATTAAAAGTGATAATCATGGAAACTTCATTTTGCCAAAAGATACCATAGACAAAAAGTGATATTGAAAAGTTGTACAGGAAGTTCTTCTGATAAAGTCCTCATTTATCAAATACAAAGGGAACTGAGTAAAATTTATGAAAATAAGAGCCATTCCCAAATTGATAAATGGCCAAAGGATATGAAAGGCAGTTTTCAGGAGAAGAAATAAATGCTATTTATAGTCACATGAAAAAAATCCTCTAGATTTCGATTGATTAGAGAAATGCAAATCAAAATTATTTTGAGGCACTATCTCACACCTATAAGATGGATAGCATGACAGAAAAGGAAAACAACAAATGCTATAGGGGATGTGGAAAAATTAGGACATTGATATACTCTTGGTGAAGTTGTGAACTGGTCCAACCATTCTGTAGAACAATTTTGAATTATACCAAATTGTGTATACCCCTTGACTCAGCAATACCACTACTAGGTCTGTATCCAAAAGACATCAGAGAAAAAGGAAAATGACCTTTATAAAAAATATTGTAGAAAATATTTATAGCAACTCTCTTTGTGGTGGCAAAATACTGCAAAATGGGGACATGCCTGTCATTTGGGAAATGGCTAAACAAATTGTGGCATATAATTGTGATGGAATACTATTGTGCTATAAGACATGATGAGTGGGATTGTTTCAGAAAAACCTAGAAAGAACTATCTGAATTGATGTAGCCTGAAGTGAACAGAACCAGGAGATGATTATAAGCAATAAGAGTAATATTATAATGATGATCCACTATGAAAGACTTGTCTACTCAGATCAATATAATAATACAGACAATTCCAAAGAACTCATGATACTGTATACCTCCAGGGAGAGAATTGATAAATTTTGAATGCAAATTGGAGTTTAATTTTTCTCACTTTCTTTATTTTTCTTGCAACATGACTATTATTGAAATGTGTTTTGCCTGATTTCACATTCATAATTGTTATCATATTGCTTGCTTCTCTTTAGGTGGGGTAGGTGTTGGAGGGAGAGAAAGAAATGGGAACTCAAAATAAGAAATATTTTAAAATAAGTAAATAATAAATTTCAGAAAAGAGAGAAATGATACACATTAGGTCTGATGAAAAGACTGAGCCAAGGTGTGAAGGGCTTTCAATTTCAAACAGAAAAGTTTCTATTTAATCCTGGAGGCAATAGGGAGTTCCTGGTAATCGCTAAGTAAGAGAATAACATAGTTTGACTTATGCTTTAGAAATATAGCTTAAGTAGTTTTGCAGAGGGTGGATTGGATTCAGCTAACACATGCTTCTCTAACATCATCTGAATTATGCTTCATTTTAACTTTTCAGGGACTAGTGTTCCTTCATTCTCAACCCCATAGTAACACCTGTAAAATATTGGTATGGAAAAGATGAGATTTAATTATGGAGAAGATTGGAGTCATTAAAGAAACTCTTCAGCTTCCCACAGACAATTTACCAAACTTTCCTCTTGTTTAATTCTGGGCTCAGCTTGTCCACACAATGGTGTGTCTGTCCAAGATGTACACACACACCCCCCCCACCCCCCCCCCCACACACCCACACACACCCACACCCACACCCACACACACACACACACACACACACACACACACACACACACACTGTGATAGATGAGCTATTATGGCTTCTTTATCCCCTGTGATAGATGAGCTATTATGGCTTCTTTATCCCCTGGTATTTTCCTGTATGTATCACATTCTTTTGAGTGTTTATGAACCTTGTCCAGCAGACTCAGCAATGGCCTAGCTTGCTGCAAATGACACAATGTCCTAAACAAGCTGGAGCAGCTGGGGGATTTCCCTATCTGTAGGAAATCCCCCTTCATCTTAAACTCCACAGAGTTGTGTAAAATCATGCTCTAAATTCTGTAAAATAGACATGAATCTATGATAAACATTCATTATAAAAGAAACCTCCAATGAAGGGTAACATTTCACATATCACATAACAAATTCAGTCATACAATAAATATAGTGCTTTTAGTTAACCATGATGTTGCTTGACTTCCTAGAATTTAGGAAGGTTTTTGAGGATGGTTTTAATGGTTTTTCTATCTTTCCATTTTAATTCTGCCGTCTGTTTTTATGTCAGTCATTGCTCAATACTGGTTTTCTTTTTTAGAAAAAGCTGTCCAAAAAAATTTCAGTTGATGTTGCCTTTATTTTCTCAGGATTAATATTCCTGTGGTCAACAGAAAATTTCAGAAATAATTTCCTTGACCATGGAGACATTATAGTAATAGATGCTCAATGGATACATGTTGATTGCATTAATGATGTTGCTAGCTAACATTTATATGGTTTCCTATTATGCTAAGCACTTTACAGTTATTATCTCATCAACCCTGTGGGATAGGTGCTATTAATATACCAGTTTTATAGATGAAGAGACTGAGGCAAAAAGTAGTTTCAGTGACTTGCTTGGAGTCACACAGCTAGTAAGTATCTAGTAATATTTGAATTCAGATCTTCCTGACTCTAGGTCTAGAGCTCTATCCACTATAGCATCTAGTTGATGATGTACATATTATAAAGTAAGTCCTAGTATGTGATAATTCACTTTGTAATGCATTAGACTCTAAATTAGAGACTGCCTGGAAAATTAGAAATATTATAAGGCTGATGATCACAGATGATAGAGAAAAAATGACTTAACACTTATTTTACTTCAGATTTCTATGTCAAGGAGAATGAACTTCAGATTGGAAAGGAGAGAACAAATATAGTTGTAGGAACTGAAAATCAAAGAAGATGATATTTTAAAAATACCTACCTTCTCTAAGTGATTCCAGGTCACCTGGTCCAGAAAAATTCCATTAGAGAGTACTGAAATAGTTTTCATTTATAGTGTAGTGGAAAGAAAGACACTCAGATTCAGATTCTGGTTCTAATACCTTTTGAACATAGGCAAGTCACTTACTCTTCCTGTATCTCAATCTGTACAATGGGAATGCTAATAACGCACATTTATATAGTCTTTTAAGGCTTGCAAAGTGCTTTCATCATAACCAGCCTGTGAGGTAGGTAGTGCAAGAATTGTTATCTGCATTTTGCAGATGAGTAGACTGTGACAATTGATAAAAAGATACTAAGTGTCTGAGACCAAGTTCAAACCCAGGTCTTGATTCCAAAGGCTGAACCACAGATTGTGAGGAGTATACTATGAAAACCTTGGTGTAATATTAAAAATGTAAAGAACATATATCATTCTAATTCGCTGTTAATTATTTTAGATCATAGTATTATATCATAGGGTTCTAGATCTAGATCTAGAAGGGGCCTCAGAGGACATCTATTCCAACCTCTTCATTTTACAGATATGGAAACTGAGGTTCAAGGGGTTTAGTGACTTGCCCAAAGTCACATAGGTAGTAATTGCCAGAGAAGGGATGAATAATTATTTTCTCGGTTTTCAAAAAGAAATAGAATTCTAAAAACTATAGACCCATGACATTAATCTGCAGCAAAATTCTAGTAGGATAATTAAATGGATGGTTTGTGAGCACTTGGAAAGAGGAATGAAGGTCACTATGAACCAGCATGGGTTCATTAAGAACAAATCATATGCCAGCTGAATCTCATTTCCTTTTTGGACAGGGTTATTAGATGGACTATCACAGAAATGCTTTGGCATGGTATACCTGAATTTCAGCAAAGCACTTGGCAGCCTATTGTGATAACCTTGCTGATACAATGGACATATGTGGACTAGGGAGTCATAGCTAAGTTTATTTAGAACTTTAAAATTATCTTATCAAAGAGGGTTTAATGGATCCTTGTCAAACTGTTGGGGGTCTCTGGTGGAGTGCCTTAGGGATCTATGACTGCAATTGTTTAGTTCAATGTTTTTATAAATGACCTGGATGAAGACATAATTTGTATTCTTATTAAATTTTCAGATGCCATAAAGCTTGGAGGGAAAGCTAATTTGATGAGCAACCCAATGAGCCACACTCTCCCCTCCTTCCCCTCCCACCCCCCAACAAAGTCTCTTCAGAAATTTACTAGCTATGGGACCCTGGGCAAATTACTTTAACCTCTGAATGCCTCAATTTCCTCAATTGTAAAAATTGGGGTACTATTATCACTTATCTCAGGGTTAATGTGAGGATCAAATGAAATAATACTGGTAATGTGCTTAATACCATGTACTTTGGCACATAATAAGTCCTTAATAAATCCTTAATTCCTTCATTCCTCCTTTTCTTCCTTCTTCCCTTCTTTTTTCCCCTTCCCACAAAAAATTTGAATGTCTAGAATGATGGGCTGAACAATATATAATTTACTTCAAAACTTCAAAATATCTATGATTTCACCATTATGGACACTCTGTCCTTCAATAAACATTAACAGATTAGTAGCTGCCTTTTCCAAAATGCTGAGGTAAAAAAACATCATAGTCATCTGGTGACCTGCCTTCTGGCGGTGATCCTCTATGAACTTAAATTGGTCCTTGGATAATAGACACAGTTCATTGATGGAAACCTTTCCAATACAGTAGGACCTACTAGAGCAAAGTCCTGCAGTTACACTTAAAAGTGAGGTGTGCAAGAAGAGTATGAGAGATGGGTTTGTGTTTAGACAATATTTTATATAAAATTGGAGGTTTTATAATACTGTAAACTCAGTATGAGTCAATAGTGTGACATGGAAGACAAAAATGCTAATATGCTTTATTTTTTTAAACTACACCTGTGAGCTCCTTGAAAGTAGAGACTGTCTTTTTACCTTTCTTTATATCCTCATTTCTTAGGACAGTGCTTGGCACATAGTAGATGCTTATTGACTGACTGAGCAGACCTATGTTTTCATTGGTCTTGAGAGCTCCCAGGAACTTCCTCTACCAATTCAGAAAGGTCCTTTTTAAAAATCTGGTCTTAAAAAGTATTCTGGGCCACTGAGAGATTAAATAATGCACCCAGAGTCATACACTCAGTGTATATCAAGTCTTCTTAAGCCCAGGTCTTTCTGGCTCTGAGGCCAGATCTCTGTTCATACTGTAACCCTAATCTTATGCTACATCAATAAAAGTATGGTGATACTTCCATTGGATCATGCCCTGATGCAACTATATCTAGAATGTTGTAACATAAGTATAAATGCTACATTTTAGGAGAGACAATGACAAACTGGAGTATGTCCATAGGAGGACAATCTTGATGTGAAGAGTTTGGAAACCATCTTCCATGAGGACGAGTTAAGAGAAAGGGGAAGATAGTATGGGATATGTTTAAAGAGTTGCAAAATGTAGGAGATATTTTATTTATTTTTACTATTTATATCTTTGTTCACAGTAGGCAGTATTAAGACTAATGGGCAGAAGTTACAGGGAAATTTATTTTAGTCCAATATAAGAAATAACTTCCTAATTATTTGAGAAGTCACAATTAGCTACTTCAAAGGTAATACATTTCAGGGACCACTAGGTGACACAGTGGATAGAGTACTTGCACTGAAGTCAGGACCTGAATTACTAACTGTGTGATCCTGAGCAAGTCACTTAACCCTGTTTGCCTCAGTTTCTTTATCTGTAAAATGAGCTGGAGAAGGTCACGGCATAAGAAAACCCCAAATGGGGTCACAAAAAGTCAGATATGATTGAAAATGACCGAACAACATTACCCCTCATGCTATCTATTTTCCAGTTAGAATGGCCTACTTGCTCTTCACTGTATTTGACATCATATCTTTCTATGATAGGCTGCTCCCCAGATCAGAATGCAATCCCTCCTTACCTCTGCTTCTTAGAATTAGTAGTTTCTTCCAAGGTTTAGCTCAAATGCTTCTTCCCACACAAGTCCTTTCCCAGTCTCTTGAATTATTGTCCTTTTCCCTATTATTTTTCCCATATTTTTGTATTTACTGATCTGTGTATATGTTGTTTTTCCATAATTTATTGTGGAAAAAATACTATATAAGTCATTGGAGGACAAAACCTTTTTTCTTTATATCCTCAAATTCTAGAACAATACTGAGACACAGTAGGTACTTAAAAAGAGCTTGTTGAGTTTAATTTAATTATATGTATACCTTGGCTGATTAAAAGTATAACACATCTCCAAAGTATTCAACTGGAAGGTAGTGGCAAATTTTTTAAAAGCCAGCTATATGAAAGACCCTCTGAAAATTTGTAATGGGCCTTCTTGAGCTCATGTCTTTCTCTTAGATTTTTAATGGAATGGTAATTCCCAAGGCAGAGTTTTATCCTCATATCCTGATTTGAACAATATTGAAAATCCTAAGAAATTACTTTCTATTATCTTTCCTCTGTATGCTCAATACATTGAAGTAAATAACTTTATAATGAAATAAATTCCCCTAAATATGGAACAGCCATTCAAATATGTGCATGATCAAATGACAGCAGTGTGGAGAAGGAACCTCAAACATGACTGGCATGTTTAAACATGCTTTCAGTTCCTCTGCCTTTGAGCAGTTCCTTCATTGTGAATATAAGAATAGTATATATCGTTTTTCTGATGCACTGTGCTGTGAGTGACTGATTTGCTCACTCGCCTTTGGAACCATGTAAAGTTGTTATTCAACTGAGATAATAGAAAGTTATGTTGTAAACTTAAAGTGAAAGTTATTACCATTGTTATTCTTAAGGAAGGATAATACCAACTCTTCACCAAATAGAGGATATTAACAATACATCTTTCTGCATGTGGCAAATAGATGGATCTAGTGATGCAGATTCCATCCCATTTATCCATGCCCTCTTTTTTCTATCATATGTTTTACTGATGACATCCTTTACTTTTGTTCTTCTTTGAAGTTCCTAATTTCTTTGATGTTGTTTCTTATTTACATTTATCATATACCTCTCTGGACCTCCATGGATCATTTCCCACCTAGTTGCTCTCCTGGATTTTATTATCTCTAGAAACTCATCATCATACAATATATAATCAATTTTGTGACCCATACTTCTTCAGATAATTTTCCACCCTGGCTGCAGGACTTCATCATGCCACCATGGCAGGAACTTTCATCCCCTTTCAGCTTTTTTTATGTATAGTATTCCCCATTAGATTGTAAATGCCTTGAGATTAGGGACTGTCTTATGCATTTCTTTGAACCCCTAGCTTATTGCAGTGCCTGATGCATAGTATGAGCTTAATAAATGTTTATTGACTCTGTCTCTGACTCTGTGTGAAATATTAACTTACAATTCTTTGGAGATTGTGGTATTACATATCTTTCAACCATTTAACAATACTGGCAGAATAATGGTATGAAAAAGATGAATCTATTTCTGAGAGAACTTTAGGATCATTAAAAGGGCTCTGTAATTTCCTAAAGGCAATCCAGCCTGCTCTCCTATTACTATTTAATTTTCAAGTCAATCACACCAAACTGGTATGATTTCTCTCTAGGGATGGGTCTTGCATAGTTTCCTACACAGCAACATCTATGCTTCTAGGGTGAACAGTGGATGTCTAGTGTTATAACTAACAATTCTAGCACCCAATGTTGGACACCCTCGGGAAAAATCCCCAGTTCTCTCCCTCCCCTACTCTGAATCCCAGTTAAGGCTCTATGACTGTTTGACTACAAATTTTTACTTACTTTTGTATAAAATGGAAATAATTCATTTTATCCTATATGCACTATAATTAAGAGATTTTGGACAAGGTTTTCTGTAAAAGATAGGGTGTTAGCTGGGACTTGAAGAAAGTCAGGAAAGCAGGAATCAGAGATGAGGGGGAAGAGATTTCATGCATGAGGCAGGGTGGATGAAAATGCCCAGAATTGGGAGATAGAACATTATTTGAGGAACAACAGCAAGGAGGCCAGTGTTACTGGATTAAAGAGTATGTGTGTGGGGTGTAAGATGTAAGACTGAAAAGGTGATGGTGGGGAAAGGTTACAAATGACTTAAATCCAGACAGAGGGTTTACTATTCTCTCATTGGAGTTTTTTGAGTAGGAGGGTGACATGGTCAGACCTGTGCTTTAGGAATATCACTTTGACACTAAGTGGATGATAGACTGGAGTGTGGAGAAACTTGTGGCTCACAGACCAACCATCAGGCTATGGCAATAGTCTGGGTGTGAGGTGATGAGGGCCTGTAACAAGGTGATGACAGTATCAGAGGAAAGAAGGGGACATATGTAAGAGATATTACAAGGGCAAAATTTACAGGCTTTGGTAACAGCTGGAGAGGAATCATAGGTGACATATGCTATAGCAAATTCATAGAGGGTATTTGTACCTGTAAAGCTGAAGAAAAACTCCAAAGTTTGATTGCAGTCCTTGGACTAATGTATGTTTTCTTTAGTCATCCTCTAACAAAAGATACTAACTGAAATCAATTTTTGGTTGCATATATAACAAGAAATATATATGATCACAAAACAGAAAAATTCTTTTACATAAAGCTAAAAAATTTTTGCATGAACCTAGAATGCATGTAGAATAAGAAGAGAAACTGTAGAATGGAGAAAAAAACTTGGCATAAAATATATTGGAGAAAAGCCTGATCTATGAGATTTGATGTGATGTAAAATATATGTAATTGGTTAAAAAAAAGATGGGGGGGGAGGGTTGGTATCGAAGTGAGTAGAACACTGGCCCTGGAGTCAGGAGGACCTGAGTTCATATCTGGCCTCAGACACTTAAAACACACAAAAAACTAGCCATGTGACCTTGGGCAAGTCACTTAACTCCAACTACCCTCCAAAAAGAAAAAAAAAAGACAGGAACAAAAATTTCAGAATAAGAAATGTAAACCATTAATAACTGTGTGAAAATCTCCAAATTACAAATAATAAAACAAATGCAGATTAAAAGAAACTTTGAGTTTTCATGCCATAACTAACAAATTGATAAAGATAATAGAAGATTGAAATAAAGTCATAGGGACTTTGGGAATATAAGCAGTAATGCAATGTTGGTGGAGTTAAGAACTATTGGTTCAACCGTTCTGGAAAACTTTCAAATTATTCAATAAAATGATTAAATTGTTCATATTTGACCTAACAATTTTATTACTATACATATTTCAAGGAGATTAAAGACAAAGGAAACATATAGTAATCATAGCAATATTTTTTGTGTGTATTGGCAAAAAATTGGAAACAAATTGATGCCTATCAGTTGCTGAACAAATTATATAATACATATATTATCATGCCATAAGACACAGTGAATATGAAGAATTCAAACATAGGAAAATATAAGATACAGAGTGAACAAAGTAGAATCAAGAAAATAATATACAAAATGCAATGTGGCAATAATGTAGACATAAATAAATGTAGGATGCAGAGTGAAGAAAGCAGAACCAACAGAACATTATACAAAATGTAAATAGAAATTAACATAAATAAAAAAAGAAAAAATAATATAAATAAAAACAGCACAGAAAGGCAGCAGAACTCATGTTAAACAAAATGAGTAATATAGCTTCCAGAGGACAGGTAATGAAACATACCTCCTTTTCTTGGCAGAATGAATGAGGAACAATGGATGCCTAATCCTGCATATGCTGCCAGATGCAATTGACATATTGGTTGGCTCTGATGAATAATTTTTTTAACTCAACAAGGAAAAGAGGAAATCATACAATATACAATAGATTTTTGTGGTTACATGAAATTGAGAAGCTTTTGAATAAACAAAATTAATGCATCTAGGATAAGATATGAAATGGTTGACTGGGAAAAATCTTTATATCAAATTTTCAGATGAGGGTTTGAAATCCAAGGTATGTAGATGACTAACAAAATCATGTACAATTCAGGGTAAATTGAATAGAGGTAAGAGCTAAGAAACTTAGGAAAAATAGAACTTGCTTAAGGTCAATAGTTTCTAGACTATTTCCTCCACATTGGCACTCACATCATGGATTAGGTTCCCAAAGGATGGGTACTACTCTGATGTTCTAGAGTGGCCTGTGAGTATGTACTCCTAAATTATAGTTCCCACTCATGTACTTCCCATTAATAGTCAGTAGACACAATTAGTTCTTAGCAAATAATTTACTCAAAGATTATAGTATAAACAGGAGATATAACCCCTAAACTAGGTGTACACTCCCCAACTAATATACATTGACCTTGGGAAGAGTAAGCTCAAACTTTAGAATATAATCTTGGCTATTCTCATTTGTAGGGAATACACGTAGAAAAGGCTACTCAGTCCTCTAGTACTGCAGGACCTGAAGGTCCTTTTTTCTCCTAGTGAAGTGCTTACAATGGCCAGAACTAATTCTCTCTTTAGCCAATAGCAAATTCTCTTCTCTGCCAGGAACCTCATTCATAGAAGCTGCTTCTAGCCTTGAGTGATTGTGTTTTTGTATCTACGTCAGTCTCAAATATGTGTTTCTGTTCCCTGAATTGTGCTTCAAAGTCTCTTGAGCTACTGAATTATCTCCTTTTGAGTTAATAGCTCTAGTGCATAGCTAGATATCACTCTTCCTGGTAAGAAAAGGGGAGAAAATTTCCTTCTTCCTCCGAAGAGGTAAAGAGCTAGATTCATCCTTGACTCAGTTGACTCAAACTGTCTAGACTATCTTTTAAATATCACATGGGGGTATGATCAAACATTGTTTATTCACTGAATTTCTTCTCTCCTGACTCAGAGAAGTGTTCATAATTTATAAAAGAATAACAGGGTCCTAATGCCTTCTTAATACATTAACCTCTCACCTATGATTATATTCTGTCTTTCTATTCCCTCTTTGGTCAAGGACTCTTCCCCAGTACAGAACTGTAATGAAAGCTCTTTCCCTGTTCCTCAAACATGTTTGTTATTTTACCTTTCACATCTAGGTCATGTCTCCATTTGTTGCTTATTGTGATATGTGGTATGAGTAGTTTGTCTAAACATTTTCTGCCATACGAGTTTCCAGTTTTATAAGTTTTTGATGAATGGTGGATACTTACTTTAGTAAATGGAGTCTTTGGATTTATCAAGCACTATGCAATTATATTCTTTTGCTTCTTTAGCTTGGGTGCCTAATATGTCCCACTAATGAGCTTTTCTACTAAAAAAAACCAGATGCAGTTTTTATTATTACTGCTTTGTGGTATCACTTGAAAACTGGTATTGCTAGTATTCCTTCCATCCCATTCTGTAATCATACTCTCCATTATTTCCCTTGAGATTCTTGGTCTTTTGTGCTTTCAGTGTTGTCCCAGTTGTGAATTCTAGTTTTTCATTTTTAATAAGGTAATTTGATTTTTCTCTCTCTTTAGAAATATCAGAGTAGCTAATGATTTATTTTATTACTTAAAAAACCAGCTCTTTGTTTAGCTAGGTGGCATAGTAAATAGAGCACCAGCCTTGGAGTCAGGAGGACCTGAGTTCAAATATGATCTCAGACACTTAACACAAAAAACTAGCCATGTGACCTTGGGCAAGTCACAACCCCAATTGTCTCCCAAAAAGCAAAAAATAAAAAAAAAATAAAAAAGCAGCTCTTAGTTTCATGTATAATTTTTTTTCCTTTCAATTTTGTTAATCTCTTCTTTGATTTTTCAGGATTTCTCTTTTTGTGTTTAGTTTGGTTTTTCTATTTCTGGCTTTTATAGTATTTTTTTAAAGTTGTATTTACTAGTCATCAAATGCAGTATAATTCCTCACCTATGCTTTTGTCACATACCAAAGATCTATTAGGTTTTTTCCTTGTCATTTGCTTTGATGAATTCTTTTGTTTCTATAACTTGTTCTTTCAGCCATATTCTTTAAGATTAAGTTATTTAGTCTTCATTTAAGATTGAAATCTCTATTCAATGGCACTTCATTGATTTTAATTTTTATTGCACTGTGGTCAGTAAAAGAATGTTTAGTATTTCTGCTTTTCTATATTTGTTTATGAGGTTTTTATGCCCTGGCACATGGTTCATTTTTGTACGAGTGCTATCTATGCAAGCAGAGAATATGTATATTCATTTTAAATTCCATTCTCTCATCACTAGGGAACTGTCCTATTTAACTTATCTAAAGTTTTATTTTGGTAATTAACTTCTTATTTATCTTTTGTGTTAGGTTTGTCTAGATCCACAAGGGGTACATTGATGTTCTCAAGCATAATAGTTTTGTTGTGTCTATTTTTATTTATAATTTGATGAACTTTTCCTTTTATGTCCTTAGTCGATATATCATTTGCTGCAGAAATATTATTTAGTGATATTATTTAATTATTTATTGTGCATTTAAGCATAATGCATTTTACCCTATTTATCTCTTTTAACCATGTCTATATGTATTGTTGATTTGTCTGACATCATGACTACTAACCTTGATTTTTGAGTTCTTGTGAAGCATAATAAATTGTGCTTTAGTCCTTCATTTTTAATTTTTTGTTAATCTTTATGCTTCAAATATATACTTTTTAGAAATATATTATTTGGTTCTGTTTTCAATCCATTTTGTCATTCTCTTTTATTTTATATATATGTTTATTCTATTCACATTCACAGTTATGACTGTTAATTGTGTTATTTACCATGATTATATTATCTTATACTTTTTTCTCTCATTGAACCCTTCCTCTCTCTTTACAAAGATGAAGATGCTGAAAGACAAGTTATAACTAGTGTTAGTTACACTAGTGATCAATAATTGAAGCAATCTGCTTTCACTTCACTGCACCTCTTTTCTTCTTGAAAGATCCTGATCACTGGTTCTTAAACTTTCCTTCTTTAATTTTAATCTCCCATTTATGATCTGCTCTTGAAAGCTAAAGTTTGCTTTACTCGTGAATTTACTTGGGACCCTATCCTCTTCTAAATTCCTTTTTCTATCCCTTCTGTTTTTCTGTTGATGTTAACGTATTGCTGCACTTAAATGTTCACATATGTATATATGTATGAGTGTGTGTTCAATCCTTCATTATCTAGTTCAAATAAAAGCAAGGCTCAGGTGATGCCTGCTACCTTCATCCCTGCCTCCACGTTTTTATATTGTTCTTGAACATCCCAATTATTAGACATGTTAAGTTTCATCCCCTTCCTTCTTGCTTATTCTTCAGTGTATTTCTTTTCTACACCCTTTCATCTTTCCTATCTTAACACCTTCAGAACAGAAGAAAACTACCTATCAATTTTTTTGCTTGTCTTATTTAATTCTCAGTATGACACTTGAAGACATAAAGATTTTGAAAGGACTCTAGTCTCTTCTCCATTAGAAGATAAATTCCTTATCATTATTCAGCCCCTTCTAGAAGCTCAAATGTATTTACTTCTCTAGTTTTCACTTGACTACTGTGTTTGCACTTTAGTCTTTTGTCTATGTACTCAATTATTCCATTAAATATCCATCTTTTCCCTATAGGATTTTACTTAAGGTAAGTTATTATGGGCTATGATAATTTTCTTTTGCTTTTTGAAATATGGTATTACAAGATCTACTTCCTTTTATGTAGTTGTTGCCAAGTCTTGTGTGATCCTTACTGTGGTTCTTTGGTGCTTTGTTTTCTTTCTAGCTGCTTGTAATATTTTTTTCCTTTGAACTGGAAACTCTGGATTTTGCCTGTGAAAATACTGGTGGTTTGCATTTGGAGTTTTTTTTTTTTAGGAGGTGACTAGTAGACTCCCCTCCACCATCCCCATTATTTCTTTGCTTTCTGGTTATAGCAAATATGGGTATTTTCATTTATTATTTCTTTAAATATGATTTGGAAACAGTTTCTTTTGGTCCTGGTTTTCAGGGAGCCTAATAATTTCTTTTTTAGTTCATTTTTCATTTTATTTTTCAAGAAACAAATTTTCCTTTTAAAAATCTCTTCCTCCTTTATATCCTTTCATCCATTAAACAATTAAAAAAAAATCTTCAATACAAATCTAGATAGTCTGGCAAAACAGATTCCCACATTAGCCACAACTAAAAAATATAAAACTCTTTCTTCATTTTAAGTCCACCACCTTTCTGTCATGAGTTTAATAAGTATCATTTTTTGAACTTGTAGTTTATCATTTCATTGATCTGAGTTCTAAAGTTTTTCAAAGCTATTTTTCTTTTTATGTTATCATTGATGAAATTGTTCTGCTAATTCTACTTACTTAGCTCTAATATCAGTTCATAAAGTCTTGCCAGTTTTGTCTGAAATTTCTATTTCATAATTTATTACAGTACAATAATATTTCATTGCATTTATATACCTCAGTTCCTTAATAGATGGATACTCCCTTTGTTTCCAGTTTTTGGCTACTTTTCATTTCTTTATTTTATTTTTCTGAGCTATTGGTCTAAATCCAATTTCTGTTAGACTTCTGTTCATTTTTCAGAGCAGATATTGTTAAATGGTGAGTCCTTGCTTTAGCAACTGGGATCTTTGAGCTGATAAAATATTATTCTACTGAATTTTTTGCTTCTGTGTTGTTTACCTAGTCTTTTCCACTGAATGACCTCTTTATTTTTTTAAACCAGTAACAAATAATTTCAAATGGTTACTGTCTTGTAGTATAGTTTGGGATCTGGTATGGATTATTATCCTTGCCTAACCAGCTATACTGGTTAGTTATACTTCTATAACTGATTAAAGGGAAATTGTTTTCCATTGGCTGAATCAATTCAAAGATCCTCCAATAGTATATTAGTGTATCTATTTTTCTGTAGCCCCTCCAACATGTTATTTTCCCCTTTCGTCATTGCCAGTCTTTAAAATTTTTTTTTTATTTTTAATTTTTTGCTTTTTGGAGGGGCAAGGGCAGGGCAGTTGGGGTTAAATGACTTGCCCAAGGTCACATGTCTAGTAAGTGTTAAGTGTCTGAGGCCAGATTTGAACTCAGGTCCTCTTGACTCCAGGGCCAATGCTCCACTCACTGCACCACCTAGCCACCCCCATCTTTGCCAGTCTTTAAAGTGTGAGGTAGAGCCTCAAAGTTGTATTTCTCTAATCATTAGTGATTTAGAGCATCTTTTCACATGGCTGTTGATAGTTTGAGTTTCTTCCTTTGATAACTGTTCATACCCTTTGGCTATTTATTAATTGGGGAATGCCTCTAATTCTTATAAATCTCAATCACCTCTTCCTTCCTTCCTTCTTTCCTTTCTTCCTACACAGTACAGTATACTTTCATTCTGGGGAAAAGGAAAACCTGTCCCTATGTGTAATTTCCTCCTCCCAAGGAAAGGAAGTGGTTACTTGTGGCATAAGGACATGGTAAATTGCATATGCTTGTCCACGCATCCCAAGAGGAAGCTTGATGAACCTCAAGTTCTTGACCATACTCTACCTTTGAATTTTCTTTTCAGAGAATAGTTCAGAGACTAGAGATCCTAAGGGCAGACTTTTCAATTTCCACACATATTGTCAACAAAGGCATGAATAGCTTTTCTTTAGAAGGACATGGCAAACACAAGATATATGTGTCCTTACTTGACTCAAGGAAGTAGATCATGAATAATGTTCTAGAACATCAAGTCTGGTGTAGAGAGGGGAGGGGAATTTGAATTCCCTAGGTAGTGTGAGCTCAAAATCTAGTTATTGAGCCAGAAAAGGAAGGATTCCTAGATAATACCTTGTGGTTAATTACAAATTTAAGAGTTATCAAATTAAATTCCAAATATTAGACCTTGAGAAACAGAATTTCCTCATGAAGCATGCTCCTTGAATGAGGAAGAGTATTGTTTGTATAGTTCCTTTGAAGAATTCTTGGAGAGCAAAGACAGTGAGTTTTTTTTTTTTGACAGTGAAAGTTCCTCATGAAGCGGATTGCTTATTCAGCACCACTCAAAGTATGTTTACTTTCATGGGAGTCTAAACCACAAGGTGGTAGTGCAAGTCTTTGGGGTACTCTGTATGACTGTTGGAAAGATACCAGAATGTTAAAGTATTGTCCTGATAGCACCTGCAAATTAAGCTAACATCTGAGTAGTTAAATTTGCCCTCTAAGGCTTTTTGAGAACCTTGAATAGAAGGATCAGGAAATTATGTTTTATTTGGTAGAAAATGGGAAGTTGCAGAAGTTTTTTTTTTTAATAAAGGAGTACCATGATGAGAGAAATGCATTAGGAAGTCACTTTGGCACCTATGAGAAAGATATAGAGGCAGAAAAATAATTTAGGGACCTATTATAATCACATAGAGGGAAAAAAACCCAAAGGCCTGAACAAGGGCAGTTCTAATGGGAGCTGAGATGATGGGAGGGATCTAACACATATTGCAAAGATAAAAGAGATAGGATTAATCAGCTGATTAGATGTGAGGGGTCAGATAAATGGAAGAGTTTAATAGCTTTACATCTCTAGCCTCTCCACTTCTCCAATTCATTCTTCATACCATTGCTAAAGAAATCTTTCTAACACACAAGTCTAATCATATCAATTAATAACAAAATAACAACCATAATAATAGCAAGCTTTTATATAGTGCTTTAGGGTTTTCAAAGTGCTTTACAAATATTATTTCATTTTATATTCACAACAACCCTAGAAAGAGATGTTATTATTATCCCCATTTTACAGATAAGGAAATTGAGATGGGGGTCTCACTGCCTTGGCTCACACTGCTAGTAAATGTCTGAGGTCAGATTTGAACTCAGATCTTCCTGACTCCAAGTCTTATGCTTTATTTGCTGTGACTGTTTTAGAACCTTCAGTAGTTCCCAATGATAGATGGAAAAAAAAAAAAAACTGAAGACTGTTTGCTCTGACATCAGAGCTCTTCCATGGTCTGTTATTTTACTACTACCTTTCTTGTAGTTAATGCTTCAGCCAAACTGGGCTATTAGGTGTTCTTTGATATTCCACTATTCTTTGTCACCCTTGATTATTGAGGAAAGATCTTTTTCTTATCACTGGAATATATTCTCTCTATATCCCTTGACTCTGGAAATCATTCTCTTCCTTATGAGTCCCAACTTGGGTATCATCTCTTCTTCTGCCTTCCACGCTCCCCCCAGTTATAGGAAATCCCTTCTTCAATCCATCATGTCTATCAGATCCCTCTTGTTGATTTTTGTCATCCTAGTTTATATGATATTCATTTGCTTATAAGACATCTTCTTACTAAATTGAAAGTCCACTTTCTCCCCATAGCAAAGAGGAGCAGTCCCATTTTTTAGTCTTTGTATCTCTAATGCCTAGAACAACGCTTTACATATAATAGTCAATACATTTTTTTTAAAATTTGAATTGAGTAGATAGTATTTGCAAGGCAAAGAAAGTATGAAAATAATAAGTTCCATAATGAAGTAGGTGATGATGGGGTGAAGAACCCAGTAAGCATACTGTTCACCATATATCTTATTTGGCATACATGTAGAAAATTAAGATGCTTTTAGCAAGTCTCCCCAGAAGAATCTCAAGTAGAGCATCCCATAATTTGAAGTTAGCAGTTTATTATATGAGCAAACGGAGGCATTACTAAGCTATTCACTTGCCTGACAATAAAGATTACATGGGGCTGGGAGGAGAGGAAGAGATAAGACCAAATGGAAAATGCTCTAGAAAGTAGGAAAGCAATGATATGAATGGAAAAGGGAAAATGAGGAAGGAAAGGGAAAGCAAGAAAGGAAAAGTGTGGCATAATGGTATCAAGTGGATCCAGGTTCAAGTTCTGCCTCTGATACATGTGACTGTGAATGAGTCATGTCATCTATCAGTAACAATCAATTATCAATGAATTGTCAATTTCTAGCAATGATGAAAGTTTCACACTAGGAGTTCCATACTCTGATGAAATCACATATGTAGATCAAAAGATAAGAGATGAGAGGTAGAGTTAGAAAATAGTAAAATCTTAATAAGAAGTTTAAAGTTTTTATAGATAACATTGGAAATTTTTCAAACCAGTGAAGTAAATTGAACTTTGAGGTAATATCCTCAAACCTAGGATGCAACTTTGCATAGAAGTGCTTATTAAGTATTTGTTGAATTGAATTTAATCCAATTAGTAAAAACAGCTACCATTTATGTAACACCTACTATGGGCAGAACACTGTGCTAAGTACTTTGCAAATATCTCATTTGATCCTTTCAACAACCCTGAGACTAGGTGCTATTATTATTTCCATTTTTTACAGTTGAGAAAACCGAGGCAAACAGAATTTAATTGACTTGTTCATGATAACACAACTAGTGTCTAAGGTCAGTTTTGAACTTAGGTCTATCCTGACTTGACACCCTGTGCTTTATCCACTGCCCCTTCACTAATTTTACAGTGATAAGACATAATAATTACAATGATTTGAGAGCCATATTTTGTTTGTACTGAGGGAGATGAGGAAGTCCCAAATTGAAGACTGAAAGAAATAAAAGGAAAGTAATTAAGGAGCAGATAGGAGTTTTCACAAAAGAAGGAAAAGGAGCACGTCTTATACGAATTCCAGGGTATCTTCAGTGAGGTTAACTTTTCTACATTTTGAAGAATCTATAAAGTCAGGTATGTGGGATTTTGTGGAGGAAAGCTTTCATAAACTAACATGTTCTGTTTTTCAGTGATATATTTATCCCAGGTGCTAAACATATATGGATCAAATTTGGAATTCATTATTTTGTGTCTAAAACATTTATTGTGTTAGTATCATTGAAAGGGGAGAAAAATGACAGGATTCTCTAAGAGCTTGTGAGAAGCAGAGGGAACAAAGGCATACCCTAACTACATGTTCGGTAAATAGAGAAGATAGTGATAATGGAATAGAGATCATAAGAAAAAACAGTGATTTTTAATGTCATCACTGACTTCTATAGTTACTAAGTTTAAACCAAAGAAGACAGATGTCAACATATTTGGTAGCAAGCACAGGTGAATGGAGGAAGAAAGAAAGAGAAAACATTACAATGGCATTTTACAGAGGGCAGTTGGTAGCCTGGGAAAGGGGAGGGAGAAACCAATAAGGTTTGGAAGTAGTGTCTGTTAGCAGAATTGATTTCCTCCCACTGGGTGGGACCTTGTGGGAAGATCTAAGTCCCTATTTGTAAAACAAGGCAGTGGTATTATATGATTTCTAAGATCCTTTCTTAGCTCTTACAGTCCACGAGTCTGTGAAAAAACATAGGGTCTCTGTTCTCTTCTGAACCCATAAAGGGACAAAAACATGAGAAAAAGACACATAAGTTGTAAAGAAACATGAGAATTAACACAATGGCAATTTTACTAAGTGACATTTGATTGTTGTTTGTTTTTTTAAAAAAATGTTGGTGGCATTGAAAACATGAGATGGATTCCCTAAGTAGAGAGGTGAGAAAACTTTGAAAAAGTCAATCAAGGATGAGGAAAAGAGATGTAGTAAGGGAAGAGGAAAAGAAGTCAAGAGACCAGAAGGGAGAGGGCAGAGACAAAAAGATGATGGGTATAGGAGAGCAGTGAAAGCCTAGGGAGAAAGATAAAAAAATAAGTTAGGGGAAGGTTTAAGGGGTAAAAGATGGTAGTAACTAAAGGGAGGGTGAACTATGCATAGGAAAAAGAAAAGAGAACAAAGCTATGAGAGGAAGACCTTGTTAAATCATTTCTTTAAATGACAGTCATGAAGTTTAATACAATAATAAAGCTTCATGAGCTTTATTACAGAACCCAGAAATGGTTCCTGATCACTGAGAGCTCACAATCTAAACTTAGACTGAAGAATGCTCCTGTTGACAGAAGGGAGATTCCCAGTCTTACTGCTCCTCTGTAAATGTGTCCAGATTCCTCCCAAAGCACAAAGATACTCACATATGTTACCCACTCCTCCCACCGCCCCAAGTCATGGGAAAAAAAGTCCAACAACACTGAATGCAAGTGGTCCAGCAATGTCCCTGTTTTCTCTAATGCTGGCCGGGTGTCTAGGGTGATTACTGAAAGCTATTGGGGTGGTTTATGAGAGCTGACACTTCCTGCTCAGCTTTTATCAGCCACTGAGCAGTTATCGTTAACAATCTGCCCTGTACCATAGCTGATGTGACTGTTGTAAATACCACCACGGTAGAGAGCAATTATGCTTCATAAAAAAGTAAGCAAGAGGCACTGAGCAGCTAACCCAAGAAGCTCGCTGACCCGGCACTGCGGAAAAAGGTGTGGGAGAGGGAGGAAAAAGATGATTCTACCTCAGTCCATCGTTCCACCACCCCCTCCCCACTCTAGCCTATGCCTTACTTCCCGCTTGGTGGCCCTGCGCAGCCCAGACCCCTTACATCTCCGTCAACTGGGGCGGGGGGGGAGGAGAGGTTGTAGGGGAAAGGTCATTCTAGGTCACGGGCACCGCCAACGCCCAAGAAATCTGCAATTTCACTCCCTGCTCTTATCTTCCTGTAGAACCTGCGTGTCCCTGGAACATCCAGGACATCTTTCTGTCCCCGGCTTTTGGCTTTTGGGGGTGTAATAAGGTGGAACCAAATTCCCCTCCGAAAAGATCTCTCTGTCTCTGTCTCTCTGTCTCTATCTCTCGTCCTTCTTTCATCCATCCTCCTCCCCTCCAAAACCCCCCCAGTGTTTTTGTTTTGTTTTGCCCAGTAGGCGCCGTTGCCTTTTCCTTTCTCGGTTGAACGCCTTGCAGTCCTGAGTTTGGCAGTCTGTGGGGATTTCGCGAAAGTCTGGAGAACTTTCAGTTTCTTTGCTGAGACTCGGAAGAAACTCTGCCGGTGTTCAAGGGTTGTGAACAAAGAAGAGAGAAAGGGGGCGGGAGAGGAGAATGGGAGGAAGGAGTGGAAGGAAGGGAGAGAGGGGGCGAAGGAGGGAGAGAGAGGGAGAGAGAGAGAGAGAGAGAGAGAGAGAGAGAGAGAGAGAGAGAGAGAGAGAGAGAGAGAGAGAGAGAGAGAATGAGAATATTTATGAAGTCATTCCTGGGAGTTGCAGTGAAAGAAGCAAAAGCAGGCTAGATAAAGTGTTTTCTGTGGCCGCATTCGTGAATGTTTAGTACTGGGAAGACTCCCCACTCTCGCACTGGGCTGTGTGCTTTCCGATCAGCTGCTGCGGTCTGCGGATTTCTTTGTTCCGCGCTTGGGTTGTGCCCTGTGTACACTGCTGGTTGCTATCAGAAACTTGTTCAAAGTCCCAGTTTATAAAGGTTTCAATGTGCAGCTTCCACTGGAGAGATTAGGTCGAAGAAACTGTGTCTAACTCCGCTGGCGATTCTGCTTCTGAGGACGGTTTAAAAAAAGTCCAGCTTGCTTTTCTGTTTCTAGTTAGATATTTTTTGGGGACACTAAAGTCCAACCCTCCACGTCTTTCCCTCACTCCCGTCCCCCGTCCCCCCTCCCCCGACCTCAAGCTCTCTCAAGACTCAGGGAGCTTTTCTATGGGTCTGGATGAACACAATTGGTCATAATGGCGTGGTTTGGGAGGTAAGAGACAATGCTGATCTTTTTCCCCAAAGTGCCCTCTAGGGTGAGAGTTGAACTCTTGGACCAGCCGCAGTTCACTAGCGCCTCTCCTATAGGACTAACTACTTGCAGACGCTGCTGCAAAAGTTGGTGACCAAGGCACCAGAGCCTCAGAAAAGCAATCAAATATGATCTCGTGTGTGTGTGTGCGTGTGTGTGTGCGTGTGTGTGTGTGTGTGTGTGTGTGTGTGTGTGTGAGAGAGAGAGAGAGAGAGAGAGAGAGAGAGAGAGAGAAGGAAAAAAAATGGAGAATATAGAGAATATGAACAGCGTCCGTGATCTAAGTCTCTAAGTACAAATTACCCTGCTTACCTGCTTGCAATTCTTTAGGCTAAGCAATTGAATAGGATTAGAAGACGAATTGGGGATTGTGTCCATACTTTGTGAGGTCGGTCCCTCTCCGTCCCCCAAACTACTACTAATATTTAAATCTTGTTTTGCAATTGTAATACAATACTAAGAATTATAAATTCCACTCGAAAATTCACTTTTCAGTTTAGACATGAACCTCAGAGGAGAGGATTCCTGCAGCCTGCGAATCCAAGCAAGAAACGTTCGGGTCAAAGCAGTAGTGATTCCAATAGCATTGCACTGCCTCCTGCCTCTCCCTCGCTTTTTCGCAAGTGTTCCTCATCCCAAATGAAGTTCCGAGCTCTTGCAATGTTTGTTCTGCCGCAGAGCCGCGGTAAGACTATTCCACTAGAGCCCAGAGCGAGAACTGAATCTCTGTATTGCAGCAGGTACGGGTGAGCGCTAGGACCTTGGAGAATGCTCCCAGAAGCAGTCAGGACTACCTTAAACCCAGCCCAATGCCTCTTCCTGCGCCACTCTGCGTGCTGGATGGAGATATACAGTCAAGAGCCGCAGCTCAGTGCTGGAGTTCAACATTTCACTGGGAGCCCTGCAGAAGCAACACCTGTTTCACGCCAGCCAAGAAGGCATACAGGCACTCGTACGTTTTCCTCATTTGCTTGTTGGTCGTCAATAATTATAAGCCAATGGACATCTTCTGATCCGCTGGAGAATTCCGGATAATAGATTTGGACGTCAAAAGTTTTTTTTCCCTTTTTTTCTCTTTTTTTTTAGGGGGGGGCGGGAGGGGAGGATTTATTTCAGCCTACAACGTGAGATTTTTTTTTTCCCCTTGAAGGATTCATGCTGATGTCTGCAGAGTCTGTTAGAGAGTAAAAACAGCGCATGCCTTCCTGGAGTCAGGATCCATAAATTCTGACGTAGCCTGTGCATCTTAAAAATCCCTATAATAACGCCTAGGTATTTAAGTTGCTATGGTCATTCTGATCTCAAACCAAATGGAGAAACTACGGATTTTTTTCCTTATTACGGTCGGATGGGATGAAGACCTTATTGCCTGCTAAGCGCTGGGGATCTATAGAAATACATATATATGTTTATAAATATGTCAGTGTGTGAGTATAAAGTGGTGGTTTCTTAGACTATCAGTGGTTTGACCTTGAACCTGTGCCAGTGAAAACAGCATATTACTTTTATTTATGCATTTAATGGATTGAAGAAAAGAACGTTTTATCTCTGTAACTGCAGTAAGGGAGGGGAGTTGGATATACCTCGCCTAATATCTCCCGGGTTTGACACCATCATTATTGTTTATTCTTGTTCTCTAAAAGCAGAATCTTCTGATGGCTCCCTTAGGTGAAGTTGGGAACTATTTCGGTGTGCAGGATGCAGCAGTACCTTTTGGGAATGTGCCCGTTTTGCCGGTGGATAGCCCGGTTTTGTTAAGTGACCACCTGGGTCAGTCCGAAGCAGGGGGGCTGCCCAGGGGGCCTGCAGTCACGGACTTGGATCATTTAAAGGGGATTCTCAGGCGGAGGCAGCTATACTGCAGGACTGGATTTCATTTAGAAATCTTCCCCAATGGTACTATCCAGGGAACCAGGCAAGACCACAGCAGATTTGGTAGGTATACAATTAACCCTTTAGTGGTCGTGTGATGAAATGATCTGGTTATAACTAACAAAAAGGTGGCGGTGGTGTTGGTGGAGGCTGGGAAGGGATTAGAAAGAAGGTTTTTGAAAAAAAAATTCTTTGCCAGCTAAGAAGAAAATGCCTCCGGAATTGCAGGTCTACAGCTGGTACAGCTGCAATTCAAATAATTTTTCTTTTTGGAGGGGAGAGGAGGCGGGATATGAAACCAGATCCTAATTCTTTTGGGATCAGATCTATGGGAAGGTCGTGCTTAGGAAGTTTCTGTTGAACTGACTAATTCCAAGAATTACTAGGTTTTAATCATTAACCACTAAAAACTTAAAAATACATTCAGTTTCCTGAAGGGAGTGGTCATCATCTTGTACCAAAAATAAGACAGGTTTCTTTTCTTTTCTTTTTTTTTAATGAATGCTTATTTAAGTAAACTGCTTGAATTGCAAATCTACTGTATTGTTTATTCCTATTGTAAGTTCTGACTGAATGGTCTATGGGGCTAAGGGACTAAAGTCATATTTTAAATTCAGACTGGTAGAGTTGGAGGCATGTGGGGGAAATTACTTCTGGAGGGCATAGGGTTAGATAAAAATGTTTGTGCTTGCAGGTATCAACTTAAGATCCATACTCTTTAGTTACCATAAAATGCAGAAAAAAGTGGATTTCGTGTGTGTGTGTGTGTGTGTATGTGTAAAGCTGTGAGCTAATTTTAAAGAACATTCCAAAGATTTCATTTCCAGAGGACGCTATTTGTGACTCAGCATTGAGGGTTGCAGACTGGAGGTCTCGTGGCTTCATCCACTTTTAAGTGCCTGCACACACACAGGCACACACGTGTCAAATAGGCCTGGAGCTCCTGCTGGTGCAACCTTAAAGACCCAACAAGATGATTTAAAATAACTGAGTCACAGTGTGTGTGTGTTGGGGTGGGGGGGAGACTCCAATTATTTTTTCGCCCTGTCTTTTAAATAGAAACTAAGCGCCAGTTTGGGCAACCAGGTTGTTAGAAGGAGTTAACTTCTGAGTGAACCCACCTGACAGTACTTAAACTAGGTCGTAAAAAGAAAGTCCTGCGGTGATCCGAAACTCCCGCCCTCCCCGCCCCCCCCCCCCCCAGCCAGATGTTGAACAAGCTCTTTATACGTTATTGCTTCGTGGGTTGTAGATGATGCCAGTCTTGTGAGGGATGATAGCCAGAGGTCTCATTATGAAAGGTTCAGAGCCTGCAAGGTGAATTCACCGATCTAAAAGGCTCTATCAAGATGTTCTTCAGCCGCTTCTGCCAAAAGGGATTTCGGAGCCTCTGGACACACTGTCCCTTCTCCCCCGCACCCTCTCCGGGTCAAGGGAAGCACCATCAATAATTTTGAATTGTAGCTCCTTGCTTTGCAAAATATCTTTTGGACTATGCAGTTGAAAATAGCTTTCTCAGAGAGATGAAAAAAAATGCAGCTATTGGATGCTGCAGAGTGGAGAATAAACTTTACGGAAAGAAACATTGATATATGTCTATTAAGGGGCTGCCACCTTGCTTACAGCTTAATACTACAATCCCTTAGAGTGGGATACGTGTGTGTGTGTGTGTGTGTGTGTGTGTGTGTGTGTGTGTGTGTGTGTGTGTGTGTGTGTTGTGCGTGAGTGGCTGCCTGCCTCTAGGGACCTAATCTGCTTCCTTTTCCGTGGGTTCGGAAGCACTTGGCACGGAGATCAAAAGCTGCAGTTAACCACGGAGGAGGTGAGACGTAGCTGGCGTGCCTGGGAACCCCTCGCCGTGGGGTTCAAGTTGTCCCTAGCAGGTGCCTGCTCTGTGCACGGCTGCCGCGGCGCGGGGCCACCGCGCTCGCTCTCTCACATTTACCGGCACCGCTACGGCATTGGCGGCAGCACCAGCATCAGCAGCAAGGAGTTCCGCGGGGTCCTAAACGCACTCCTCTCCCACTCCACTTTTCTTCCTGTCTTCCGAGTACCATCAGCTACTGGCGCCTAGTATTGTAGTGACCGCATATTTGAAACATCTATTTTTAAAAGCAGATTTCTAGCCACATTGGGGCAAATGCCTTTTTTTTTTTTGCTAAACTTTTAGTGTCAGCTTTGGTTTCTCTTTTGTATCATCCACATTAGATGAGTGACTAATTCTCTAACTGTAGATTATATATACACGAGTGTTGAGGGGTTCTCCCTTTCTCCCCTAAACCCCCCCCCCCCAGGTCCCTTTCACCTTCTTCTGAAGGGCTTGACACATATTTAAAGGATTCTGTCTGCCTTTTCAGGGAGCTTTGCGCTGGTTCATTTTTGCTGTGGTGCAGGGACCTGGGGCTCGGGGGAGGGGCATAAAGAGGGGAACTGGGTTTGGAGTGGAGGTGGACAAAGGGAACTGGAGGAGGTTCCTGGAAATATTGGGATGCTACTGTCAAAACCCTTTCTGGGATTACAACTCGTTTTAGTTTCTCACTGTGGAAAACCTCATCAGCCTGGAGGTCAAGCTTTTTTTCTGTCCTTCCTCGACCACCCACTTCTGCCTCAGTGTTCTTGCCCCCTTTCGTAGAATGATCCCTGTAAGACGGGAGATGGCCTTTAATGCACCTGGTTTCGTTGGGCAATGCAGGTTTTATTGTATGCTCGTTAGCCAGTCTGTCTTGATAATGCAGGAGGTGGAGAAGCCTTTTGGAAAGCCCCGAACCCCACCTTTAGTACAATTCAATCTCAGCTCAGTGAAAGATGATTTGCTCCAAACGTTGTCATTCCTTCCACTACCCTTGAATCATTAGGGCCCTACTCCGAGTGTGTGTGTGTGTGTGTGTGTGTGTGTGTGTGTGTGTGTGTGTGTAAAATATATAGCAGTATAGGCTATCTGGCAGGCGCTATGGAGTCATTGTCAGTTCAGTAACTCTGTAATGGGGTGAGGGGTGGAAGTGCAGGGGAGACTGGAATGGGAAGGAGAAGAGTGTGTCTTGCGTCAGCAAGAGTACTGCAGGCACAGCATTTAAAAAAAAAAGACCCACGAGAAACGCTTAGCCCAAGAGGTGACCTCCTCTTCCTAAGACTTGGCTGTCCGTGCTATCAGTTTGATAGCTACATCGAAGGGGAGAGAGAGTACCAGCCATTCGAAATCGAAGCTGAAATCTTGGGGTTGAGAAGTGATGGGGGTGGGGGCTGCAAGGAGGTCGGGACCACTGCCAAGCCGCCTTGGGGAGGAAGTCGATGTAGAGAGAAGTAGGCAGCCTTTGTGGTTCTTTCTCCCTCACCCCAGGTGGGATGAGGGTAGTGGTGTTGGTGTTGGTGTTCCGGGTATAGAAAGGATGGTGGGCTCTCCTAGGAGGGTTGAGCATTTCTTAGACACCTCAAACTAGGTGCAGTCACCTTCCTCTTTAGTCTCAGACCTCTTCACATTCAGTCCTTTCAAATGAATTGAATAGGTGTCTGTGTGCATTCGGGGAGGGCCAATGAGGCGGGAGGGTTATTTAAATCTCAGATCTTTCATCGGGTTAGGTTTCTGGGAGGAATTGTACTCCTGGGTTTCAGGAGCCCTGCCGCTGTCTCATGCTGCTGCTGCTGCATATCCCAATAATAGCAACTCTCTGCAGAGAGCCTTGGGCAGAGTCTTCTTCCCCTACATGTGACAGGCTCTTCCCTTCCTGGAGTGAGAACGAGGACCTGATTGAAGGGGGAGGGAGGCAAGAAGGCAGGAAGTGAGAGGGTAGAGATGCTGCTGCAGTTTCTCACACCTCGAACCTTCTAGCTTGCCCACCTCTTTACTCTCCTTACTCCACTCCCCATATCTGAGTCCTCGGGGACCTTCTCCACCTCCCCTCTCATCCTCTTCCGAGGACTTGGTCTTTATCCTCAGTTTCTCTTGGATGCCCTAGAAAGGAGTTTGTGGAGGAGGATAAGGGGAAGGTTCCTTCCTTGACAAAAATAGAAGGTGCATTTTTCACTTCAACTATATCTCCTCCAGACCAGGGAGGAGGAAACGTTCTCGAGAGGAAAAAAAAAAAAAGCTGCCTCCACACAGCTGCAGGGGATTGCTGCTCCTGCTGGCAAGCCTGGTGGTGACACAGCAGCAGCAGTGCAGGGGACACTAATCCTGGCAGAAGCTACTGCTGTGACAGCAGTGGGGCTTAAATTGGGTGGGGCCTGGAGGATTGAGTTTTTCTTTTTCTTTTTGGTATGTGTGTCTCTGTGTGTATATTGGGGGTAGGGTGAGACAAATTAGGAACGTAGATAAGGAATTTGACAATATAGGTAAGAAATGTGACATTTTACTTTTGATTGATGCCCTGGGGCAAAAGGGACTTTTATAATAATTTTTAAAAGATACTAGAGTCTCCCACAGGAGAAGAAAAAGAAAGAGAAATAATTTTCAGGATCAGTGCAAAAATTGCTTAAAACCCAAAGTGAGTTTTAACCCTTACCTGCTATTTAGTCTGCAGAATGTCTAGAGATCCAACTGAAGCTGAAACTAGTTAGGTGCTAATTTTCAGGAGAGATGGTTGTACTGCTGCTACTGTTATGTCAATTAATATAATGGAGGTAAAGAAGAGTTGAAAACTAAGGGATGGAACACCAACTAGATAGGCACTATTGCCAAAGTCAAGGACAATATGTTAAATGAAGGTTGCTTCAAGGGGAAGAGGATTGATTCAGTGGGCATTAAAATTTTTAGGAGAAGACAGAAAATAATTACACCCCCCTCCTATATTCTTCCCTGTTTCCCCAAGTTCCATATGTCGAGTCATTCAGTAACTTCCCAGCTAGATGCACCATGCTTAGGAGCTGTTCTTATGATTGCTTCTGACTCTCCATTCTCTTGAATAAATTGTAGAACTTTCTTTAGCTACCAGTTCGGACCTACATTATATCCTATGGTTTGTCAGCCATCTATTCTGTAGACCTGATGTATGGGATTCCCTTGGAACTGAATGAGCTTTGTGGGAAAGAGCATTATGCTTTGCTTCCTAGAGTAGTTAAAACCATATATTTTTAAATAATAGCCTGAATTACCATATTTGATGTTGGTTATTATTGTCTAACATAGAGATGGGGAACCTTCAGCCTTGAGGCTCCATGTGACCCTTTGAGTGAAGGGCTGCACTTGAGGACCTAGAGGCCCACATGAGCCTTGAGGTTGAAGGTTCCCCACCATTATCTTTTCATGAAGTCTTGTTTTTTGTCTATGTTAATAAGGGTTACCAAACATTGGATTAGAATGCAGCAAGATTCTTCTTTTGCTCACTCCAAGTGATGGTCTTGGTTCAGCCAGGATGGTTTGGCATGATTCAGAATAGCTCTGGGTCACTCACTACTCATTTGGAAAAACTATAAGCTTTCCTACCCTAAGGGGCAGGATGTCTTATGCTAGAATATTGGACCAATAGATCTGGGTTCAAGTTCCAGCCTCACAACTTATTATGAGCTTAAACAAATTAATCTCTCTGAACCTCAATTTCCTCAACTGAAAAATTAATTAATTCTTATACTATCCATTAAAAGATTGTTGGACTAAAGTATTTTGTACACTGTAAGCTACTATATAAATGTGAAGTTTAAAAAAATTAAATGAGAGCAATTTCTAGATTGAAGAGGCTATATCTTATCTATCTGCTTAACTGGCTTGAAGTCCTTATATATAGTATGACTTCATTAAATGTCTAATTGGTATGAATGATTGAATGAAGAAAATCAGAGAAACCCAATCATCTCTGGGACTGATTGGCCTTGGAAGAGTGAGAGGGGAGCTCTTTGAAGGAAAAGTAGTGGAGGGCAATAAAGGGAGATGAGAAGAAAAGAGCAAGCCAAGGTATGGGAATTCTGAATGCTTCAGGCCAACCCTGAATTACTGAAGCAGCCTCAAGAATGGAGCTGATCTTCTTGGGCTCCTTTAGTCAGAGGCCTCTATCAAAGGGCATAGCTGCATGATTCAGTGTAAAAGTGGACCTTCTAGGTCCATATTAACGTGTACCTCTAAACTCTTTTGGTTATGCTAGAACTTGTTTAATTATCATCTGATGGGGTCCCAGGCAGAGTACGTTGGAAGGTAGAGGACAGGGGAAATGGCTCATCATTTTTCTGCATTCTATTCTTTGTTATATGATATTATGACTAAGAACATCAAAGCTGTATCTACCCAGAAGGAAATGGATGTTTTGCCAGGAAACAAATAGTGCAATATGGTTGTAAGCTTTAATATTTCAACTTTGGAAATAGTTATAACCTCTTTTTAACCTTTGTTTTATGAATATTTATTTTTGCCTATTAAGTATCACTTTTCCAGACAAAAGACACCTCCTTAGCTAGAGCTGGAAGAGACTTTAGAGATTATCTTGTCCATTTTATAGATGAGGAAATTTAAGACCAGGAGGGCAAGTCCAGTTCCCAGTAGCTAAGCTGAAATATGTAGCATTTTTCCCCCTTCTACTTCTATGTGAACAATGAGGATGAGGGAAGTAGTTTTGTGTCAAAGTGAGGGCAGTCAGGAATATGGGTTTGACACAGTCACAAACAAAGGAGTTAAATACCTTGATTGGAAATGTTATTGATAATGTCAAAATCCTTTCATGGATGAGGATTGTCAAATCTTTCTGTCAATCAACAAGTTTTTATTTTGTACTTACCGTATGCTAGGCATTGTGCTAAATACTGAGGTTACAAAAAGGCAAAAACATAGTACTGGTTCTCAAGGTGCTTATATTTGACTGGAGGAAAAGCAACATATACAAGATGTGTATAAAATATGTTGGAAAAAAAACTTAGAGGGGAAGGTTCTAGCAGCTAGTGGCATTTGTTTGGAAAGTCCTCCTATAGAAGGCAGTGTTTGAGCAAAGTTTTGAAAGAAGTCAAGAATTCTAAGAGGTGCAGACAGGGGGCATTCCAGGCAAGGAGACAACCAATGCTATAAGGATGGAATGACATATCCATTCCCATATTCCTATTGATCACTAATAACTAAATAACACCATAAGCTGTGATTTGGTGAGTTGAAATAACACTTCTAGAAAAGAACCCCTCTATATACACACATTAAACCTCACCCCCAAACCAAAAACAAACATTTATTCCAGTATTGTCCTCATTTTCAGTTTGTTCTTGCTACATTTGAATACTTTTCTTTATGAACTAATATTTCTTTTCAGTCACCTTATTTGAGGAATTCTAAGTATAGGAAGCAAGAAAGTAGAATAAATATAAAATGACAACAATCTTCTAGTTTCGAATGAGACGTAGACAGAATAAAGAGTAGTTGGTATTTAGACCATGAAAGACTTAGTTTCTCCCTGTTTTGGAGCATGTTTAGACTATCATTAGTACAAGAAAATTCACATGGCAGGGAGAAAATATTATTAAGTTTGACGCCCCCACCCCAATCCCCTAAAAAAACACTTCAGAAAGTTATACTATATACTTCTCAGTGCAAAAGGGAAAAACAATTTCCCTCTTGACATTTCTTCCACTTTAGAGGATTAATCTTTTCTTTGAAATTGTACTTATGCTTGCAATTTCTGGGATGTGGGGGGGTGGGGTGGGGAGTCTCAAGTAAATTCACTCAATACAACTGCTACACTCTGAGACTGTCTGCTTTGCTGACAGTAATATACCTTGCCTGCTCGTGTCTTATTCCCCCATAGGCCATGGATATGCTAGGAAATAGGAATGCCTGAGTGTTTTGGGAGAATGCTTTATTTTTCCTCTTAAGATAGAAATCATTTGTTGAATGATAAAGTACAAGTTGTGGAAACAGGAAAGAAGACATTAAAATGAATCCCTACAAACTGCCCCCCAAAATCCATACTTAGCTATCTAAGGTGGTTTGGAATTTGATGTAGACAAATGATTAGGCTTTTAGCTCTCAAATCAGTGTTGAACTAAACCAAATGTACCAAATTGGAGGCCTTTCTGTGTTTGACAAATTTTGGTTGTATTATTTCCCCACAATGAAGATGTAATTTTCTAGTTCTAGGAAAGTAGTAATTTCATTTAATGTTAGAATGAATAACTATAGTTGGAAAAATGTAGTCACAAAATGATTTGACTTTTTATTGAAGGACTTGTGGGCATTCAAAACACATTCATATCAATGGAAGATAGCTTCAAGATGTCAGAAAAACACCAGCTAGGGAAAAAATGTAGTGGATAGCTACTCCTTTCTATTTCTTCTTAAGCTTAATTTCAAATTGCTCTAGAAAACTATTTTGTAAACTTTGTGAAAAGAGTATATTTTTCAAGGCATTGTAGCTTACCGACTGCTTTACCTGTCTTTGGATGTCTTTATCCCAGTTGTCAGTCACCTGGTTACCTAATAGACTCTTGAACTACTCCCCCCGAGCCATCTTTGCCATAGTGAGTTTGATTTTCTGAGACAGTGGAGTTAGAAGCTGGTGTACAGATGCTTGAGGATGCCCCTTTTGTACCCAGATGTGAAGTAGAATTGCCCATTTCACCAGGCTTGGGCACTGTAGGATCTGCATTGTAATTCATTTCTCCTATTCCAGCAACATTGCCAGTAGGGATATGGGGGAGGATCCAGCAATAGTTTTTACTTCTCTTAGTACACATAGTTTCTCTGTTTTCTCATAGAGGTGTTTTTACCTTTCTCCTGAGGTGAATTTACATGCGACCCTTTACTAGTGTGATTGTTAGTAGAGAGGATAAATCTGGTGAAGAGACATAAATATAGTAAAACTTTCCCACTTATATTGTATAAAATGTATTGCTAATTAATTTCTGAAATTTGAAAAATTCTAACTGAATTAAGATACTGGAAACTATGCATAATGTTGGCTGTAAAATGTTCAAATCTATTGAGGCTCAGTGTCAGGAAAAACTTCCTAGTGTTAGAGCTAAATAGGAAGGAAAAGGCTAGAAGTAATAGATTTACCCTTCATTAGAGTTCTCCAAGTAGAGGTCATATGACCACTTGTTGGGAATAGTGTAGTGGAGATTTCTTTTTCAGGCAAGGTTTGAGGCCCCTGATGGCCACCTGATGGTCACTTTCACTTACAACTAGGAAATTCTGAGACCCTGTGGTCCACTTTTTAGTTCAATTCAACAAACATTGGTCACCTAGTGTGCATAAAGCATTGTGTTCAGGACTGGGGAGTCATGGGTAGATGTGACATAGAAGGGGTTTATCATCTAATGGAAGGGAATGAGGGGCGCACATAAATAACTATACTATAAGGGAGAATAAGATGTACAATGCATTTGTATGTATTAGTTTGGGCCAATGAGATTGAATAGGGTATTTTGACTTATGTCCCTATCTTAAACATGTGGGTGCTCATTACTAGTTATTCACCACATATACTATTCACAAAGTGCCCTTTTACTTTCCTACTTAGTTCAAGATCCCCAGTGATTAGGCTGGACTATGAAGACATATTTTATCTTTGCTTTGATACTATTAAATAACTCAGTTACAAAATACCAGATACAATAATTGAGTTTATCTAACAAGTAAATCTAGTAAAAAGTAGTTTTTATTTCTGGAGAAACTTTAGAACAATATATGTTAATGAAATTTGTATAAGTAACTGTCAAAATATAAATGTAGCCATGTGATCAGGACATCTTTCAGTGAATAGCAATGCCTTCCCTTTATATGTATCACTGATACTCTGTAAACAGACAAAACAAAACGTCAGCCAAAAAACCTGGTGAAGTAGGGAGTGGGGATGGAGTAAGTTCCTCATTCTATCAGGGTACTCTGTTCTTTCAACTCTGCTCATTAACTGAATTAAAAGCAACAAAAGAGCAGTTACTGTGTATCTGCTAAAGGCAGAGTGTATATGTGTATATATATTTATATACATATATATTTATATGAATTATAGCAACATAACAGGTCTATTAAATAATTTTGGTGATAAAAACATTAAAAACAATTATTTTATGTGAGATTGTTTTGGTTTCTTTATCTATAAAATGGAGATAAGCCCTTTCTTTCCTGCATTGAAGAATAGTTAGGAAGTTCAAATCAGAATGTGAAAACACTTTATAAGTTTAAAGTGCTATAATGAGTTTATTCCTCCCCTCCCCCTTTCTCAAATGCTCATTGTAGTGGTTTTCAGACTTATAGTCTTGGTGTGAGAGGCAGAATTGGTGACAGGCCTTTTTTGTTTTTGTTTTTGCTCCAACTGAATGAACAGAGTTAGCTAGTGTTTTATGCAACCTAAAGGATAAGACAATGTCAGACTATAATCAACATACTTTTGATTTCATAACTGTACTTTCTGATTGACCTAGTGAATTGTTGGCCCTCAAACGAAACAAGGAGATTCTTTTGTTTAAATTTCCCATGAAAACTGAACATTAGGCAGTCCCCCTGGGTAGTTTTAGACATTAGCCTATTGTTGAACATTAGTTGTGGCATATGCTATCTTTGGTGGTATTTTTTAACTAGCTGAAAAGGCTTTGGCAGAATAGGACCACTAAACATATTTGCCATTTGATGCAGCATTTCTGTTACTTTGAAATTCAGAAATATAGGTTCCGTACCTTGTATCTGTATGGATAATTCAATAATATAAAAATAATTGCTTGGATTGAAAATAGTGGTGCATGTTATATAAAATGGCATCCATATGTAGTGATACTGCCTCATTTGATCTTCCTGAAGTAAGCAGGAATCAATAATCTGGCTTTATTCAAGGTATTCCTCCCATCCATAATTTATTACATTACAAACATAATTTTAAAAATAATTTCTCATATTTTTTCACACAGTATTTCAATTTCCATTAAACTGTATGGCACTTATACTACCTATGTTGGCAGACACATACTCTGTAAATATTAGACCTTCAGTATTTGTAATGCTGTGTACTCCATAAAGGAATTACAAATACTTTCTCATAAGAAACAGGTTTTATCTTTACATTGCTTTGATACAAAAATTTCTCCTGGGGCTTTATTCTAGGCTTTACTAGATTTATGTGGTCTATGTCTGCTATTGATTACCACACAGTCTATTTTGTGAGAGATGCAAAATTAATTGTTTAAAAATCCATGTAAGTGCTTTTTTATTAGTCACATGGGACTGCCTACAGTGCAGTGTTAAACTTAGTTCTTTTACTGTTAAATGTAACTAAAATATTAAATAATTGAAGATTTTCTTTTAATAAATTGTTTAGTATTAAACTATAATATAATGCATCAGTTCTAAATGGTATGCTGTAGATTTATTATATCAATGAGGAATTGACTGAGTACAATTACATTACTTCTATATTTGCCTTGTCCAATTGATATTGTGAGCTAGTCACCTTCTAGTCAATTAGAAAGGTCATTCAGGTTTGTTGCAGTAAAATTCCAGTTCTGTTCTTAGATTGGGTAGTGGTAGGGAAGCAAGCTTTAGTAAAGGAAGGTAATGGAGTTCAGTGCTGATTTGTGAAGATACTGGACTGTGTCCAGTAGATAGTAAATTCCTTGAGGGCGGGAAGTGTTTTATGAATTTTTAAAAAATTCCCAAGGCCCAGCACAAATGTAGGCTTCTAATAAATGTTTATTGAATCTGAATAAAGAATTAATTTCATTGGTGTAGGGTGTGGTGTTATCTGACTTGCTTACATACCTCTTTGAATTTCAGATAAACTGTAGAGGAAAAATGAATAATTTCTAAAAGTAGTAATATTTGGGATAAAACGGGAATATTCCAGTTTTCAAGGTTAATTTTTAGCCAAACAATACTAGGGAACTAGGTGATTTTTCTCTGAGACTAATCATAATACACATAATCTCAGTTATATTTATATGGGTACAGAAGTCAATATTTGGAGAAGAAATCTGTCCTTGATCCATATGACTAGATACAAATTTCATTCCCCGATGATGTTGTTATCTATCTGTAGAATAATATTTTGGTTAATCAGAAAATACCTTTTGTAGGTTTATTTGGCAAATATTTCATCAGACAATTAGCATTCTAGGTGTGGGCAGTCATCTACATTCCTAGTATTTTTTTCCCCCTAGGGAATTTGTTGTTTTTGGCACAAATCAGGATGCTGATAAGTTGTGTAACTTTATTTACTCTAGATTTTGGTTAGAACTTTGGAAAAATGTTCAAGATTTATTTTTTGGTTGTCATACTACAAAAGTGGTTAAAGTTAATTCTTTTGTATTATTATTTTAAAATCAAAATATACTTCTTTAACTTTTGGAAGATATTTTTCTAAATACTGAACTAGATTTTACGCCAGATCTTGCTCATTTAGAGTCTATACATTTCTGAGGAAATATTTTATATACTGACTCGTTCTTTCTTTCCTTTTTTTTTAAAAAGGCATTCTGGAATTTATCAGCATAGCAGTAGGTCTGGTCAGCATTCGGGGCGTGGACAGTGGACTATACCTTGGAATGAATGAGAAAGGGGAGCTGTATGGATCAGTAAGTATTCTGAGAGACATTGCCTATCTGTGTTCTATTTTACTGGTCACCTTTCACTGCATTTTCTTAAGATTTATAGATAGCCTGAAGTGGGCAAAATATTTATTCTGAAGAAGAGTAAAAATGCTTACTTTTATGTATGAAGTGGAAAACATTCCATTTAATTGTAAATGGACATTATTTTCGGATCTATGTGATATATACCAAGCAAATTAAATTCAGGCAAAATACACCAAACCATATTCACTATTCCTCTATACTGAAAACCTGTAAGAATGGAAATAATTATTCATCTAGAATTAAATGGAAGCTATTTTTGAGAGGTATTGAAAGTCACTCTTCTCAAGTATCCCAATGAAAATTGGATGTGGATGAAAAATTGAATTTAAAACCAAATTTCAAACCACAAAGAGTTTTCATTATGCAAGCAGGGAAGGGAAGGTGGCCCTAGATCTAGTGTAACTCTCACCCTTGAATAAGAATTTGAGAGTATTGTAATTACTTTTGCTGCATGTTTTAACCTCCCTTTTAGATTACAAACTCACAGAGGGCAGAGACTGTGTCTTTTGTGCTTTTGTATTTTTCTAGGCTCTTAGCATAGGATTTAGCAAACAGGAAGTATTCAATAAATATTTTCTGCATGCATGAATAAATATATAATTTAGGTAAAATGTTTATCCATAATCATAGTTTTATACCATACATATGAAGGACATTTAGTCCAGATTTAACTGAATGATAAGAATTTCTATCAGAGAAAATGATACTTTGAAAATACAAAAAATCTAATAATCCTAGATAGGAAAATCCTTGGTATATCCAAATCAGAAGAAATTAAAATGACCTTCACATAGCACTTGGGATACTGCTATATAAATACACCCCTCTTCTATCTTTAGATCTATCATCATATACAAAATAACAAATATGTATTGAGATGGAAACTTTAGACGGCTTCCAGGAAACCATGATCTATTTAAATTGAATTTAACATTTTATTTGGAATGGCATTAGGTGTTTTGACAGTCTTGGAAGTTTGAAGTCTTGGAAGAAAATTTGAATAGATTTCTTTAGATGTTTACATGCCCTTGCTAGTGTATATGCCTTCAAATTGTGTGTTTGTTTTTTAAAAATCAGAATTTATATAAATTAAGAATTAGCTTTGCTAGAGGTGTAGCATAGGTCAGATTCTATAATACTAAGTCACATTTGGTCCAGGACAATTATTTCACTATTGTAGGGAGAGCCCAGTGAAGAAGTTCCCTCCATCAATGCTAAATGGCAACTACCATATAACTTATAGTCTTACTGAGTTGCTTGGGATGCTGAGAAGTTAAGTGACTTCTCAGGGGTCAAACTCCTAGTATGTGTTTGAAGTGGACCTAGAGCTTCCATCTTCCTGACTCCAAGTACAGCTTTTTAGCTATTATGTCATGCCATCTCTCAATTTTGCAATAATAAACAAAGTACTTTACTTTGAAAAGTATCTGTGTTTTTTTCCATGGCAAGCAAAGATCTTCTTATTAAGTATATTTAGATGTTTTAATCACCCTTTCTATTCTTGTAATTTCTCCAATTCTAGGAAGGTGTGTTAATCTGAAGTATAAATCATTCAGGGGGAACCATTTTGTAGTAAATGAGAACTCAGTGGTGATTTCTGTGTCTGTTTTTGTGTTGTTGTTCAGTCATTTTTCAGTCATGCCTAACTCTTAATAACCCCCTTTGGGGTTTTATTGGCAAAGATTCTAGAATATCTTCTCCAGCTCATTTTACAGATGAGGAAACTGAGGCAAACAGAGTTAAATGACTTGCCCAGCTAGTAAGTGTCTAAGGTCAGATTTGAAGTCTTCCTGACTCCAGGTCTGACACTCTATGCACTGTGCTACTTAGCTGCAGTTGTATTTGTACCCTTTGGTTGTAGGGAAGAGTCAGCAGTTTGATGATTGTTTAGCTCTGTATTAAGTTGATGCTGAAAGTTTAGAAAATAGCAGTTTTTAGTGCTCATGTTCTAGCAGGTTAAATAATTAACATATTTCAGACTACAGACATAATTTTGATTGAAAAGCACTCCCTTGCTTTTGACAAACATTCCTTGGGTGTGTTGAAGTGATTTTGTCCAATAAGGCCACGGTGGAAAGCTGCTCAGGCATGGAGCCTCCATATAACCTCACATGGGGATGTGTGGTTGGGAAGAGTCAAGAGAATGACGGTCTGGTGCATTTCACAGGAACTCTCACTGGCCTTCCCAGGCCCATTTACTGTAAACAAGCTATAAGTTATAGATGCTGTACTCCTGTAGCCAGAGGCTAGTTCCTGGGTGCTAGCCAGTAGATAGTCCCTTTCACTAATGTTCAAATCTAGGCAAAGGGAAGAATCCAGAGGAGATGAAAAAGGGCCTTCTTCCTTTTCTGCTCAAAAAAAAAAAATGCTTACTTCTTGGGATCATGGGAATGATACCATCTCAGTGGCTGTTCTGAGGAAAATAAGCAGCAGACCATTTTTTTCTTATAGAGAAACTTAAAATTTAGGATCTTTTAGCAGTTTATTCATGTGCTGAATTAAATACATAGGTACAGGACTGAGTGCATCTATGTTGGCATGGCCTGAGAGCTTGTAGTCAGGGGTCCAAGGGAAGAATTATCCTTCTTTCTTTCCCGTGTTCATCTGTTTCATCTTATGAGTTTGCTTGCAGCACACCGCTGGAAAAGATGGTCTCTAATCTACACACTTTCAGACACACACACACACACACACACACACACACACACACACACACACACACACACACAGAGTGAGTATAAAGAGTTTTATTAGCAGCCTAAGTATAGAGCCTCAAGTTCAGGGTAGGGGAAGAGGGAGACTAATTGAGCTAAGTTCCTCATGATAGCAAGCTTTTGTTTATTTTGTTATTTGTCAATGCTTAAACCAAAATTAAGAATTCTTAATCTGAGGCCCATGAGTTGTTTTTCAAAAAAGTTCTGATAACTATATTTCAGTACAATTTATTCCCTTTGCAAAGGGAATATATTTCCTTTTCTGTAATTTAAAATATTGTTCTGAAGAGAGGTCCACAAGTTTCATCAGACTGCCAGAGGAGTCCAGGACACATACAAAAAGATTAAGAACCCCTGATGTGGATGAAAAAGAGAAAATAGGAGAGGGAAGACGGAATGATCCACTTGGTGATTGGGGGCTATGACTTTTTTTATGTGGTAGGGTAAAGTCTAGCCCATTTCAGAGGTGGGGAGAGGGAAAGAATTAAAAGAGTGATCAAAAGATCTAATTCAGATTGTGAGAAAGTTAGGAACAGAAAGGAAATAGTAACTAGCAAATGATTAAAGATATCTAATTCAGTGAACAAATGTTTAGTAAGTGCTAGGCTCTGGGAGAGATACTAAGTTTAGATAAGATATCTTCACAGTTTTGTATGGTTATATGACATATAGTTAACTATAATTAAAAAATAATACTTGAGACATGTAGAAAAGATGTACAAAGCAAAATGCCATATAAGACCTAAAAGGGGGAAGGGTTGCTATGAATCAGAGCAACTGAGGAAAACTGAAGGAAATGACATATTAATTATACTTCAAAAGATATTTAAGAATTCAATGGGCAAAGAGTGAAGCGGGAAGTGTTTAAGGTATATAACTTTGATTGGGGGTAGGGAATAGTGGAAATTGGCCAGAACATAGAGCTCATAGTGGGCTCTACAGTTGAAAGGTAGTGGTATCAGAATGTGAGAGACTTGCTAAACTAATTTTGTTTAACTTCATTCAGTAGGCAGTGGGCAGCCACTGAAAATTTTTTTTAAACTAAATTGTATTTTATAAAAAAAAAATGCCTTGTTCTCCCAGATCCTCTGCCTCTCTTCTCTCTCCACTCCAGAAAGCAAGAAAAGCAAAAACCCTGTTCCAAATATTTGTTTTTATAAATAAAACATATTCCCTATGACCATTTGGCCATGGCAAAAAAAAAGTCTCAATCTGCACTTCTGAATCCATCACCTTTTTGTCTGGAGGTGAGAGGCATATTTTATCATGAATTTTCTGGAATTGTGGTTGATTATTGTGCTAAACAAAGTTCCCAAATTTTTCAAAGTTTTTTTTTTATTACAATATTGTTGTTACTGCATAAAATATTCTGCTGGTTCTGCTCACTTCACCTCATATCAGTTCATAAAGTCCTCCCAGGTTTTTCTGGAACTATTTCCTTTGTCATTTTTTACAGCACATTTTTACAACACAGTATTCTATTACATTCATATAATATAACTTGTTCAATAAAGATTTTTGAGCAGTGGAATTCTGTTTAAAATTCATGTATAATCCAATTTCATGCATAAAAATAATTAGTCTGGTTGTTGTATGAATGATAGATGCTAAGGTTTATGGAGTAGGATTATTTATGAAGAGAGCAGAAGGAGGCTGACTTGATGGAAAGCAATTTCAGTACTCCAAGTGTACGGTAATAGGGCCTGACTAGTGTTGTGGCAATGGTAATAGGGAAGGGGAGATGAATTCTAGTGATTTGCTGAGGATAGAATTCATATTGACCACAACATTAAAGTTATAGTTTAAAGAAGAACAAACAAACTTGTCTTGACGTCTTCTGAAATGGCACAAGGCTCAAAGAATAAAAATTCATGAAGGAAGTAGAATTTCTGACTATCGCTAAACTTTAGAAAAAATCTTGTTGGCATTGATTGTTAAGATTGATTCCATAGTGAGACAAGATAAATACATCATCCCTGGAAATACAATAGTTACTTCTGTAAAGCCAGTTAAGGCTTTGAGGACAGAAAATGCAATCTTAAACAAGTAACCTGAACTTGTGGATTAACTTTATATTTCCAACCTTGAGTTGTTGTCTCATAATTTACCCTTAAATTGGGTGCAGTCTGACCAATGGACTAGTGGTCTAACAACTCCCCAGAGAGTTAGTGGAGATTCCAGTTCTGCTAATATTTAAAAATAGAAAAGATGAGCTTGGAGGTGAGAAATATGATGATTATTTTGTTCATGAAAATCATTCTTTTTCTCTTAAGAGGCACCTTTAGACAGATTTATCCCTCACTATTTGAACATGAAATTATGGAATAATAGATAGGTCAGCCTTGACACATACTAATTATGTAAAATCAAGGACAACCCACCTAAACTCTCAGTGGCTCAAGTGAGTCAAGTCAATAAGCATTTATTTAGTACCTATGCTGAGTGCTAGGGATATAAAAGAAGTAGAAAAATACTCAAGGAGCTCACTATCTAATGGGGGAGAAAGTATGTAAACAACAATGTAATTCTATCACTATAAGTTAGAAATGAATTGCTCATCTGAGTTATTGGGTGGAATTTCCCAAACTGATGAAATCACAGGTATGGGCAAACAAAAAAACCTTGTTACAGACAACTCTAGGCTTGAATATGACCAATAGTACACTGTGCTTAGTGCATATAACATTTTTAGAATGGAAAGAGAACATCTTCCTTCATTAGAACTAGTGGAAGGGATTAGGTAAAGTATGTTTGAAAGCTAATATCTTTACATGCATTGGAAGTGAGCCAGGGTATTAGCATAAGTTTAGTATCTTTATTCTTAGAAACAGTGTCAAGCCAGGTGTTGTGGCCCGATTGTTCTTAGTATCAGTAATCAATATTTGAGTATTGCCAAAACACAGAGGGAATCAATAGTAATTGCTTATGAAAAATTGGTGTTATAATGTAGCCAGGTGTTAATATTTACTATAATTTAAAATCCTTGTTTGCTTTTATTGAGTGCTTTTTTTTGGAGGGGGGAAGGCAGGACATTTGGGGAAGTGACTTGCCCAAGGTCACACAACTAGTAAGTGTGTCAAGTGTCTGAGGTCAGATTTAAACTCAGGTCCTCCTGACTTCAAGGCTGGTGCTCTATTTACTGAGCCACCTATCTGCCCCTATTGAGCACTTTTTAACTGAGAATATGAAAGTTCTTAAATGCCTATTAATCACATTTTAGCAAAAGTATAAGCCTCCCTGAGGGGCAGGAACTATTTATTTATTTTTTTTATAAACCCAGTGCTTTCTAGAGTGCCTGGCACAATAGTAGGTGCTTAATTAATGTTTAATTGAATTTTAAAAAGAAATAATTTGCTTCAAAACAGCTAGTTTGCCTAATTTATAATGAAATTTTTACTTAGTTAATTTTTTGACCTGTCACTGAACTGTATGCACACATAGATTTCTCCATGCTATATTGTCATGCATTTTTTCATAGATTGTGGAAGATGTTTGAAACACTGGTGTTAAAGGATGGAACTAACTTCCAAGTAGAGCAAACAGAACATCTGACTTTTACTAGATAGTTATTTAAAGACATGATTTGACCCATGGCAATGTAAATCCACCAAATAATAATAATAACTAGCATTTATATAAGACTTTAAAATTTGCAACTTGCTTTTTATGTGTTATCTCATTTGATCCTCACAACAACCCTGGAAAGTAGGTGCTATTATTATTCCCATTTTACAGGTGAGGAAACTGAGGCACAGAGAGGTTGTGACTTACCTCTGGTCATATAACAGTAAGTTGCTGAGACTCCAAGTCCAGTGCTCTAGATCCACAAACTTAGTCTGTTGTGCATGTAATAGGGAGTGAGCTAATGGAAATTCCATTTCCATAGTGGGACATGAGGAAGGAATCCTTTGGGTATACAACCCTAGAAATGGCCCCTACCAAGGATATGTTGTGTCAGAAACTGATGATTTTGCCCCTCTGGAGTTTTTTTTTTTTTGGTATGTGCTCACCTTTTCCTCTTTGCACACAGCTGTGGATTTATGCAATAAGAATACTATGTTAAGTGCTATTACCTTAAAAACCTACAAATACTTTTTGTTCAAAATTTTTGAAAAACTTGTTATATAAAATCACAGAATTTGAGTTCATGTAGTTTTTTAAGGAAGTTAGCTCACATTAAAAAGAACACACTAGGTCAATAGGTAAGCTATCTGATATCCAGCATGGTCAGGAAATGGGATGTTCTAGTTAATTAAATATTTTGGTTAATCGAAGATTACCATATACAGCCTCATGAATGACCAGTTTCCAAAGGATATCCACACAGTGAAATATATTCAACACTCAAACCAGCCTATAAAAAGGATTCTTTCTTTGAGGATTCAGAAGGTACTTCAAGACCTTGTAATTCAGGACCTCAGCTTCATCAATATGAACACCAGGCACTTTTGTAAAAGAGATGTACTAAAAAGTACCAGATCCTAGGATGTTCCAGGATTAAGGTGCTATAGGCAGTGTCGTGTAGTGGTGAGAGAGTACTGGATTTGGAATCCAAAGCCTTGGCTTTGCTCCTTACTGCCTGTGACCTTGGACTAATTATTTAATATTTCTGGACCCCAGCTCCTCCACTTGTTTGTAAAAGGACACGGTTGACTGGTTAACCTCTAAGGTCCCTACTCTAAACCTGTGCACAAAATTTTGCTGTAGTGAATGAATACATAGGTAGTGTATGATGGTGGGGTGGGTGGGTGGGAAAGATAGTATATTTCTTTCCCTGATTTAAATGCACATTACATGTGACTCTCCATGAATAAGAAAATATGTTACTAGTATCAAATATATAATCAAACAAATGTTTTAAAATTCATTCAACAACATTTTGGAACTTAAGAGATGGTGGGGGAAAATTAATAGTGAAGGTGGCCTCTTTGATCTCTCTGTGAGGTTGAGATTTTTCATTCATATTTTTTTATCTCATTCTAGGTTTAATTATTTTAATGTGTTACCGCTGCCTCTTTCCTCTTATTCCAGGATCCCCCCTTCTCACTAACCTTAGTTAAATATCCTATATATAATTAATTTTTCTCCTCAGCATTTATACTTTTGGCCTTTAGTTTTCTGAAAACTTTTTAATTGGCTGTTCAAATTTTTAGGAAAATGAGTGGGTCGGACAAGATAATTTCTGTGATCTCTTCCAGCTCTGAATCCTATGGTCATAGAGTAGGGTAGCCAAACTCATTGTATGAGTCACACATGACAGCCTTTAGAGTGGTGTGGCCAGAGTCATGGGTTATAGGGCTCTATGACTGTTGGACATAGGAAAGATGTGTATGTGTATACACACATGTACATACACCACACACATACACATACACCACACAGTATCAATTTGTATATCATATCTATCTTTAGATCTCTCTGTATTATCATCTATGTTTTGGAGATTTCAATAGTTCAATTTAAAAATGCTCTCTGCCCCTTGATAGGGGTGCGGTCAAAGATTATATAACAAGGAGGAAAAACTTAGGTATATGGTTCTCCTGCAGGTTCAGAAACATTTCAGCACAACCTTTACAATCAGATAGACATAACCTTGATACATGGATCTATCTTCTACCCAGCAGATCTTATTTGTGTTCATGTCCCCACAAGCCACACTTTAGGAACTTCTGAAGCAAGCAAGAAAAGCTGGAAAGAGAGCTCTATGTTTGGCATCGTCATAATTCTTACTATATCTAATTCTCTTCTCATGTAAAATGGATCATAGACAGGTAGTGACTTAGGGATGTCCTACATATGCCAACAGTTACTAGAGGAGTTTTCATTTGGAACTCTTCCTCCTTCTATGGGGTTGTTACCCTTTTCCTTCCTTTCAGGACCTCTGAGAATGATTGACTCAGGGAGGTGACTTCCCTTACTACAGATGTAGAGACAGAAAGAGGGGTTTTCTCTTATGTAGGCTATTATGTATCCAGAGCCATGTAGAGAGTTATGAAAAGGTTCCATCACCCAGGAATCTGTATCTCTGGCTATCACACTCGATATATTCCTCTCTCCCATATGGTTTCCAGGGAGTCCACCTGCTGCTTGTAGTATAGTAGATATATTTCTGATATGTCAAAGTGGAACTTTAAATTATTTTTCCCCATTGAAGCAGTATTATTAGGTAAGGCTGATTTATGTTTTCATAGTGATTTAAGGTTTACAAGATCTTTCCTTATAGTAAAATTGGAGGAAGGTAAAATATTCACTATCCTTTCCCTTATAAAGATAAGGAAACGGCCTCAGAGAGATTGTGACTCTCCTAAACATACTAAGAAATCTAAGTACTTCAGTGGTTTCCTGCTGCCTCTAGGATAAAAAGCAAACTCCTCTGGTGGTTAAAGCCACAATCTATCTCCAAGCTATTGTTTCATACCATTGGTACCTTGTAAGTCCTTATATGCCCTACATTTTAGCCAGACTGGCTTACTTTTTTTTTTTTTTTGTTCCAGGTACTCACCATTCTATCTCCCAGCTCAGTACCTTTGTACAGGCTGTTTTCCATGCCTAAAATGCTCTCCCTCCTTACCTGTACTTCTTGGAACTCCTTTTGTTGTTATTCAGTTATTTCAGTTGTGTCTGACTGTTCATGAGTCCATTTAAGGTTTTCTTTGCAAAGATATTGGAGTGGTTTGCCATTTCTTTTCTTTTTTCTTTTTTTGGTCTTTTTGGAAGGGGAAAGGCAGGACAATTGGGGCAATTGCCCACAGTGTTAAGTGTCTGAAGTCGGAATTGAACTCAAGTCCTCCTGACTCCAGGGCAGGTGCTCTATCCACTACATCATCTAGCCACCCCACTTGACCCCCTCCCCCTTCAAAGATCAGCTCAAGTGTTACCTTCTACAAGAGGAATTTCCTGTTTGTCCTCCTCTCATCCTGTGCATGTTGTAGAATATAAACTCATTGAAGGTAGGGACTGATTAGTTTTTATCTTTGTATCTAGCACCTAGTTCATATGTGGCACATAGTATGCATTTAAAACATACTAGCTGAATTGAATTGTTTCAAACCCAGGTCTGTGTTTTTCTTTATTTTCTCAATTATTTAAGATTATTATTGTAAGTATTCTACTTTTAGGTATATTATAGGTTCAATAGACTTTTGTGGGCTGGCCTGGGAACCTAATCACCATTTACAACTCTGTTTCTATGGAAAAACACATTCTGAGCTTCAACCCGTTTGGGACTGCCTAGTTACAAATAACAGAAAATACACAGTAGAAGAAGCATCAGAAAGGGAAACTTCAGTCTGTCCTTTCCATTCTTCTTTGACCCCATCCTCACCCTTTCCTAAGGCTATGTGGTAGGAAAAGCATTGCTGAAATTGAAGGGGGAAGGGCCTGGGTTCAAATCTTTCACCTGTTACTTAATTACCTGGGTAACTTTGATCAAGTCAGCTTACTTCTCCGGCCTTCTATTTCGTCATCTGGGAAATGAGCAGATTGGACTAGACAGTCCTTAAAAGCCCCTCAAGGTAGAAATTCTGTAGTCCTTGGTCTGTTTTCTTAACCATACCAGTCCTGTGATGTCCTAACTCTTCTGTCCAAGGTTATCTCTTTCACAGAAATGCAGACTCAAATCCCTGACCCACCTTTGAATAAATGAATGGCTCAATTTTCTTTCCAGAACATCGAGAGAGCCTACAGAGGGGTATCTCAGGCACAGGCTTCACCAAGCCCCTATAAAATTCTTCATCTCCTTTTCAGTCACCGCTATAACAGGAAGGGACTAGGATCTCCTATGGTTCTAGCTGTCTGTCTCACAAGATATATTTTATAGCTATCCTAAGTCTTAAGCTTCAATGTGGTACTTTTTTCTTGCCATGTCCTTGATTGCTGGATTTGGAAACATAGGTATGAGTTTTTTTAGGGGATGGGGGCAGAGGCAGATATTTTCTCCCTCAATTGTTTCCAGAACTTTGTCCCTGCTTTTGTTTTCCCTAATCCCCACCCCAGCTTCTTTCTCTTGCTCTTTCAAACCAGCACACCATTACCAGAACTGCTTGATACCTTGCCGCTGGGCTGGTCTGTGCCTTGGTCCTAAAATCTTGGGTTACCTGGGTATTGCAGTTGAGCCACCTAAAGAACTTGCTCTAATCAGCAACCACTCAGTGCTGGAACAGGAGCCACTAGACTATTGACCAGTCCTCAAGGAGCAGGAACCACAGTTAGTGGACACCCTTGCTTGTTTCTAACTCTGAACCCCTCATGTGAAAAAGTGGCAATTATATACATGTGGATTTTTTTTAACCTCCCAGTCAGCTGAGAAACGTGGCAGGATATGTGAAGGAACCATAAAATGGCTTGCATTTTCCTTTCAAAGTAGTATTAAGAAATGGTTTGGTTTAGTAGTATATAGAACTGTTTCCTTTTACTCCTTCCAGAAAGGGTTACTTTTTTGTCCTTAATCAATTCCTCCCTTTGTTAATCTATTTTGTTAGTCTTTCATAAGGTCTCCACTGCATATTTCCTCTTTCTGGTAATGAAGGGCCAGTGGCTTAATGCAGCATTCCAAAAACAGACTTGTCAAGGTCATGCAGAGACATTGCTCTCTCTGGTGCATAATGTGAGTCCTTTCCTGTATCCTAGAACTGTTTTTTTTTGGCCTTTTTTCCTTTTTAACTACCATGTTGCATTGTAAATTCTTACATAATTTTTTGTACACTTTCAGCCCTGGGCTTCTTTCTGCATTACTGCTCATGAGTGCTCTTTCTGGATAGCTGTGTTTCACATAATCTTTTCTTTGTAGTAAATTGCATTAAAAAAATCAAACTGATTCCTAGTTTGTTGTTTCCTACCCATTCCTGTTATTCTATACTCTCCCTTGGAGTCACCTCTTGGTCCTTTGTTTTATCCTGAGCACTTTCCTATTTAGCATCATCTGCAAGTCTCAGGGAGAATGGGGAAGCATTCTCAGTATAAAATGCTGATCCTAATGATGCATGTGCACACTCTGGGGCCAAATGAAATAACAGATTTTTGCTTTTGTCATTCAAGGCAGTCCCTAAATTTGTCCCTCAAATTAAATGAAGTAGATGAAGTTATTCCTTCAAATTATGATATGGCATTTTATAATTTAGGATGTTTTTCAAATTTTAATAGCAAAAAGAAGCTGTTCTGTTGGAATTTGTTTTGTCTGCTTTGTTCTTAAATGAATCTAATTATTCCTTTATCCAATTAGTATTTTAAAATTATTTTTAATTTGGTAGGGGTTTAATTTTCTCTGTGCATAATATGGGAGATTGGAATAGGTAATTGACTACATATTGCAATTTATATGTTGCTCTACTGCACCCAAATGGCAAATATCTACCCCCTTCCCCATCTGTTATAGGGTCTAGAGTTCCCATTCCTTTGAATTAAGACATTGTGTCTCCAGAAGACACAATTTAGGATGGAAATATGTCCCCTAAGAGGGTTAACACATTAAGCCATTATCACCAATTATCACATTAATTAGACAGCTGTGACCTAACATAGAAGACTGGGAGAATCTGGCACAGGACAGGTAACTTGTTATGGAGAAGAGAAGGAAGTTAAAAGAAGACTGTAAGGCTTTAGATCTGGGTAAGCCTAGTAGGAAGGCTTCAGCCACTGGTGGTACATGAAGATGCTGGGAACTGAGAATGGGACATGGGGAATGCAGCTCTTATTGATCTACTTTGACAATATCTTTGCCTTCTGTCTTCTCTGGTTCCACTGTAAGGACTCTAATTCAGGCCTTCATCTCTTCTTGCCTCGACTATCATCATGTTTCCTGACTAATTTTCCTGTCTCTAGTCTTCCCTTTTTCATCTTTGCCCAAGTAATCTTCCTAATGTAGCACTCTGATTACATCATTGGTCAACACAAAATCCTTTATTTATACTCTGTAGCTCATCAAATATAGCTTGAAGTCTGGTTCTTGCCATTCAAAGCCCTCTACAGTCAGATTCCAAACTGCCTTTCTAATATAATTTCATACTATTCACTATTCCCTTTAACATACTCTATATTCCATCCAGTAGATGACTACTTCCTTTTTTCATGTTGCCTTTTCCCACCATCAAGCCTTCTTCCATCTGAAATAGACCATTTGTCTTCCTCCTGCCACATACCTCCATCTGCTCAAGTTCCTTCATTGCTCAACTCAGGTGCTGCCTCTTCCATGAAGCCTTTTTCCATGTTCCATTTACCTTATGCTACATTCCTTCCCTCAGCCTGTCTAGCCTGATAAGAGTTACCTCTTTCCCTACACTTAGAATTCCCATAATATTTCATTTCACGGCACTCTACCTATCACATTCTCCGTTGTATCAGTTATTTATGTGTGTTGTATTGATTGTCCCTAGACGGTGAGCTTCTTGGGAGCAGAATCCGATATATTTATCTACCCATTACCAGGGTTAGTCTTGTACAGAGTAGGTGTTTAGTAGAAATTTGTTTAATTTAATTGAATTTAGTTGGGAGAAGCCAAAGGAAAACTCTAACTACTTACGTGCTTTCACCTGAGGCCAGTGCTGAGGAATGGTACTCAACCCGGGGGTTACTGATCATGGAAAACCAGAAAGGGCTAGGGAGATGCAGGCAAGGTGGCTCAGGAATTGCCAAGTTATTTCTTCTTAGGGCTGCATTTTCTTTCTTTTACATTTACTAAGTGTGTGTGTGTGTGTGTGTGTGTGTGTGTGTGTGTGTGTGTGTGTGTCCATACATATATATGCTTTTTTTCTGCATCCACCTTTTACCAATTTCTTAGCATCTTTTTTTAAAGCGCCTTTAGGTTGTTTTCTTAATTGAGTTTTCTGAAAATAGTTCACTATGTCAGGTCTCCTAGTCAGCTTGTCACTTTATCAGTCAGCAGTGCTCATTGAGCCTTCACTTTAGTTAACACTATGTAGCAGAACCCTGAAAAGGAAATATCTACTATGTAGAATTGTAGCATTTTTGGAATAGGAAGCAATCTTGCTTACAGATGACATCTTATATGAACATAGAGTGTCAGACCTGGGAAGAACATTCAGTTAACAAGCCTTTATTAAGAGTCTACTATATGTCAGGCATTGTGCTAAGTGCAAGGGATACAAAGAAAGAGGGGAAAAACCTAGTTCTTGCCCTCAGTAAGCTCACAATTTAATGGGTGAGGTAACATAGAAACAACTATATGCATATAAGATATATACAGTATAAATGGGAGGTAATCATAAAGGAAAGGAACTAGCAGAGTGCAAGGAGAGAAGAAGGAATGACTGGGAAAAGCCCCTTGCAGAAGGTGGGATTTGACCAATCAAAGGAAACCAGAAGAATGGAGGTGGAAGGTGAGAAGGAAGAGTATTTCAGGCATAGAGGGTAGCCAGTGAAAAGGCATGTTAAGGTGTTACAGAGAGTGATAAAGCTAGGATTTAAATCCATGTTTCCTCCCTTCAGATTCAGTTTTGTTTCTACCACCCCCAGTAGTACCAAGCTTTGGTTTTACAGATGAATTATAGATCCTCTAAAGCCAGGAGAAGGAAAGTGACTCGCTCAAGATCATGTAGCAGATGGACAGAATTCTCTGTCTCAGTGTCTGTCTCTGTCTCACTCTCATTCACTCACCTTGCAGTCCACTGAGCTATCATTTTGGGAGCACTTAGAAGAAAAAGCTGTCATCCTTTTTCCTTGTCCTTTATCAAAGCCTTTTCATTCTTGTTCCTGTTGCTTAGAACATACATTAAGCTAGTGTTTCTGCTATATTTATTATTTCTTTGTAGGAGTCAACTGATCCAGCATATTCTCACCTTGTTTTTATGGCTATTCCCCATATTTGTTGCAGTCTCTTTTTCACCTTCTGTTCAACATGCCTTTTAAAGAACATTTTGGATGTGATATCATCCCCTCCCCTCAACATCTGCCAATTTATAGATAGGATTTATGAACTCAAAGCAATGAGAGATCTTAGAGGTTATCTAGTCAACTCCCCATCTTTGCCATTTTATAGATGAGAAAACTGAGGCTTAGCACAATTCAATAACTTGGAAAGGTCACAGAGTCAGTAAGTGGCAGAGCCCTGCAAGATTCAATACCAGATCCTTTGAACACAAATCCAGCACTCTTTCCACTGTATCCAGAATGTGAATTCAATAGACATTAATTACAACTGTGTGTGCAGGGACCTTGGAAGAGTTAGAAACAGAAAGTTACATTTGAAGATGTTTTAGCTAGTCTCTTCAGTCTGACTTTAGACTTTGCCTTCGTTGACCTTTCAGATTACCAAATGACTTCTAAAATGAAATAGCTGGCTGGTGGTATGTGTGTCTCCTTTGAATTAATTCTTTATAGAGTAGAATTAAAGTAGCTCAGGCTTGTATGATTTGGTATTTAAATGTTTGCTGCATATTTCTAACCATTTGTTAAAATGCTGTGCTTGCCAGGACCACAGAGTCAAACAAAAATGGGGGTCAGAACTTGTAAATGGTTACTATTATTGGCTGATATGTGGAAATCTCATTAAATGACCACCTGAAGAGCTCACGTGAAACTTTTAAAAGCTGAATGCCACTCACATTAAATGTCATTGCATTTGAAAAGTGGAGCCTCAATTGAAATGAATTTTATTCTTTATGAAAAGCATGGCATTGTTACCTTTGAAGGCAAAACTTCTCGAAGCAGTTTGTTCTTCACAGAAAGTGGTTGTGTCACAGTCTTTTTCTCACTCATCTCTAATTCTTCAAAATCATATTAGAAATTTAGTGGTTGGAAGTTGGAACCAAAATTTCCTCTCATGTGCTCTTCCTTTATGCCCTGACTCTCTGAATTTCACCTCTCAACCTTGCCCATTTTCATCATTCTATCTATTCCCTTATTCAGTCAGCCCCTCCATACCTTTTCCCTCTCAGTCTTTGTCTTCTTACCCAACAATATTTTCTGGTGCCAGCTGACAGATGAGTAAAGTTGGAGGCTCTCTTGGATCTTGTTATATAAAGAGGTAGAATTTAAAAGAATTTTTATGTTAAGATTTCTGTGTAAGAGATCCTTACTTTATGAAAGTCTATTTGGGGACGGTTTCTTGCTAGTGCCTTTAATAAATGATAGGAATTAGCCAGCTTACTTTTGGGAGCTCCTACATGGTGAGTGCTGCCATTGTAACCCCATGTTGAAGCAAATCTTAAATGCACCTGGAGCAGCCAAAGCATCTAACCCTTGGGCTAAAACTGAAATGAATTTCAAGGGACCATTGACACTATGCTACTGGGAACTATGCGGTACTAAACTTGATGGAAGGCAGTTTATCAAAGTTAAGACTCTCTTGGTGGCAATAGATAATGGTTCTTTTAGTAGACGGGAATACCTTTGTACTTTACACAGACCATTTGGAAAAACAAATGAACTTGTTTAGCTCTTTTTGCAACTTTTTAATGGCTATTTCTGTGACCTGGAGAAATGGTAACCCATGTGATGATGATTTTTATCTCATGTGGAGACATTCAAGTTGTATGTCAGTGACAGTTCCCAAAGAAATAGAAATTTATTGTTTGGTGTAACATATAGCATATGTCCTTTTAGTCAGCATGCAATGTTCTATGGGTGAATTTGAAAAGCTTTTCTTGCAAGAGTTGTATGGAAAAATTAAATGCCCATAGACAGTTCAAATACTAAATGCTCTTTAGCATGAATGTTAAGACTCTTAAGTGTGAATTTTACTGTGTGCTGGGGACAATACAATTTTTGTGGGACTATATTTTAGAAATTATAGTGAAAACTAATAGGAAAATGTGATTTGATATTCAAATGTTCATTTTACGTTCTTTAAAGGAACACATACTACACAAAATCAGTTGGTATTATTACATGTTTAACAGATTGCTCTGGGCTCATTGTTTAATGGATGTGTGTGTGTATGTGGGGGAGGTGTTGGGGGTCTCATTGTCTGAGCTTTTTTTTTGTCTAACCTAAAGTCATTGCATAACCCTATGCTTTAGGTTGGCCATGTTGACCTTGGTTGTTGTCCTAGTTCAAGTGATCGGTATTTAATAGAAAGGCTGACAAACTGACCATTTTGTGGTTTTTAGTCTTTTGAGGAAAATCCAGCTTTTTGGAGGGGTGTTTGATCTCAAGTAGATCTTAAAGTAGACTGAGAAACGGCTCTCTTCTGCTGATTTCCTGTGTTTTGTTTCCTTCTCTTCTCATCTGCTTCCCTCACTGGGGATGTCTCCCTGGAGAGGGGAGTTAAAAGACTGGGCTTCTTATTAAAGGTCCTTTTGTCATTATATTTAATCACCCTCATCCTTACAACAACTCCCATTAAGACTTTACTGCTATATTATTAATGAGAGAGAGAGAGAAAGAGAGAGAGAGAGAGAGAGAGAGAGAGAGAGAGAGAGAGAGAGAGAGAGAGAGAGAGAGAGAGAATATATATGAGAATATAAGAAGGAATAAGAACTTGTCTGTATGAGGTGCTGTGGCTAAGGGAGTTTTAAATACCATGACTCTAATGAATAGTAGATATGAAAATGAGTGATTACATCAAAGTCATTAACTTATAAAATGTGCAGGGACTCCACAATTAAGTCTGTTCCTGAGTACTCACTCTTAGTATTTAAAAATATGATTTATGTAAGCTGGTTATCATTGGAATCCTCTATATGGGTATCTTATCCAGGGGTGCAAATTGCAGCCCATCTTTGCCTGCCTTTCCTTTGTGACTCTTGTTTATGTTTGCCACAGAGAATCAAACCAATGTGTTGAGGATTTTCCCTCATGTTCTCTTTATATCACCTGTATACAGATAGAACATTGGTTGGTTATTCTTCACTCTTTCTTTCTGACTATTCTTTTTTTTTTTTTGTTCACACATTTCTTTGTTAACACAAAGAAATAAATGTAGTCAGTTGTACAGTTGGTCAGCTAAACATGTCAGATCCACAACATACATATGTTAATGTAGAAATCCCATTTGATAATATCAGAGCAGAACTACAATTTATGCCTTTTCAGAGAACTACTGTTCTCTGAGAGAAAAAATTTCCAATCAACTCTGTTTCCATTTTTTATAGTTATAGATACAAATTGGGCATAGTAATGTTCACATGGATCCCACACTTTCTAATTTCCTTACTTTTCAAATTAACCTCCCCAATGGTATGTGCTGTAAGATAACATTCCTCAACATGCATTGGGACATACTGTGATTTTTCCCATCATTAACTCATACTTGAGTTTTAATGAGCCTGGTACAAGGTTTGCTGTTTTAATTTCAGTTTTCCCCATTGCTCAGTCCTGGATGACACGGAATAAAGAGGGGTTTCCATAGTAGCTAACATTCACCAGATTGTGTTCCAAAGCATGGGCTTCAGTAGACTTTTGAATCAAGTCCACATTCTCCACCCAGGCCCGGTGATATAATCCAACAGTTCAAAGATAGGTATGCTATAAACAGCTACAGTTAAATAATCTAAAAAAGCAGTTAAAACGTGGAAATACAGTAAAACAAGAATTGATCACTTTATAGTGGAATACTCTATAAACTGTCTGCATTGGAAACATGTGGTGAGTAAGAAAACATCTGAATTGCATAATTCTAAAGTGTATAGTTATGGGCAAGCAGACACTTTTTTGTATCCCCTCCCCCCTCCCCCCACTGCTCATGTGTCAGAGCATAGATCAAAATTTCTCTTAAAGGTCCACTGATATATAGCTTTTTTTTTTTTAAACAACAACTATTATTTGTACTAATTATTCTGGTGTGTAAATAAAGAATAAGGAACAGTTAATTGAAATGTACAAAAATATTGGGATAAAGTAGTGAATGAGGTTGATTCCCAGAAGTCTTCCCAAGTCAGCTATAACACTAGTGCCTATGCATACAGTGAAATCTTCTAGTTACTGACAGCAGTACTTCTAAACAAGTGGAAGAATGACTAAAAGCATATCTATTTTGCTACAGAAGAAGAGCTGAAATGGGTAAATGCTCTTTTCCTTCCACATTTTATGGGCTGTGTGAGTTTAGCAGGGGGTGGGTGTGGGTGAATGGGAAAGGAAAAAGGGGTTGTAAATGCTATAGAACTGCCATGTGTTGGTAACTTTGGTCATGTTTGGTCTCTGGACAACTTCATTCACCAGGTAAAACATTCAAACTCAGAAGACCTAGGTTTGAATCTTGGTTCTCTTCTACTTATTCCCTCTGTGACCTTGGGAAAGTCACTTTTCCTTTTTCAGTTTTCTCATCTATTAACATGAAGTGGTTGAACTAGATGGCTAGGAGGTCAAATAGATAGAAGGCTGTGCCTAGACCAAGCAAGAACTGAGCTCAAATCTGGCCTCAGACACTTATTTGCTGTGAGATGATGGGCAAGTCACTTTACCTTTGTCTGCCCTAGTTTCTTCAACTGTAAAACAACTATCATCATAGCACCTACCTCTCAGGGCTGTTGTAAGGATCAAATGAAATATTTGTAAAGCATTTAGCACAGTGAATGGCATATAGTACACCCTTAATAAGTCCGTCCTTCCTTCCTTCCTTCCTTCCTTCCTTCCTTCCTTCCTTCCTTCCTTCCTTCCTTCTTCCTTCCCTTCTTTACTTCCTTCCTCTATCCTTCCCTCCCCTATTCCTCTCTCCTCTTCTCTCTTCCTCTTCTTTCTTCCCTTTCTTCTTTCTCTCATTTCTTTCTTCCCTCTGTCCTTCCTTCACTTCCTGTCTCCCTTCTTTCTTTCCTTTCTTCCTTCTTGCCTCCCTAATTCCCTTCTTTCCCTCTTTCCTCCTTTCCTCTCTTCTTTCCCTTCTTTCTTTCTCTCTTTTTTTCCTTCCCTCCCTCCTTCTTTTCTTCCCTCTCTCCCTCTGAGAAAGGCCTCTTTGATCTCTGGATTTATTATTCTAGGGTATCTGGGATCATAGTGCAGCTGACATAGTCCTTAAGTTTGTATGGGAGAAATGAACTTCTCATGATGATGACAGATGCACATTGGATAACCCATTTTATTTTCTGGGTTCCCTAGAAAGCTATTTTATGTGTGTGTAAACTGTGCTGTAATAGCCTACTAGGGGAAATAGAACAGTGTTTACTGAGCAGTGAAAATGCCACTTCAGTTTTTTCACTTGTTCAATCCTCCACTATTTATGTTTAGGAAGTCTTCACATTCTGATAGAAAATAAGGAAAATGAGAATCTTTACCAAAATAAAGCCTACTAATGCTCTTTATGATATTTCCTCTAGTACCATTTCTACTCCTTGTCTTTTGTCATTGACTCCTTTCTTTGCCTGAAAAGATTTGCATTTTTCATGTTTTGAAGGGGAAGGGAGGTAGTAGGGGAAACAGGGTTTTTGGAACTTACTCTTTAGATTCTTATAGTATATTCTGTTATAGCATGTAGTTCTACTTAAGGAAGGTTCAAGTTATTTCCTCTTGTCTCATTTTTTTAGTATAAGCTAGTGGATCTTTTCTTTGGGAGAAAAGATTAAGAACAGCCACAATGCTTTCTGAAAGGTAGCAACAACAGCAACAAACAAACACACACAAAACCCAGGGATCCAAGTCATAATAGTATGGTGGTCTCCAACCCCTCTGCTGGAGAGATTTTACTTTGATAATCATATTACAGTTATAGATAAAAATAGAAACAAATATATGTTTATATTTGAATTAAGTGAGTTTATTTTCAATTCAGGAAAGTCACCTTGGAATATATATTTATATATGTATATGTGCATATCTATTTTATTTGCAAATACATACATACATACACATATTTGCGTGTATACATACATACAGGCATGCTCACACATGTGCACACACACACACCACAATAGATCCAGTATTCTTAATTTGGGGTCCAGGACTATGGATAGATTTGAGGGGTCCCACAAACTTGGCTGGGGAAAAATGACATCTTTATTTTCACTAAGCTCTAAATCAAATCTAGCATTTCTTTCAATTATGAATTAACTCCCCCTATGATTCTGATTCTGAGAAGGGCCCCATTGGTTTCACCAGACTGCTATAAGTGTCCACTACACAAAGAAGGTTTAGAACCCCTGCCCTAGATGACCTCTGGGATACCTTTTAGCTTTAGGAATCTATGATATATGATGTATATGTCTGTGTATGTATTGTATATATACATTTTCCCCCTTATAATCAAAAGGCTACTGTTTGGGAAATATATGAAAGATAGAGAAAATATTGAACAGTGAATGGATCCAAGAAATAAGAAAATATGACATTTTAGGAATAGTTCTATTTTTAATAGGATGAATTCTGCAGTGCTTGTCAGGTGATTTGATTTCCCACCGAGAAAAGGAAAACTTCATTTGGATTAGTTTCATGTCCCCTGTGGAACTGCAGACTCAGTGTATAATACCACTCAGTGTCTGTTTTTGTAATTAAAGAATACAACATAGCTTTTAGTTTAAGTTTTTAAAAAATTATTTAATTACAATAAACCCAAACTAGTGATTTTTAGCCAGGAATAATCTTTAATGTGAGGAAAATATTCATTTCACAGATGGAGGTATAGCCTAAAGATAGCTACTAATATGTTTAACACACTATTTTTGTTCTGTCAGTTTTAATACAAATGAAAGAGAAAACACATTCAGCCTACTTTTTTTGCCACCCCAGGAGGAGAGTGGGCTGTTGTATATTCACAGAGGGATGCCCTCTCTGGGTTCAGCTGGGTGTGTTGGTGAGGAAATTATCTGCCCCTTGTGCAGAGGCAGATGACGTGGAAACTATTCCCAAGTGTACACCCAGCTGTATACTTTCCATAGTGGGATTAACCAGAATGGGACCCTCAGTGTACAACATGTGTACTCTACTTGTATTCTGCTGAGGGTTGAGGGGAAGATTAAACTAAAAATTTCCAAATACATCAAATGGGAAAGTAAAATTTTAACCAATATTTATGAAGTAGACAGTTATATAATTGGACTGGCATTTTTATAATGTGTGTGTGGGGTGTGTTTTTCCATATTGACTGCCATAATATATTTGGGCCTAGTCTACATGAGAAGACAAAAGGGGGAAAATTTAGAAAATTATTTAAATAACTCATACCTTAAACCTGCAGTTGAGTAACATTAATTTGTCATTGTCTGTTATCTAGTTGACTCTCTTTATTGATCTATTGTGGGTAATTCCTTGGTTCCAGATTTTGGTTTCATTTTGCTTGCATAGTTACAACCTAAGCTCAGGGTTATCCAGCTTTTTCTTCTTATCTTATACTTGATTGCTCCTTTCTTATGGTTTTCCCCATACTTTTGGCAAAATTTCTTCTATTCAGTGAGATAAAGCAATTCTAACCTATTGAGTTCTTCTTGATTATTTGGAAAGGTAATTTTTGAGAATACTAGCTCCTCAGGGTGCACTGGGTTTCTTTTGCTTACTCAAAGAGCTGAAACAGATAAAACATACTTGTACGGACATATAACAAGACTGAACTCTACCATTAGGAATCTTTCAACTACAGATAGAGATTTAATTGAAACAAACAACACCAAGAATGGAAAAGGACTGACTAGGCCAATACTTAAAGACACTAGCTCTGCTTCGTTGTTTGAAATAAATATACAAACTAGAAATGACATAGCTAAAATGGCTAAAACTTTCCTACTTTACTATACTTTGAAAAACTCATGAAGAAATCAATATGGGTAGTAACACCTAAATGTTTGGGTAGAGGCACTGGTTAAAAGAGAAGCAGATTAATCATCAACATAGATGTAAGCTTAGAGTCCCTTACAGGCCTTGGGAATTGATGAAAGCAGTAAATCCACAAAGTCGTACTCTGAGGGCATTTCTTTGGGTGTGTCCAGAAGCATGGAGGGGTAATCCCTTCGCATTTTTTTCTTGGGTTCCTGGAATTTATACCATGTCTTTGAGTATGATATGTTAGAAAGATCATTGAGTTTAGAATCAGAGGAAAAAGAATTTGTTAAGCACATACTATATGCAAAGTGATGCTAATAAGCATTGGGGTTACAAAGGGAAAAGCCAGATAGTCCTTGCTTTCAAGGAATTCACATTCTAATAAAGACAATGTATACAGGAAGTTTCAGTTGCAAGTAAGAAGGAAAGACACAGTGACCACATACAGTGACAAAGGAGATAGTAATGGGTTTTTTTTTGGTGTCATTTATATTGATAAGACCCTATCTGTTTCTGAGGTTGAACCATTTGATGTATCAAGGACTTTAGAGTGAGAACTTTCTCTTCCCAGTCTTCAGTAGCTATAGCTGCAAAAAAGGTGGAGGCTGTAGCATCTGCAGAAGAAGTTGCTAGGTCAAGTCTCCACAAGGGTTATTCGCCTTGATGATAGCTTTGGGAAATAAGTCAGAAGCAGGATCAGTGGTTTGGTATTTCTGGGGAACTATTCCTAGGGTTTATGGAATTATCTGCCCATTGGTGGCAGTTGATTGATGATTGGTAGTTAGTGGTGGTGGGGGTGTTGGGGGCTCTTTCTCCTCTAGGGTTGTTTCTTTAAAGGATAGCTTAAGGGGGGTTGGGCTAGAAGTAGAACTGATAGTCTGAGGGATATTGTTATTCTAGGGTTCTTGGGTAGAGGTTTCTAGGGTCTAAGGGGAAGTATTAATTGAGGTCACATTGGTAGTTTTATTTTCTTGGCATTAGCAAAATTTCCCTCCTCCCCTCCCTCAGAAGAAAGGTCAGTACCTGGGTAACTGGTTACATTACAGGCAATCTTCCATTGAGTGTATGTAAAGCATGCCCAGAATTTAGTACTGCATATAATTTATCCTCTAAGTCCTGGGACAGAATTGTGGAAATGGAAGAAATCAGCATCCAATTTTGTTGTTGTTGTTGCCTGTTTGGTTATAGCTACATATATTGTTTATTTGACTATTTCCTTATTTGTGAAGCTACAAATAGGTAGTACAGGCCACTTTTAGTGCACTTGGTATTTTCCTCAAAGCATTCAAGGTAGTTTTACTTACTTGACAAAGGAAACAATACCTCTAGGCTTAAGGTTCTATTTTTCTAAGGGTCAGCACAAAAAAAGGTATGCATCGATGCTTTGGGTATCCTCATATAAAGGCAGATGGGTGCCTAGGGGATAGAGTTCTAGATGGAGTCAGGCAAACCTGAGTTGATAACCTGTCATGTACTGCTTGAATGACCTCAGGCAAGTTACTTAATCTGTGCCTCAGTTTTCTTAGCTGTAAAATGAGGAAGATGGACTTAAGACCCTTCTAGCACCAAATCTATGATCCTATAATACCCTATGTAGGCCTGCTATTATTGTGGTTCATGCTATATTGTTGGCGGCATGAACTTTAGGAGAGGGGTGGACCATTTGTTGGTAATTCTGCAGTAAATGTTTGGCCCTGTGGAATACTGCAGCTATATGCACTTTAGAGAGCATGTAGCTACATTCTCTTTCTCTGTTGACCACTGCTCCCATACATATTGGGAAGGCATCCATTTGTTAGCTGGATTTTTCATGCTGCTCAGCCTTAAGGAAGAAAGAGATGAAATTCCCTCCCTCCTCAAATCCCTCAGGAGAATGAATGGAATTACCTGTGTAGGAGGATCGAAAATGCTTGGCACTGAGGTTGGTGTTGCTTCTCCACATGAAGATTGCTGCCTATCAGGGTTACTCTCTGTACAAAAAGCACTTTACAGAAAACCTTAAAAAAATAAAGCATTTACCTAAACTTTTGACATTAGCTGGGTAATTTTCACTTTCCCAGCCTGTAGAGTCACCCTTTTAATTGTCTGTAGTAAAAAGGAGAAAGCTTTGTTCATCAACTCTCCATTGTCTCTTATTATCCTTTGCACTTCATGACTCACTCAAGTGATTGGCATGTGGGTTAAATTGATTTGGAAGCTGAAAAATTACTGCTCTTGGAAGACTGTCCACAGTTTAAAGAGAAAACAAAACAAAATTTTAAGGCTATTTTAATTTTTTTTGTAAGTAAGCCATTAAAATAGGAAATAATGGGGCTGAATTTTTATGGTTGAGAAATTTGCAAAAATAGTTTTTTTTTTTAAGCATTTGTTTATCAAGATCATACCACAGGGTAGGATCATTTTAAATGTCACTGAAAGTTGATTATTTTTAGTAAGGTATTTTATTTCTGTTTTGTCTCCACAGGAAAAATTAACCCAAGAGTGTGTATTCAGAGAGCAGTTTGAAGAAAATTGGTATAATACGTACTCATCGAATCTATACAAACACGTGGACACTGGAAGACGATATTACGTTGCATTAAATAAAGATGGGACTCCAAGAGAAGGGACTAGGACTAAACGGCATCAAAAATTTACACATTTTTTACCTAGACCAGTGGACCCTGAGAAAGTACCTGAACTATATAAGGATATTTTAAGCCAAAGTTGACAAAGACAATTCCTTCACTTGAGCCCTTAAAAAGTAACCACTATAAAGGTTTCATGCGGTGGGTTCTTATTGATTAGCTGTGTCACCATATCAGCTCCACTGTTGCCAAACTTTGTCGCATGCATAATGTATGATGGAGGCTTGGATGGAACATGCTGATTTTGTTCTGCACTTAAAGGTTTGTCCTCCTGGAGGAGAGCCTATGCCCACTCGCTTGATTTATTATGAAAGAGAGAGTGTGAGAGTGTGTGTGTGTGTGTGTGTGTGTGTGTGTGTGTGTGTGTGTGTGTGAGAGAGAGAGAGAGAGAGAGAGAGAGAGAGAGAGAGAGAGAGTGTGAATGGGTGTGAGAGGGGGAGATGGAAGCTAGAAGTGAAAGCAAAGAGGAAAAAGGCCTGATGCATGCTGGGAAATAGACACGCTTTTAAATTTTTGATCAGTTGTATTTCATCATATATCAGCATAGCTGCCATACTTCGACTCATCAGGATTTCTGGCTGGTGGCCTGCTCAAGGGTACGCTGCATTGACAAAGGCATGGAGGGTGCAGTCTTACTTAAAAAAAAAAAGACTTTTCAGTTTAATTGCTTGCTGGTATCATCCCAGTGAGCTTAAAGCAAAGACCTCTTAGTAAAAAAAAATAAAAAGTTAAATTTATTTATAGAAATTCCAAAGGCAACATTTTATTTATTTTATATATTTATTTATTATATAGAGTTTATTTTTAATGAAATATGTACAGGCCAGATAGGCATTTTGGAAGCTTTAGGCTATGTAAGCATTAAATGGCAAAGTCCGCTACGAACCTGTGGTAAATTCATGCAGTAACTATAAAGGTGCATGGATATAAGAAATTCTAGTGACCCTAATGTACTGGAAGGTGACAATCTCTTTTGTGCCCGTATTATTGTACAAGTATGCACACCACTCATGACCCTGAGTATTCACTCTTCAGACTGCTTGTTTCATAGCTTACCCCCAGAGGATTAAAGATCAAACTGGGTCTCAAACTCTTATTCTGTGTCTGTAATATTTCCTCTCTGATTAAGTGGCTTATTCCATCATTGTAACTTCACAGTTGCGGAAAAGTATAAGGGTTGGTATATATTCTACTTGTTTAAACCTATTGCAAATTATACCAAAGCTAAACAATAAATATGCTTTTTATTTTTAGCAGATTTCCAGAACAGCAGGACTAACATCACCATTGTACTAATTTAAGGTTCTCAAAAAAAAAAAAGGAAAAAAAGAAAAAAGCTTACATAGCACAGAATTATTTTCAAGAGGCAAGAATCAGGTTAATAGGATCACTCTTGTAAACACTTTTTATTTGTTCACTTGGCTATCTACTATGAAACGATAAAAGTTCCTTAGGGGTCATTGTAACATCTTCTATGGAAAACTGCTTTCAGTGTGAACTGTCATCATACATGATACTAGCACCCTTCTTAAAGTAAAACTTGCAAAATGAAACTAATAAATCTTTATCGAGAATGACAATGAGGGGGAAAGCATTATACTTGTTGGCTGTGTTTTGTTTTTTAAAAATGGTCTTCACAAGCGCTCAAGTTTTTTTTTATGGGGAGGTTACAATATATAATATCTTTTACAAGAATTTTTATAATGTTTTATGCTGTCAAGCATAGGAATACATATTTCTTTAGTAGCAATAGTTTTGGAACTTGCCCTTGGGCAAGGGAGAATATTTCTTACTATATACTAAGGAAAATAGAGCCAAATTCTTAAAGCAATATTTAAGATAAAAGGAATTTATAACAAATTCCCACACCACAGCTAGCCCTTTCTAGCCAGTTATGATGGGAAATTGAGAGTGACAGTTAAAAAATGTTTGGAGATTCATATTCCTGAACTACTTTTAATTTAATATTCCCACTTTGTTTTGCTCTGATGCACATTATGTAGGACAAAGGTATGGCACTGGCAAATTTAAAGCAGGTATGAAATATCAGTACATGTCTCAGTGTCCTGAGCTTGTGTTCTGAGGTCCTTAAGTTGGAGTAGGCAGCAATGCCCTCCTCACTAGTTGCATTATGAAAAATTAAATCTAGTAATATGGTATTAAATAGGAATTTTTTTGGGGGGGGAGGGAGTGGGCAGAAGTGATACTAATGAGTTGATTTAAGGTGGAGGTTAGAATTGCCTATTCCCTTGTCTTAGGATTAGTTATATGTCTAAATAGTAACTTGCATTTAAGTCCAACAAGTAAGATTCTTATTTATTTTTAAACCCTTCACTGCTATTGAAATATGCACATATTCAGGCTTTAGTTTTCCATAAAATATTTGATTCTTTTGATGGAAAAGTATTAAGTATCTGCTCATGAGAGAACCAAATTTTTAAGATGTAGAAGATATGACATTCAGCACTGAAGTTCATTTCAGTCAATTGCTAAAAGCCTCATTAAAGTAGCATTAGAAGTCAGGTAGCCAGCCTCAAAGAAAACAAACCCAACCACAAAGAGATTCATGGAAACGGCTAAGATGCCTATGAGTTAGTTCATGCAAGAATGCTACTTTGATGTGTACTTTGGGAGTTCATTTTGTTCTGGTCTCTTTTAAAAGAGGAAGAAAAACAAGTAAAATGTTATGTGCTTTTGGCAAGTGATACAATAAATTGTAATGGATTATTCAAATCTCCATAATGGTGTGTAAATAAATAAGTGCTGACTTATGTGATTTATGTAAATAGGCGTTATTGGTGGTGGTGGGGGGGAGGTATGCTGGCTCAGGGTTTTGGTGTGGGCATTGCATTGCTGGGCTACGGAGTGTTTCATCTCTAGCTTGTTGATTCATATCCATCTCATGTCACTAGTGACCAAAGGTCTAATTGATGGCAGCCCTTAGCCTTTATGGAATGAGCTGTTCCCTTTTTCATAGACAGATGCTCATGCCACCAAACCATTATTGTGTTGGTGCCAACTTGCACCTTAGTCAAAGACTGAATGGGCATGGACTGACCCACCTATCCTTTCATCTCTCATGTGAACCTTCCCAAGTGGTGCTGAAGGACATGAGCAGGTCAGAGTTATGTGGGTGCTCACCGTGCCTGGGCCTGTTTTATAGAGAAATGGACAGCTTTGTCACTCTGTGACGCCCCTTCTCATGAACACTAAACATTGACTTCATGTTATCTACCTGATAATCTGTAATTGTATGTAAATACATACACAATTATGTAATTTGTGTAAATACATAATTACAGACTTTTGAAAAATGATATTTTTTACTTGATGTCCATTTTAGAGGTGCTTTAGATGAATGTGCCTATATGAACCATTGGAATTTGGAAAAAAATGTTTTCCTTGCTCTTACAGCTGTTGTGCGTGTGTTGAGGGTATGGAGGAGCGGGTGGGAAGGAAACACCTTAATATATTTTTTCTTTTCTGCAAGTTTGAGGAGATGACTTTCCAAAATGGTACTTGGAACCAAAAGAATTCTATGTGCATGTGCTTTTGAGGTGTGTGTGTGTGTGTGTGTGTGTGTGAATGTGGAGGGGTAAATGGAAAAAGAAGAAATTATACTCAGTTTGCTGTATCTTTTGACCTTGGTTATATGCTATATTTAGATTGGCTACACCTGGTAATTTGCAAAATAGTCTAATAAACAAATCTCAATGAGGGAGATATTGCAGGTGACAAGAAAAGGAAAAATACCAAGTAACTCATGAATGTATGCATTTTTGGTTCTTTTTATGTTACATATACACATATACATACATATGTGTATGTATATGTATATGTATTATATACACCATATCTATCCAAAGAAATTTCCTCCTTTTTAAGCTAATATTCTGCTGTTAAACTGGGATTGATGAGAAATTATGGGGACAGATGTCTCCTGGCTATTGCCCTGAACTGACATTAAGCAAAATACCTGGCAGCTGTAGCAGGAGCATCACCTTCCCCCTTCTCCCTCCTCCCCCCCCCCCCCCCAGCCTACAAAGGCTTGGTAAGAGCAGTTGAAAAATATGTAAACATCAGTTAAGCAGGTTTCCTTTTCTTTCAGCAAGTTAAGTCATTCCTGCCCATTCAAGTGTTCTTACTAAGTTTTGAATATGATATCTGGGGCAAGGTGGTGGTCATTATATATCAAGAAAATAAAAATCTGTATTTTCTCAATTTTTTGTCTATCCTAATATGTTAATATGTGTTTTGCTCCTGTCTCTAAAGAGGCACAAAGAGAGCATGTAGTCATCAGGTAGTGAGTGCCTGATCTCTGACCAGGGTTGGATGTCAGGTTGAAAGTCACAGGGGAAGAATAAACTGCTGGGAGTGAAAGTTTCATTGCTGCTTCAGTAGACAGGGGAAGCTCTCCAGCTTGAGATACATACTTAGACGTTCTCTCCTTCCCCAGAGAAGCTTTGTTCATCACGATTCCGTGATTTGTCCAAGTGAATTAAAACTAATAAAAAAAATGTAAGGGGGAGTTCAAGTTCAAATTTTCCATTTTTTGAATACTGGAGTTAGCAACTCAGTGCTTTTAATTTCATCACTTGAAAGTAGCTTCTCATTTATTTATTGGCATCTTTTTAATCACATCCCATTTGATTTTTTTTGTTTTTGTTTTGAAAGCTGCTGCCCTTGGGAGTGAGAATATTGAGATCTCTTTTTCTTTTCTTTTGTAGGAATGTACAATTCCTTAACAATTTTTGGCAGTTGTATTTGTCTGGGCTCTGTCTCTCACTGCTCCCAACCAAAAGTTCCCTTAATACTACACAGTCCGACCTCTGGCACTGGTAGTTCTTACCATCATTTCCATTGCCATGAGTGAACTTGGTGCCAGGAAAATCTGATGCCTGCTACCAAGGAGTTAAAAGTTGTGCAATGGGAATATCCAAAGTGTGGACAACGGGTTCTGCCCTCACTACTTGGGAAGAATGTGGAAAACATTGTTGACAGTATGTAAGGCCAGGCTCAGGAATCGGGAAATGGATTTTTCTAAAATACTCATAGATGCTTTTTCCTGTTTCCTGACCATATTGTGGGATATTGCAAAACAGCCTAAGTTCAACCTGGCTCCTGTCTAGTGCTTCTACTGTGTACATGTGCCCTGGGTTTGTAAATTATAGCTTTCTAAGCACTTTTCTCCAACTATCCCTTACCCAGCAGGAGGGTCTTTTCAGTCATTGAACCTATGAGGATACTCAAGTCTATTGCTGTGCCAGTTTGGGGAGAGGGAATACTAAGAGCTTCTTATTATCCTTTGGTGGAAAACCCAGTAATCTCTACGCCTCTAAACATATTAAAAGAGAGTTTCATACTCAGTACCCAAATGTCTCTGGAAACTTATCAATGCAGTTTGCTAGTTTAGTGGATAGAGCACCAGGTCTGGACTTAGGAAGACCTGAGTTCAAATTTGATTTCACAGTAGCTATGTGACCCTGAGCAAGTCTTTTCCCTTCTGTTTGCCTCAGTTTTCTTATGTATAAATGGGAATAATAATCAATTTCCTCATCTGTAAAATGGAATGGGGCCACCTACTTCGCAGGGATATTGTGATGATCAAGTGAAATAATAATTGTAAAGTGCTTAACACAGTGCCTGGCACATAATAAGCACTATATTAGCTCTATTATTACCCACAGACCTTGTATAACTGTCATCTAGGTTGGCCCTTAAGTTCAGCACAGAGGGCCAATTCAATGCCCTGGTGGGTCTTCCTTGCCTTTTTTTTTACATCACAATGATATCAAGGAAGCATAAAGGTAACCTATGTTATCACTAATTTTAGGCACAATGCTAGCCTGTTATTTTTAGTTATGAATTTTTTGACATCTCTAACCCAACAGTGTGTTTCATACTTTGATAATTTGATACCTTTCAGGTGGAGAGTTGGACTAAGAGTTAGGAGAAGTGTTTTTGTTGAAGTTCTGTTACTATCTACTGAAGTTATTATGTAACTTTGGAGAAATTATTCAACTTGTCTGGGTCTCAGTTCCCTCATTTGTAAAATGAGGGGGTTGGTCCAGATGTATGAAGTTATTCAATTCCAAAATCTATACTCTTTAACTGAGGTTCCACTGCATATTTCAATAACATTGTTCATAGCTGAGTGGATCCATACCATTCCAAAGGAAAGACTTTGTTGGTTTGACCTAAAAACAACTGGTTAGAGATTAAGAGGGACCAATACTCACGGCCTCCTTCCATTGTACTTCTATGTGGCTTTGTGGCTGAAACCTGTACTCTTTCAGTCAGATGAATTTTTTGCTGTGTGCACTTCCCTAAAACTCCTTCCCCGACGAGGGCTTTTTTTGGCTCCTTTTTCATACTTTTCTCCTCACATATCATCCATGTAACATGTCAACCATGCTGCACAAAATCATAGATTTAGAGGAAAAGGAACTTTAGATGTCATCTAGTACAACACTCTTATTTATACATGAAGAAGTTGAATCTCATGGAAAGCAAGTGATTTGCCTAAGGTCCCACTGGAGGTAGAGGCAGATAGGTGGTCCAGTGGAAAGAGGACTAGGCCTAGAGCTAGGAAAACCTGAGTTCAAATCCAGCCTCAGTCACTGGGTATGTGACCCTGGGCAAGTTGCTTAACCCTGTTTGCCTCAGTTTCCTCAATTGTAAAATGGGGATAATAATAGTGCTTACCCCTACCTCCTAGGGTTTCTATAAGCATCAAATGAGAAAATATTTGTAAAATACATAACAGTTCTTGGTACATAATAGGCACTTAACAAATGCTTGTCTTCCTTCCTTCCTTCCTTCCTCCTTTCCTTCCTTCCTTCCTTCCTCCCTCCTTCCCTCCCTCCCTCCTTCCCTCCCTCCTTCCTTCCTCCCTCCCTCCCCCCTTTCCTTCCTTCCTTCCTCCCTCCCTCTCTCCCTCCTTCCTTCCTCCCTCCCTCCCTCCCCCTTCCTTCCTTCCCTTCCTTCTCTTCCTTCCTTCCTCCCTCCCTTGCTCCCTCCCTCCTTCCTCCCTCCCTCCCTCCCTCCCCCCTTTCCTTCCTTCCTTCCCTTCCTTCCCTTCCTTCCTTCCTTCCTTCCTTCCCTTCCTTCCCTTCCTTCCTTCCTTCCTTCCTTCCTTCCTTCCTTCCTTCCTTCCTTCCTTCCTTCCTTCCCAGGACTTCGAACTGAGGGCCTTTATACCAAATCCAATATTCTTTTCATTGTCATTAAAAATAGGTTACATTTATATAGAATGTCCGGAAAGTCTTAGTGCAATTTTAAGTTCTTGTGGCTTACTGTGGTACTAATAGTTTTTGTGAAACCTTGTATAATGTGTTATCCATTTAAGATTCAATGAAACCTGTGGGATGGATGCTATAGTGAGTACTCTCATTTATCTGATGAAGAAATGGAGGCTCAGAGCAGTTCAGTGACTTATCCACAGTCATACCCTTATTTTAAATAAATTCATGTTAGAGGTCAGATTTGAACCCAGGCCTTCCAAATTCCATGTAAATCCCTCTCTCCTTTATGTGGCACCACATCCTATAAAGAAATTGTAGAAATATACTTTTTTCACCTTAAAGGAAAAAAAAGGATGAAATTCTACTTGTAAATGTTAATAAAGTGTCTATTTGTACATTACTGGGCACTAAGTAAATTGTTAAATAAATAAACATTGGAGAGCTCCTATTTAGCTATTGTAGGACTAGGATCTCTAGATTATATGGTACTGAAGACAGTGTTGGCAAGTATCCCTGAACCTCAAAGTTCTCTTTCATTTTTGCATTTTGTTTATATTGATGTAAAAGAGCCTGGTTAGCAGCAAGCCCCATTTAAAGCCACAAAGCATGAAGTAGGATAGTCTTTTCAAAGGTCATGCTAGACTCTTATGAATCAGACTCCTTTAGTGTTTTGACTCCTCCTTGGGAGTCAATAGCTCCTTCTGGACTAATCGGAATGGCACCTTTCCAATATTAATTCTAAGGAAGAGGCAGGGAATCCCAAAGTGGACTTATTGGGTTTTCAGGATGTGTCTTGCTTAACAAGGGTTTTTTGAACTGAATGGGATAGAAGTAATGGAAGCAGTTAGTTAGCAAATGATTCCCTGTGATCTAAAAGAGTTAATGCAACTTTCAATAGTGCTTTAAAAAAATTCCCAGCAAATATTTTCCATACAGTGAGAACTAGGCTCAGTGAAAAATGGGCATATCACCATAGATATTTATTACTAGAGGGGTAACATGATGTATTTTTGGTTAGGAGGATAAAACATCTCATTTTGTTTGTCCCCACCAGAAATACAAATCTGTAGTTAATCAGCTTTTGGCTTCAGTTTTACTTCCTTTTGGTTTCCTCTTTCAGTTCTAGGGAAGGGCATGACTCCCCTTTGCTCCACCCCTATTTAGGAAGAGACGTGTTTCTGAACAAGTAGGGCTGACAAAGAGTGATGGATGGCTCATGAAGGAATAGCTGATGGGACTTTAGACCTTGCCTGAAAGAGTTTGATGTTGCTCAATTTAGCTTAAGAAATCTCGCCTAATCCAATTAGGGGAGCATTCAGAACAGTGCATGTTGGCATAAAAACATGTTCTCCATCCTTTGGGACATGTATCATGTTGGTCTCTCCATTGGTGGGGCAAAACTGAGGGGGAGAACATTTCTATCTTTTATAAAATAGACTCCCTTTGTGGAGTCTCTAAAGCACATTCTTCAAAAGAGGATGACGAAAGGCTTTTTGGTGAAGGGAGACTGTGTTGGAAATGATGACATCTCTTTTGATGATCTGCCATAGAGAAACAAATTTGAATTTTGCAGTGATTCTGATTTATCATAGAAATGTTTATATGTGTGCATGTATGCATATATTCCTTGTGCCTATATGTATATACTTACTACACATGTATATACATACATATACATAAACAACACATATATATGGACACAAACACATCATGTGTTTATATCTGTATATAGGCACAAGGGACACACACACATATGTATAGGCACAAGGGATCCATAGGCACAGGAATATATTATGTATATGTGGGAGGAGAAATAAGCATTTATTTAGCACCTACGATGTGCTAAGCACTGATTTTTTACAAATATTGTATCCTTTAATTCTCACAGCAATCCTTTCACAACTTTTCAGTTGAGAAAACTGAGTTAGGCAAAGGTTAAGTGACTTGACCAGCACCACCCTACTAAGTATCTGAGGCTGGATTTGAATTCAGGTCTTATTGACTCTGGGCCCAACACTATTCACTGTGCCACCAGTGCCTATATAGATAGGTAGTTACAAGAAACACACACACATATACATAAACACATACATACATACATACACACGTATCTATATGTATATGTGCATATGTATTTATACACATCGTAAATATATGTATACACATATATACATACACGTATCTATTTCCTTTTGCACATTTCCCATACAAGTAGGTCCCACAATTACAATTTTTGAGCTTTAATTTGGTTTTTGAACTACCTATACCCCTTAGTGGGTGGGTGGAGGCAGGGGTATTTAGGTTTAACAACTAATACTTTGGGAAAACATATGTGCAGGACATACTTTTCAGTTTATATTAGAAACATTTTCTCTATAATTTTATTCAGTGTAAACAATCAACAAAACAGTAAACCAAGCCCTGTTTTGCATTATTTGTCAGATATTTGAGGTGTAAATGCTCACACTGATAATTTTACAATTGGCTTTCTTGAGTTGTTTAGACTGGCTCCTGCACTGAGGGTGGGGGTGGGGAACCTTATTCTAGTAGAATTAGTTTTGCCACTCCTCAAATTAGCATATGAAGGTAGTATATTTCCTGCTGGCATCTCTTGACCTATACTTGTTCAAGCATTTTCCCTTTTCTTCCTGGCACATAGCAAGCACTTAAATACATATTTATTTCTTCATTGATTAATTTTTCTTGCCATATATGTGCTCCCTTGTTTTCATATCTTGTCCTTTCTCATAATTTGCCATTCTCTTAAGACTTAATCTATAGCTATCATGCTTCACTATTTCTTTTTAAGTGGTCAATCTGTGTTCTTGGTTAGAGAGCATGTTAGTGACAACCAAGAGAAGATCAAAGAGAGTGAAAAGCATTGGTAGTATGGGTATCCCTTTTTACCTAAACAAACTTTGATTCACAATATATTTTGGGAACATTTGCAAGTGTCATGGCTGCCTGTTGCTAAATTTGCACATCAAAATGTACCTGTCCAGGTTCCATTTGGGTAGCCCAGACTTTACATACATGCACACATGAAATATTGATTTCTACAAGGACAATTGGCTTATCAAAAATGTATAAGGCTAACATTTTGGCAACCCTCTCTAGAATTAATTTTAAGACCTTTATCATGGTGGGAGAGAGGCAGTGTGGTAAAATAGAGAACTGGACTTGTGATCAGAAAGACCTACACCCAAATCCTTCTTCTAATATACTAGTTTTGTGACCACAGACAAATCTATTTATTTCTTGCTGCCTCAGGAAACTCTCTGTGAACTTAAGTTTGAGGCCATTTGTCTCAGCACAGAAAGCTTCTACGTTGGGAGTTCCTGACACAGGTGAAATTACAGGTCTAGACCCAAACTAACAAAAACTCCATGTTGGAACTGGGTGTAATTGAATACCTATGAGACCTGAACTCATGAACCTTCTGGTTGTTTCAAGACTGTCCTATGGTTCACAGAGATTCCAATTCTCTCATCCTCAGGACTGTGTTAATTCTTTGAAGTATCATGGCATCTGGCAGGGAAATACCCAGCATATTTTGGGGTTGGGTACCCAAACAATTAATTGATTAAATACTTAGTTAAATTAAAAGAAATTTCTCAATCTAAAAGAAGTTAAAGACGAACAGCTAAGTGGTGCAGTGAATAGAATGCAGGGTTTGGAGACAAGAAGACTTAAATTCAAATTCCAGTCTCAGATAGCTATTAGTTGTGTGATCCTGAACAAATAATTTAATTTCTTTTTACCTCAGTTTCCTCATCTGTAATTAGCAAAGTCCCTGGATTATTGTGAGGATCAAATGAGATAATATAAAGCACTGAGCACAGTGCCTGGCACATAGAAAACACTATATAAATGTTAACTGTTGTTGTAGAAATTATAAAATGGAAATAAAGGCAAGTAAAAATATTGTTTAGAGAGGTGAAGCCTCTGGCAGTAGGATATAGTGGAAGAAGTATTGTTTCTGGAATCTAGAGGACTGGGTTTCAAATCCTGCCTTTGTTGCTTTGATGGATATTATCTTAGCCAAGCTATTTAATATCCTTGGTCTCCATTTTCTCCTATGTAAAATGAAGGGATTGGACTAGATGGTCTTTAGGTCTCATCCATCTCTAGAGCCATGATTGACCCCATACTAAGAAGAATCAGTGGGAGTGAAGTGGGGTTCCTTTACTTAAAAAGAATCCTATTAAAATGGGTGAACCAACTTGTTCCCATATCAAAATTTAATTGTCTATCTTGTCTCCTTCATATAGCATGGGATATAAAACCTGAATAAAACAAAGAAATAGGAAGTTCATGGGAAGGCTCATGGACCTAGAAATGAAACTGATCTCACCAGAGGTCCTTGAATCAAACTCCTACATATTATAAACTCCATGTTATAGATGAGGAAGCTGAGGATCAGGGTGGTGAAATAATTTGCTTAAGGTCACAGGGATCAGAGGATATTTTTGAATTCATATCCTTTAGCTGTGAAGCCAGTCCTTGCTCCTTTGTCAAAACACAAATGGAATGACGATGATATGCTTCCAGATAAAATATGGTTGGTGAAAGGGTATATAACCTTGCAAGCGGGCAGAAAGAATGTGAAATAATAAGTTTTGTAAAAATATCCCCTCCAAGTTGCCTTCTCTCTTCCTTTACCCCACCCTTCCTTCCCTCTGCACATGTCACAGATGCACTGGATTGTGTAGTGGGTAGAGGTGTCTAGTAGGGATGTGGCATCATTTGGGGAAGGAGTACTACACTTGGATTCGATGTAGGTTGTCATCTTGTTCCAGTAAATACATTTTAGTCAGACCATTTGGGGAGCTTATTATGGTTTAAAGTGAGCAGAGATCCCTGTTGTTGTCCCTGAATGATTGGCTTTCCTTTCTCTTTGCTTTTGAATGTAAAGGGACCATTGGAAAATAAAGTATGAGGAAGTCAATAGGATGTAACCTAACATACCAATCTGGGCATGTTGTGCAACTGGCAGTTGTATGTATTTTTAGAACTGAACAGTAGTTAATTTTCATGATTCCCGTTCCACTGTTTTTGACTTAGCAATGTGACAATTTGTCACGTGGCTGTTTACCTAGTTGGAAGCCTCTCCCATTAGCTCTGAACACTCTGAAGAAAATTTTATTACAGGCTAGGTGATAAATGTGTGAACAATTTATTAACCCAATTTATTGATGAATGATCTCTCAAAATAAAGAGGTCAGGGGAATTGGAAGCAAATGCTGCAACACCAAGAAAAATGGTGAAGTTTGAGAGAGATGGTAGGAGAGAAAGAAGTTGAAAAAGGGGGCACATAGCTGATCATTAGTACTTTACTGGTTTTGTATTTGAAACATGGCACATTATGGATTAATGGGCTGGAAACCAACTACATTGGAAGGAAAGAATTTCACACCAAAACACCCTTTATAAGTCCTCCCTTGCTTCACGAGAGAGCTTTATTCTGAGGGTAATAAAGTAGAGACAAGTTGGGAGTGTTGTAGACAGGACTCATTGGGTTGAGATTAGACTTGATGAGCTCAAGTTCATTATACTGCTTCAATTTTTTGGTTATGATCCATTATGTGTGGCCTAGAGCTTAGAATCAGAAGACCTAGGTTCAAATCCTGCCCTTATTGTTGACTAGCTGTATAACCTGGGCTAGTCATTTATCATCTAGGTGTTTCTAGTAATACTCTTTATCTGCCAAGTCATAGGCTGAGTTTTGTTATAGATGATGAATTTCCATACCACGTATCCACATATGATCTGAAAGTAATGGTGGGCTTCATTGTCATCTTTAAGATTAGTCAGAAATAGGGGCAGTTAAGTGGTACAGTGGATAGAACATCAGTCCTGGAATCAAGAGGACCTGAGTTCAAATCTGGCCTCAGACACTCTCTATCTGTGTGGCTCTGGGCAAGTCGCTTAACCCTGATTGCCTCAAAAAAAATTAGAATAAAGCAAAGCTCTGTTTAGTTCTGAAGTAGTGATAGCCTGTTCTTGTTAGTTTTGCCTAACATTTCTGACAATTGGGCCATCATTAGTAGTCTAAATGGGACTCTAGTGACCTTAAAGGATGATATGTGTTGTGTCCTAAATGGCTTCTGCTCTGTGGAGAATAGCACTCGAAGACATTGGAGTTCAGTAGGAAAACAGTTAAGAAGCACTTATTAGTCACACACTGTGTTCCAGAGACTGTGCTAAGTGCTGGGGATACAAAGAAAGGCAAAAGAGACTTGGCTTTTAAGGAGTTCAGTCGATATGATATCAATTTCTACTTATGAGCACTGTTACTAAATGTACATCGTATAAAAGGTGTCATTTTTATCATATTCTTCAATATTTGTTTGCTGAAGTCAGCTAGATAATATAAAACTAGCAAAGAGTTGCTGTATTCAGCAATTCAACCTTGAGCTTTTAGGAAAACAACTAATAGGTTTCACAAATGGGACTGGTTTTCTTAACTAATGACTCCACAAGGCTTGGTCCCTCAAAAATGTCTATTTGCTTTGCTAGCCTTAACTGAGTGGCTATGGTGCCCATTGCCAAAGAATGCAAAACACTTAGGCATTATCTCAATTGCCTTCACCACATTCTGGAGAGGTAACTAATGGGCAGGGTTGTCTTCGTTTTCCACAAAGGGAAGCCCAGAATTGAGAAATGACTTGATCCAGCTCCTGTTGCAGGCTCAAGGCACAGCCCACATTAGCATGCAATCTCTCTTATCCTGAATACAGCTCTCCTTATGCCATCACACTTATTGGGCCAGTATTCTAAATCATGCATTTCACTCTACAGCCAAAGGACTCTTGGCAAGTGGGGCAGTCTGAGAGCCTAGCTCTTTCCTTCCAGTGGTAGACTTGTTCTGGGAACTTTGACTTTCTATCCCCCTAGAATCCGCAAGCTGGTTCTTTCATAAAGTCGTTTCTATACAATTTTGTTTAGTAGGGGATTAGAGAGGCAGAAAAAAAATAACACTCAAGTGGTGTGGCCCATTGAGATTTGCTGAGCTTGAATAGTTAATTTCATGGAAAATGACTTTGCTATTTTAAAAAGTAATCTTAGGTAAACACACTGTTTATTTTTAGCTCTGGAGACATTTGTTTGAATAGAGCAATCTTGGTTAAAACTCATCATCCAGGTCCATGATTACGCACAATTGTGCATTCTGTCCTTCATCTCAGAGTTTGGTGGTCTGTTGCTAGGGGCATTGACTGCATTGTATGAATGCCTCTTGATGCCACTTCAGGAAACATCCAAAAAACAGAGTTAGAGAGGTCTATTGGCTACCTCATGAAATAGAAGCATATTGGGTAGTGGGAGAAAAGGTGATGTTTTCAACTAGCCATCCTAAGAGTGGGTCAGTTTGAACATTCAAGTGACTATTATTTCAATTAAAAGAGTGTATATATACACTCATTCTTCTACCTCAATGCTTTAATAAGAAAACCAAAAATCTGTTTTTGTTTTATTGTTACGTAATGGTATTTGGATTGTTACAATATTTGCTTAATAGCAAGTCCCCTGGAATGAACCAAAGAGTTGTGTTGGCAGTAACGAGAATACTATCTAGGGGTAATTTTTTTGGCCCTAACACCTTCAAATGAAAGCAGACAGCTCATCCAGCACTTCTGCTGTTTTGGACCAAGATAGTACGAGTGAAGAGAAAGAATGCTAATAATAACACACATTGATGTGGCATACTTTCCACTTAGAGGCAGCACAGAGTAGTAGACAGAGAACTGGCCTTGAAACCAAGAAAAGCTGGCCTTGAATACATCCTGACTTTGTGACCCTGAGCCAGTCACCTTTCAGTGTTCTAGGCCAGTGGGGTCAAACTCTTAGCTACCAACAAAACTCCCAGCTGACAGCAAATAGTTAACAAAATAAATAGAAATGCAATTGTTATTCGGTTGTTTCACTCATGTTCCATTCTTCATGACCCCATTTTTTGGAATTTCTTGGCAAAAATATTGGAGTGGTTTGTCATTTCCTTCTTCAGCTTATTCTATAGATATGAGGCAGATCAGGCAAACGGGGTGAAGTGACTTGCCCAGAGTCACATAGCTAGTAAGTGTCTGAGGCTGTATGTTGAACTCAGGTCTTTCTGACACCAGACCCAACAATCTATCCACTGAACCACCTAGCTATCCCCTCAAATACAATATAATATAGACAATGTTGATTTGTATTTTCTAAGTCAATCTACTGCAACAGGGATTTGTTTCTATTTGAGCTCAGCACCACTGTTCTAGGTAACTCTTTTAAGATCATAAATGATGGAGAAGGTGCTGGCTGCATTGGTTAGAGGGAATTTCCTCTCTTGGAATTTTTTATCCTAGTGAACCATAGGTCCTATTTCTATCCTTTTCAGTTACAGTGTGCTTTATCTCCTTGTATCTTTATGACATTCCCTTGGGGTTCAAAGGTGCAAGTATTATTATTCATGTTTTCCTAAATCCATGTTTTCCTCTGTGTGTGTGTGTGTGTGTGTGTGTGTGTGTGTGTGTGTGTGTGTGAAATTGAGACTCAGGTTAAATGACTTGCCCAGGATCACTTAGCTAACAAATGTCAGACCTGGGACTTGAATCTGGGTCTGAATCTTATTTAGATGTTTGCTGTTGTTCAGTCATGTCTGACTCTTCATGACCCCATTTGGAATTTTCTTGGCAGAGATACCAGAGTGGTTTGCTATTTCTTCCCCAGTTCATTCTACAGATGAGGAAACTGGGGCAGACAGGGTGAACTGACTTGCCCAGGGTCACACAGATATGAGGCCAGATATGAACTCAGGAACGTGAGATTTCCTGACTTGAGGCCCAGCACTCTATCTGCTGTACCACCTAACTGTTCAGCACCTTTCTACTACCCAACATTTGCATCCCAGGGAAGTAGTAGGACAAGATGTTTAGCTAGCTGCCCCTATAAGTAGGTGTACACCTAAAAACGTACATTTCACTATGTCAAGCTGCTTCCATATACAAGGATCACCAAGCCTCAGTGACTCAATTATGTTTTCATTTCTACCTTGTTACCTCTAATATTTCACAATAGTGGGAAGGAGCAAAGTTGTCTGAAAGTAACAGAACATCAAGACCTTTCCTTCTGGGAAGATGGAGAGTGGCATAGTGGGAAGTTTGCCAGATAGGAAGTTGGGAGATCTGGGTTCATATCCCTCCCTTGACACTAGCTACGTGATGATTGTGAGCCAGGGCTATTTCCTCTTCTGTAAAACAGGGGTACCAAATAATTACATTGTCTAATTCCCAGAGTTATTGTGAGGGAAATGCTTTGTCCAGCTTAAAACTTTAATGGATATACATGTGAACTGTGAGTTTATCTAAGATATTGAAAAGATGGCTTTTTTTGCCTCTTTCTCCTACTTCTTTCTCAAGATCATTCTCTGAAACTTCACTCTATTTCTTTAGTCACATAATTATTGGAGAGACAGTATCTCCTTTTGTAACAGGAGCTAATAGAATTATAACTTTCCAGCCAATTGTGCTGTAAAACATTTATTTTCAGTTTCTATCCAGGGAGAGCTTTTGTCCTTCCATATTGGAGGCTGAAATGAAAAATTCAATCTACTACCTGTGTGAGCTTGTATAAGTCACAACTTGTTTGTACCTTACTTCCTCATATATAGAGTAAGGGGGTTAGACTGGATGACTACATGATATCTTGGAGATGGAAGGGAGATCATGAAGTTCAAATTGCACTTGAGCAGGGGCCTTCCTTCTCTATAACATTCCTCATAAGTGAACAGTCCTGTCTCAAAGGCCTCTTATCTAAGCCTGGGAAAATCAGTTTAACACTTTAGGACTCAATTTCCTCATCTGAAGACAGAGGAGGACTACATGGCCTTTAAGTTCAATGACCATTCTCACTCTAAGTCTAATCTTATCACTAGGAAAGATCTTAAATCCTTTGATACTGTGATGGGAAATTCACTCTCTCCCATAGCAACTCATTTCTTTTTGAGCAGCTCTAATTTTTAGAAGTTTTTCTGATGCCAGACAGACCAAAATCTGCCACTCTGCACCTTCCACCATTGTTCTTCATTTCCTCTTTTAGGGTCCAGTAAAATGTACCCCCAAAGACCCAGAAACAATAACAACAGCAACAAAACATTTAATACAGTAACTCTTCCATCTGTTCCCTTCTCTTCACCCAGATCACACACCCCTATTGTGTCTTTCTTGGACTGTTTTAAATGTTTCCTAATTGGTCTCCCAACTGTCAGTCTCTTCCTTCTCTAATCCATTTTCAACACAGCTGCCAAATTAGTATTTCTAAAACACAATCAGGTTATGCCACTTCCCTTCTCAGAAATTGTCAATGGCTCCCTATGGCATCTAGAATAAAATTTAAAAATATATTTGTAGAATGTCATTTAAATCCTTCTACAGTCTGGCTCCTATCTAGACTTTCCAGTCTTTGTATTATTCCCTTTTATGTAGACTCTGTTTCAGACAAACAAAGCCTACTGTTCTCCAAACATGACATTCTATCTTTCATCTCCATGCCTTTAAATTCCACATCTGTGATGCACTCTCCATCTTATAAAATCTCTAGCTTCCTTCAAAGGCACGACTCAGGTGCTTTCTTCTATATAATATCTCCTACACTGCCCAGATTTCCTTTCTTGAAATTCCCGTGTATACACTTTGTATTTTCTTACTTGTGTGCATATTATAACCTCCAGTAGAATGGAAAGCCCTTGAGTGAAGAGTCTATTTCATTTGTATCTTTGTATTTTCAGAGTCTAACATGCTGCCATCCATTGATTTAGTTGAGCCCTTCATGACAGCTTTTCAGACACAAAGTCAACCATCATCTCCCCACTAAGTCTTTTCTTTTTTCACATGAGTTTCAGTCTAGCCATATCACCATCATTCTATATTTGCTTAGTTGTTTTTTTCTTTTAAAACCTAAGTGTAGGACTTTACATTTAGCCCTATATTAAATGTCATCTATTTAGATTCAGTATACTCTTCCAAGTGGTTGAGAATTTTTTTGGAGCTTGATTCTGACATCCAATGTATTAGTTATCCTTCCTAGCTTCATGTCACCTGTGAATTTGATATGCCTGTTATCTATTCCATTATTCAAGTCATTAATAACAATTTTGAGCAGAACAGTTTCAAGGGCAGAGCCCAGGACCTCTTTGCCAGAGAATGTGGCATAGTGGAGAGAGCGCTAGATTTGAAATAAGAAGTCACATAATGGTAGGATCTCAGAGTTGGAAAGAACTTCTAAGGCTATAAAATCCAACTCATATCCAAACAAGAATCCCATCCCCCAATGTCCCTAACAAATAGTTATCTAACTCCTGCTTGAGAACTTAAAGAGTAGGAGAACCCTCTACCTTCTAAAGCAATTTTTACACTTTCAGACAGCTCAAATTATTAGGAATTTGTCTGAGTTTTCAAGTTTGAATGTATTTCTATGTAACTGCCACATTTTGATCTCTTAGCTCTTCCCCTGGGTAAATATGCAGACCAAGTATAATCTCTCTTCTCCATACTTGGACCACTACATGTCTGCCCCCTGCTCCATCCCTCAAGCTTTCTGTTCTCTTCTCTAGATTAAATATCCACAGTTTCTTGAATAGATTATCATATGGCATGGTCTTCAGGTTGATTCATCATTTAGGATGTACTAAACTCCAGCTTCTATCCTTTCTAAAACAGTATCCCAAACTAAACACAATGCTCCTTTAATAATGCAGTTGAGATTTATTCTAGGAATCTGTCAGGGAATATTTTGTTTTTTTTAAATTTAATTTAATTTTTCTCAGTGAGCAAAAATCTGTTTTCTTTCCCTCTCATCTCTGTTGCACTCCTCCCCTCACTGGAAAAAAAAAGAAAAACCAAATGTTTGTAAAAATATGCATAATCATGTAGGGGAAGCTAGGTGGCACAGTGGATAGAGCATTGCTCCTAGAGTCTGAAAGATCTGAGCTTAAGTCTAGCCTCAAACGCCAGGTGTGTGTTCTTGAAGAAATTACTTTTTTTTTCTTTTTTGGAGGTGTGAAGGCAGGTCAATTAGGGTTAAGTGACTTGCCCAAGGTCACAGGCTAGTAAGTGTTAAGTGTCTGAGGTCAAATTTGAACTCAGGTCCTCCTGACTCAGGGCCAGTGCTCTATTCACTGCGCCACCTAGCCACCCCTGAAGAAATTACTTAACCTCTGTTTCCTCAGTTTCTTCAACTGTAAAATGAAGGTAGTAACAATACCTATCTTACAGGGTTGTTGTGAGGATCAAATGGGATAATATCTGCAAAATGCTTAGTATGGTACCTGGAACAGAGTAAGTATTATATAAATGCTTATTCTCTTTCCCCCACCTACCTCTTTATGAGAAACAAATTTCCACATTGGCCATGTTCAAAAAAATATATGGTTCATTCTGCACCTTGAATGCATCAACCTTTCAGTCAGGAATTAGGTAGTGTGCTTTATTATAGGTCCTCTGGAATTGTTGTTATTCATTGTGTAGTTTAGAGTTGTTTGATTTTTAAAATTGTCTTTATAATGTTGCTATCATATAAATTATTTTATTAGTTCTGCTCACTTCACTGTGCATCAGTTTATACAAGTATTCCTCGTTTTCTCTGAAATTATCCCCTTCATCATTTCTTATGGCACAATAACAGTATTCAGTTACATTCATATTTCATAATTTGTTTAGCCATTTCTTGATTGAAGGACACTCCTAAATTTCAATTCTTTGCTACCACAGAAAGAACTTCTCTATTTTTGTTCATAGGGTATTTTCCCTCCTTTCTTTTATCTCTTTAGGGAGGTACAATCTTAGTGGTGGTATTTCCTGCGTCAAAGGGTGTGCACAGTTTAGTAACTTTTGGGGCACAGTTCCAAATTGCTTTCCAGAATGGTGGTACCAATTCTCCACTGACAATGCATTACTGTTTTTGTTTTCTCACAGTCCCTCTAATATTTGTCACTTTCCATTTTTGCCAACTTTATTGACCTATAATTTGATGATTTTATTTTCTCCCTTGCTTTGAAAAAATTGTATACCTATTATCCTGCTTTGAGGCACCTTTCTGATTCTCACTAAACTTTCATAGATTATCAAGAATGACAGTATTCAAATATGCCAGTTCTTTCAGTACTTTAGAATGTGGTCTGGCCAGGAACAGAGTATTGCAGGATTATCTCCTCTCTTGTTCTGAACACCATGCTTATATCAATGAAGCCTAGGTGCCCATTAGATTTTTTGGCCACCATTTCACATTGCTGATTCATTTTGAGCTTGGAGTCCCTTAAACCTCCTAAATATATTTCATATTAACTATTGCCTAGCCATTCCTAACTTATCTAGTACCTTTGAAGTTGAATTTTTGAACTGTGTTTAACTTTTTATATTTATCACTATTTATCCACTAAGATATAAATTGTTCTAGCCAGTAGTTAACCCTCGCTCCCAGCTTCCTGTCACAATTTCCCCCTGGTCATACTACAGTGCCTCATTGTAGCATGGAGGTAACTTGAGTTCACAAAAGTTGTGCTAGTAAAGCATAAGCATAAACTCTAGCAAGTCATACCATGCTGGAAAGACTTTGAATATGATACCAGCAACAGACTAAGTCTGCTTTCTGAAAACTAGCCTAAATAAGTATCGAGAAACTCATTACCAGTGGGCACCATGACTATTTGGCAATAGATTATTTGGCCATGTAGCTCCTGGAACAATCCAGTTTCGTGTTGTATACCAAAAAAATTCATGGAAGGATCACCAGATGTGGATTGAGAACAAAGCCATGATGAGGATTTCTGCAACCTTAGTATGATTCATTTGAGCAGGTAATGTGGGTAGGGAGATATGTGGTATGAAGAAAAAGGGGTAAGAGACCAGGTATTTATTAAATGTTTACCAACTCCCTTAAGGCTCTGCCTGGGCCCTCTTCTTTTTTCTCTATGCTCTCTTTGTGATCTCATCAGCTTCTATGGGTTCAAGGATTATATCTTTGCAAATGACTATCAGATTAAATATACAACTCTAGTTTCTCTCCTGAACTTCATTTAACCTTGGATCACAAACAACCTGTTGGATATTGTGAAGTGAATGTCCCATAAGCATCATAAACTCAATTTTGTCCAAAATGGATCTTATTTCTCCCCTATCTCCTTCCCTAAACCACTCTTCTAATGAACTTCCCTTTTACTGTTAAGAGTACTGCTCTCCTCCTAGTCACCAAGACCCACAACCTTGGTGTTGTCCTTGATTTCTCCCTCTCACTCACCCCACATATTCAATTCATTGGCATATCTTGTCATTTCTATCTTCATATCATTTCTCATTTATGTCCCTTTCTCTCCACTCACACAGTCATCAACTTAGTGCTGACTCTCATTCACTCTCATTGCACTCTTTTCATTGATCTCCCTGTATCAAGTCTTTCCCCATACATCTTTCCCAGCTCCCTATTACCTCTTGAATCAAATATCAACTCTTCTATTTGCTGTTTCAAGCTTCTCACAACATATCCCCTTCCTGTTTTTTTTTTGAGTTTTCTTATGGATTGCTCCCTTCCACACACTCTATAGTCCAGCCACATTAGCCTACCTGATGTGCCTCACACAGGATATCCCTCTTTCCTTTCTCCTTGGTCTTTGCGCTGGTACCCTCATGACTGGAATGATCTATATCATTCTGACCCTTAGGATTACTGGCTTTCATCAAGTCTCTGGCCAAGCAGTACCTTCTGCAAGAGGTCTTTCCTCATTTTCCCTAGCTGCTAATGCTAGCCCCTCTAAGGTTACCTTGTATCTGGCTTGTATGTCTCTTGTCTATATCCATATATGTAAATATTCTCTCCCTCCAAATATGTTCCTTCAGGGTAGAGACCATTTTAACTTTTTCTTTGTATATCTAGCATCTAGCATAGTGTTTGGCACAATCCTTGGTGATAATTGTTGACTTACAGGAAGCTATTGAGTCAGCAGGGTCTGGGATCAAATCCTGCCTCTAGAAATACCTTTACTTAACCAAGTGCTAACCTCTCAATGACTTGGGTGAGTGACTCTGAGATTAAAAGTTTCAGACCAATTGCTAATTTGGATTATAAAAGGGGTTTTTCACACTAATGAAATCACAAATCTGGACCAACTTAAACTATTAAGTATCAAACAACTTTCAGAGATGGAAAAATCTTATGAGGTCCAGAAAAATAATTTCATTTTTTTACTCAATCATTCAAAACCTTAGAACAATAGAATTTAATGAATGAATGAATGAAGTATTTATTAAGTGCTTATCATGTGTAAAACTTAGGGAATGCAAAGTGAAAGGTAAGATAGTTTGTGCTCTTGAGTTCACATTCTAATGGTGGAGACAATGTGTATAGAAAGTAGTTCTTTACTTAAATTTGGAGAAAACTCTTACATAGCATCAAATATGCTGTGAAGGAGGTTTGTAGCTCTTCTGCCTAAATTTCCTTTTCTCCATCTCATCCTAATTACTCTCTGTTGTGCCTCCTTGTACCATGCTATTCTCTCTCCAGTGTTTACACTTTTCAATTATTTATAGGCTGCTACATTTTCCCCTTTGCTCCTCACCAGTCACCACCACACCATGCTACACCTATTTAGTTATTTTAATCTTTCCTAATAAATCAATTCTTCAAACCTCCTCATCATTTTTATTGCTCTCCTCTGAACTCCCCCCAGCTTTTCTCCTGCTTTATGGTATTGAAGTGCCTGGAATTTAATGTAGTTTTCAGGTGGGGTTAGAGCGAGGCTATTAAAAAAGGACTATCACCTCTGGGTTTTGTGGATGAAGCCATTGGGAACAAAGCCCAAAACTACATTAGCCTTTTTTTGCTGCTGTATCAGTTTTGCTAACTTATATCTAATTTCCTGTCCACTATCACCCCCAATTCTCTCTTATAGCATTACAGCCTTTCAGATTTCTCCATCACGCTGACTATCAATCTACCTTTATGATGCTCACATTTTTCCTGATACGTAGACTAGAGCTTCCAGTTTCCAAATGAACTTTGCTCCATTTCTGGTTCCTCTGTTTGGAATTCATACCTGGGGGCCAGAAAAAGGAAATGAATTGGGACAGAGACTTATGGGAGGTGTCAGGAACAAGTATCAGGTTCCAGGATTGAGGTAGTAAACATTCTGAGGACTCAGTCAGGCTTGGTAATCAAGAGGTTAATCAAACTAGAATCAGAATCCAGGACCTTTTCAGCCAGGTCCTGACGGTTTGGGAGGATGTTTTATCACTTAGTTTCTGAGGGATGGAGTTAATGACACTGATTTCATGGGACAAAAAGAGGCAGTGTGGGTAATAGGGATAATAATATTAATCATAATGATAACTAACATTTATATAGCCAGAACAAATGAGAAAATATTTGTAGAGCACTTTGAAAATCTCATATATTTTAGCTATTATTGTTATTAAATTGACATAATCATTGCTATTATCTAGCACTTTCAGATTTGTCACACCCTTCTAGAAAGTACACTGGACCAGGAGGCAGGAGAACTGCTCCTCTTTCCAGTTCTACTACTTTCTACAAATCACTTCATCTTAACTAAGTCATTCAGCCCCAACATATATTTTTTAAGCATCTACTATCTGGTGATAGAGCTGGAAAAGTAGAAAGTGTACTGGCTTGGAGTCAGAGGACCAGGGTTCAAATCCCTTCTCTGATGCTTACTACCTGTGTGATGTTGCACAAGTCATTTGAGTCCACTTTCTCACTTATAAAACAAGAGTATTGGAATTGATGACCTTGGAGGTTGCTTCATAGACTCTTAAGATCTTATGGCCTTATACTAAGACTAAGGAAGGCACTGTGCCAGGCATTAAGGAGACAGATATGGAAATAAAACAGTCCCCATTCTCAATGAGTTTAGGGAAGCACAACATGCATAAATAAATATAATTAAAGGAAATTTGAGGAGGAAGAGAATACTAAGAATGAGGAGAGGAAATCAAAGAACGCTTCACTAAGGACATGGTATTTGAGCTGAGTCATGAAGGAAGACAATGATTCTGAGGTGGAAATGAGGGAGGAGTGCATGGAGGACAGGTTGTGGAAATGATGGGGTCAGAGAATGGAATTTCCAACTATGACATGGTTAGGGTGGCAGGAATGTGGAGTGTGTGAAAGTGAGTAGCATGAAATAGGGTTAGAACAGTAGATTGGGGACATGTTAGAGAGGGCCTTAAAAGTCAAGTTAAAGATTTTACCTTTTATCCTAAGTGGCACATAGTTTGAGGTTAATAAATTCATGTTAATTTTAAGCATTTCTGAATCTAACTAATCTAATTTAATATTTTACTCTTAATAGAGGTACAGTGTTCAGAGTGAGAGGTGATAATTTAGCCCATTGTACTTTATACTCTGCTTAGATTGCATCTAGAGTATTGTGTTCAGTTCCAAGTACCACATTTTAGGAAGGTCATTGACAAACTGGACCATGTCCAAAGGAAAGCAACCAAGATCATTAGGAGACTTGAAACCATGTCATATGAATATCAGTAGATGGAATTGGGAATATTGAGCTCAGAGACCAGAAGATTTAGGGAGGATACAATAGCAATGGGTGAAGGGCTACCATATAGAAAAGTGATTAGACTTGTCCTAGAGAGCAACAACAAGGACAATAGGAGGAAGTTGTCAGGGTAGATTTTTGGTGGGGAGAAGTCAAATGGGCTATCTCAGAAGGAGGCAGGTTCCTATTCACTAGAAGCTTCACTCAGAGGCTTGTTAGGGACAGAGGATTCCTATTTATGTACAGGTTGGACCAAATGACCCCTGACATCCCTTCCAACTCTGAAATTCTAGGAGGGATTGTAGAGTTCACAATCTCTCTCTATTTTACATCATAGATGCTGCTAGCTGTGGGTCTCCCGAAAGAGCTGGAGTCCAGCATGCTAGCAAACAGATTACATTCATCCAGATAGTTTTGATTGTTCATGGTGATAGTCTGGATCTTATTCATTGAATGCAATTTTCAGGAAACAAAAAAGCAAAAAACAAACTGTGCCTGTGGAGATGTTGGTATAATTAGATGTGGCAAAAAAGGATCTTTTATGTATTGAGTAATCCATGGAGACTCAAAACAACTGTTTGGTTATTTTATTTTATTTTTTTGCCTAAAAACTCTAATGTCTCTTAACCATTTCAGAGTACATCTATTTTTACTAAGTTGTAATATAGGCAAAAAGAAGGCCATCCCTTCTTTGGTGATAAATGAGGTTAGAGAATAATGAATAGGCAAGAGCTGAAGGAAAGCAGGAAACACTAAAAGAAGAGAGCAAGGATAGAAGGGCCCCCATCTTCATATTATGGACTTAGTAGTGTTATCTCTTCCCCTTACTCTTTCCCCCTTACCTCCAATGGAGGCCATGGAGAAGGAAGCACAAGACTAGAAAGGAAAACACTGTGTGCCTGCTTTCTTTTTCAGGTGAAGTAAGTTTAAATTGAGCATCAAGAAAAGACTTGAATTCAACAAGAACTTGATTCATTTGTTAAGCTCCAATTATGTACAAGGGATGGAAATATTGGGAGGATAGCATTCAGGCTGAGGGTTATGTATAAAAGTGGAGAGGGGGCGACTAGGTGGCACAGTGAGTAGAGCGCTGGCCCTGGAGTCAGAAGGACCTGAGTTCGGATCTGGCCTCAGACACTTAACTCACACACAAACAAAAACCTAGCCGTGTGACCTTGGGCAAGTTACTTAACCCCAATTGCCCTCCAAAAAAAAGAAAAAAAATATATATATTTATAGCAGTACTTTCTTGGGGCGGCTAGGTGGCGCAGTGAGTAAGAGCGCCGGCCTCGGAGTTGGGATGACCCGGGATCGAAACTGGCCTCAGAAAATGAGCCCCCACACATAAATCATGACTAGTCGTGTAACCTTGAGCAAGTTACTTAACCCCAATTGCTTTAATAAAAAAAAATAAAAGTGGAGAAAGCCATTCCCTTGACCAAAGGCCTCAGAGATCATCTGGTTTGTTCTCTTTGTTTTACAGATGAGGAAACTGTGGTCTGAAGATGTGACTGAAAATCATATAAGTAGTAAGGAGTATGATCAGGATTTGAACCCTAGTTCTCTGCCTCTAGGTCCAGTCCTCTTTCTACTATACCACAATGCCTCTTCTGGTGGAAAAAGAGAGGACTGACTGGGAAGTGTCATGAGCAGATTGGGAAATTTCATTACTGATTGGGAAAATCATCATCCTTCAAGATCCAATCAGCCTTGGTATTCATGTTTCATTAGCACCATCTGCCTCTCTGATGTGGAGGGTAGATCCAAGAAGTCCAAAACTGCCAGTTAAAGATGGAAGGCAGGACAGTCATCTCTTTATTTCCCACCTGGCTATACTCTGAACTCTTTTGGACTTCTTTGGACTTTTCCATCCAGCTATCTTGCCAGGCCTTTTCTCTTCCTCCTCCTCTGTTAAGCTTCCTCTCCTGTTATCTTTCCCTATTAGATTGTAAGTTCCTTGAGGGCAGAGATTTTTTCTTTTGCTTATTTGTATTCATACCCCTAATGCTTAGCATATAATAAACATTTAATAAGTAGTTATTGACTGACTGATAGTGAGATTGCATGTGTATATGTACATATACATATATAAGTATGAACTTGTGACCTTTTGTAGCACCAGCTAAAGACTATCCCTTGCCCTGTGACTAGAGTTATTGCCCATTTTTAGTCACTACAGCAGCTTGAAAATGATCAAAATGATGGGGCTCAGTCAATTACCTTAAGTCATTATAGTCAGCATGGCATAGTGGATAGAGTGCTGGACTTGGAGCCAGGAAGGCCTGGGTTCAAATTCCATTGCTCTAGATTCAAATACCACAGCTTTGTGATCATTAATGAGATTCTTTTTCCTCTCCTGTAAGATAAGGGGTTTGGATTAGCTGGCCCCTATTATTCCTTCTGGCTCTGAATCTATGATCCCAAGATCAAATCCTAGAAAGAATTGAGCCCTTATGCTCTTATCCTTATCTTCTCCATTCACCTAAGAGTTCTCCTGGACAATGTCACCTTGTATGATGGAGTGTTTGGTCCCAACATGATGGCTGCAGCAGGAACATTTTTTTTTCTTTGCTGGCATGACCTCTGTAGGACTCAAAGTACCACAGTCCATAATGTTTTTCTTTTGGAGCCTGTCCTCTCAGTGACAAGAAGAATAGCTTGGTTTGGCAGAGGGTCCAGGTTAGGATTACATGACATATGGCCCTGTGACATTTTTGTTGGAAGCCGGCCACACTGTCAGATTATCCAGAGGGGCCCCCTGGTCTTTGTGCAGAAGCATTATTATCCATTTACCTAAATATCCCTGTAACCTCTTCTCACCAGAGGCCTTTTGATAAAAGATGACATTTGAGCACAAATACCACAGAAAGGGGCTGGGAAGAAGAACGGAAATATCTTCCTTAGTCCCCAAGTCTCTCTGGGGCTGAGCTTGCCAGGGAGTCAGATGATCAGCTCAGGATGAATCCATATTTGTCACTTTTCTAACTGATATGCATTTCTCTTAGGAATGGTCCTGTTCGTTTACATGCTCAATCACTCTATTTGCATCATCTCTGAAAACAGGGTTTTTTATTCCCTTATCTTCTATGAACTGTAAAGCCTTATAAGCATAAATACTATTTAAAGATGGGCTCAACACAAAAGAGATCTGGGATTTTATCAAGCATACCATATGTGTGATGGGCTTCATGGATATTGGACATCAGGGAAACCCAGCCCAGGGATGGCAGCCTGCAGCTTGGCACCATCTTCCTCACACTCTCATCCCTCCCTGGGCCTCATTAACCATGCTCATTAAAGACTTATGCACACATGCACATGCACACACACACACACACACACATACACACATACACACACAGACTCTGTTTCCCATATCCTCCAAGGAATTCCTTAAAAAAATGACCACAGTTTACTCACTCATTCATTTAATAGATTTATTGAGTTACTACTATGTGCATGGAACTATGTGTCCATGGAGCTTCCTAGGGGACTGACACAATAAAATTGAACAGGACCCACTAGAGTTAGGCTTCTTGTCCTCAGAGCCCTCAGTCAGTGAGGCATAGGATCAGGGAACCTCTTAGTTACCACCTCAGTTTTCCAAGTTGCTTTCCTGTCCCTAAAGAATAGTCAGAAGGACAATCTCAGGTCAGGATTACTGCTGTTCCTGGAGTCAGGAAGGATCTTCCTACATGCTAACTCCCTAAGGAAAGCTATGCTAGAAAAATGATATGAGCATCACATTGAGTTCAATTTATACATGGGGCATAAAATACAGTAGTGAAGAGTCCTTTCTCTAATGAGACAGAGAGACAGAGACAGAGAGAGACATATAGACACAGAGAGACAGAGACAGAGACACACAGAGGGAGAGAGAGAGAGAGAGAGAGAGAGAGAGAGAGAGAGAGAGAGAGAGAGCGCATTCACAACATGGATTCTAAGAGTCCTTAATTTGGTAATACAAGTGTGCTGCAAGTTAAAAGACTAGATAAAATTCAGAATTACAAATAGTTAAAGTAGGTTGTGATTATCCATATCACAAAAGAGTATTTACATTATAAGTACTTACCAAAGGGTTGTTTTTAAATGTTATTTTATTGATAATTTCTACTTTTATATCATGTTAATTTTCAAATATATCTATTTTCCCTTTTCCACCCATCAAGCCATTCCCAAGAAGTAATTAAGCAAAACTAACTAACACACCAACTATGTTTAATCTTCCATCTCTCCAAAGAAGGGAGAAAGTATATTTTCTCTGGGGATGGGCTTCTTTCTTTGTTTTCCTTTTACATTCTTATAGTTATTTTGCACACAATTTTCTCGGTTCTACTTACTTTATTCTGCATTAGTTCATTTGAATCTCCCCATACTTCTCTGAATTGTTCATAGAATCACCATGCTTCTTAAATAATAAGGAGCAACTCCAGAAATCCTTTGTGAGTTGTTCTGATATTCAATGTGAATATGTGAACCCACTTACTTTCTTGAAGTTATCCTATCCCTTATTTTGTTGTTGTTAATACCACCCTTTAAAAACAATTCACTGTAGATACAATTTAACTAGGTTCTGGCAAAGCATCTGATAAAGTCAAGAATATTTCAGTAGAAAAAATTTATTTTTTATATTTTCAGTATTTTCTAGCATTTTTCTAGTTGCCAAGAGACATGTAGGCTAGATGATAGTAAAATAGAGTGGGTTTGGAATGAATTGAATGACCATATACAAAGAATAATTACTGATACTTCAACATTAATTTGAAAGAATATCACCAACAAAGTGCCCCAGAGCCCTGTGCTTAGTCCTGTGTCATTTAACATTTTTGTTAATAACTTGGATAAAGGCATAGATGCCATTCTTGTTAAATTTTCATGTGACACACAGCTTGTAGGGAGAGCTAATACAATGGATGAAAGAATAGAGATAAAAAAAAATCTTGACAGTCTGAACATTGGTCCAAAACCAGTAAGATGAAATTTCTTAGAGATAAAAATAAAGAGATAAATGTACTTAGGTTTAAGTTATTAACTTCACAAGTACAAAGTAAGGGAGATATAGCTAGATAGAAGTTCATTTGTAAAAATTTGGGTTTCTTTTGGACTACATACTCAATATTAGTTACCGGCATGATGTGGCAGCCAAAGAACACCAAATGCAATCTTCAACTAGAGAGGCATAGTGTCCAGGATTAGGAAGGCAATAGCTCTACTATCCTCTGCTTTGGTCAGAACAGTTGTGTTCTGTTCTGTTGTGTTCAATTTTGGGAACCACATTTAAAGTAGGACATTGATAAACTGGAGAGTAGCAAAAGGAGGTCACCAAGAATAGTTAAGGGCTTCAAATCCATGTTGTATGAGGCTCAATTGAAGGAGCTGGAGAGGTCTAGCCTGGAGAAGAGAAGACACGGGTTAGAGTGTGGAACATGAACATTTTCTTCAAGAATTAGCAAAGCTATCATATAGAAGTTTGTTCTGTATGGTTGCAGAGTCCAAAACTAGGATCAGTGAGCAGAAGTTGCCGAGAACACTTCACTTGCTTTTATTTTAGGTATGGAGGAGAGCAATCTTTGGGTTTTGGAAAGATAGAACAAAAATGGCTACCAAGGAGTTGGAACCAAAGTTAGATGAGATGCTAAGACAGCACCTAAGAGAGAGAGAGAAAGAGATGAAGCGGGAGAGGGAAAAGGGGAGAGAGAGAGAGAGAGAGAGAGAGAGAGAGAGAGAGAGAGAGAGAGAGAGAGAGTTTTAGAGTAGATGCTGAATGGCATTGGTGGAGTCTGTTTCCTTTTGAGAGTTTCTTATGCCAGTGAAATCATAGGTTCAGTCCAAAGGAAAAAAAAATCATCACTATTCAGGGCAGAATGGTCTGTTTTACATGGTAGTGACTTCTCTTTCATTGGAGATCTTCATTCAAAGGCTGTGTGACCACTTTTCAGTAATGTTATAGAGATCATTTTTGTTCAGGTATAGGTTGGACTACTTGAAGGTTCTCCACCAAACTGAACTAGTCAGTAGTGTTTCTTTTATGGACCTTTCATTGTTGTGATGGAAGCATACTAACAGGATCTAAAAGATAGTTTACCCATCCAAACCTCCATGGATGGATTATAACTAATTGTCAATTCATCAGGAGGGAAAAATCAAGGCAAATTCATTAATTCAATTCAATTTAGCAAACATCAAATATTGTACTAGGCACTATGGATATAAAGGCAAAAACTGAAACAGCCCCTCCTCTTATGGAACTTACATTCTACTGGGAGGAGACTATGTGCACTAGATAAGTACATACAAAGAATATAATGTAAAGGCAAACTTGGCTGGGGCTAGGGAGGAGGGGTCAGGGCTCTAACAACTGCAGTAATAAGGACTTCTAGGAAGCTGGGATTCTCTGAAGCAGAGGCAAAAATAGAGAATATTCCAGGCATGGAGGACAGGGTAGATGGGGCCATGCCCAATGGCAAATTGTCTGGGTCAGAGCACAAAGAAGAATCCCACCTTCCTTATATTTGTACCCTAAGGTTGCTATTCCTTCAGGTGAATGCAGGAGGAAATCAAATATATCCATGGTCTAAGCATCTTCCATTTCCTTTCAAAATTTATCCATTTTGAAGAACCATTAAGTACCCATATAAATAGTTATTCTGTGAGGCCACTCCTCAGGAAGATTAAATCCAAGGAATAATTGGCTGAACAAAGGTAGAACTAATATTTTTGTTTTATCTATGGAGGAGAAAAATCTTCGGCTTTGTAATGGAACAAAAATATCTAACAAGGAGTTTGAACCAAAGCAAAATGAAGAATTAAGAAAGCAAATATATCTTCCTTCAATAAATTTGGCTCATTTGAGTCAAGTGAGCTATATTCCAGTACATTTGAAAGATTGCTGATCAGTGACATCTGAAACATAATGAACAGCAAGAGAGGTGCTTCAGGACTAGAAACATGAACAAGTAGAATTAAGAGAAGTACTGATATACTCTGTTAGGTGGCATTGTGAACATCATGTTCCATTGTGAGTACCATAATTTAGAAAGGACATTGACAAATTGGAGTGTGTCCAATGACGGTAACTAGGACAGTGAGGGTACTGGAAACTCTAAGGTCTTTTCTAGCAATGAGATGCTAAGATTTTGAATGCTCGTGATCAGTTGGTCTAAAGTTATTTGTGTCATGATGTGCATTGGAGATCTAAGTTCTATTTCCTTCTCCACCACTAACCAGCACCTTGACTTTGAGTGAGAATCTTTAAACACTCTGAGTCTCATTTTCTTCACCTATAATATGAAAGGGTTGGAGTTCTGCCCCTCCTAGTTCTAAAATTCCATGAATGATTGGCACATTGGGCTGGTGCCAAGATATCTTTTCACTCTCAGGTTGCATCAAAATTTTCAAATACAGATGCTTTCTCCTTTGGAAAAAGACAATACCTCCATCTGGACTCAGAAGTAGACCTCTCATGTTAAGGGGAAATTTAAGCTGGGAATAGGCAGGACCTTAACAAGATATTTATCATTGTGATGGTGCCCAGAGGTTTCTCACAATGATTGCATCGTAAATTTTACTAATCTTCCCTTCTGATTTATGTGGCTCTTCTAAAGGACATTGTTAAGCGGCACATTAATACTGATGCTAAATATAGCTGGAAAAAAACACAAAACCAATCCCTGATGTTCCAATGCCCATTGGCAGACTGGCAGCCATGTGTCAGTCAATAACCTACTTTTGTTCCAATCTTCTACACGAGCCTATATCATGTCAAAAAGGCTATTTTTATCTAGAAAACATTTTGAAAGTTGTTAGAAATCCTTCTTGCTGCATTACCCAGCCCTCCCAGGAGCTGTTAAAGTGTAAATGTGCAGCGAGGCATTCTTCCCAGCTGCTCTGGAGCTGAGTGACCTTGCTGGGTTCAAGCCTTCCTTTGAAAACAAAAACATGAACTCGGAATTTTAATTAAATGGCAGTTAGTGGACTGGCCATAAGGCTTGGTTTGCTGGGGTGTGGGGCTGCTAAGCACAGTGTGGATCTAAGGTCATCATCACAAAAGTCCAGGATACTAACTTGCCATGGAATAATAGATCAGCACTGGACTTCTCCCCACACAACCCAAATGAAGTACTTTGCCTTGTCAAGCTGAGCAGTCAATGTTATGAGCAGAGCTATTCCATGGGGGGAATAGTATTTGGATAGTGCCAGGGACACTTTAAAAGCTAGAGGAAAAAATAAAACCTACATGAATCATATCATTTTGGTTCATGCCATGTGGAACTTATTGGTTTAAGGTTGCAGAGTCAGTCACCCATGGTGTGACGGGTAATATGGTTCAGTTTGGCAGGTTTGCATTGCTCTCCGACTGTTACTGGTGCTGCTTTGTAACTGGCCCATAAAATGAATTAAGTCTGCTTAAGTGGGTTGTTTTCCATTGAAACAGATATTTAAAGTCTTTTAAAAATAGCATTATTGAAACCTGTTATTCGTTTACATTTCTTTGTGAGAAGGCACACATTCTGTTTATCGCAAGGATCTCCTGTTTCAAGGTTTTAAACAAACTCTGAACAAAAGGCTCCACTCCACCTGGAGAATTTTAGGAATAGGAGAAACTCTCATCGACTTGGAATGATGTAAGTGAAGGCTCCCTGGAGCTAAGGGGTGTTAAGATAACTTCTAGTGGTCCCTTCTGGCTCTGTAATGATAGAAAAACTCTAGAGAAAAGAGAGAATACACTTATATATGTTCCCCTATTACCTTCTCCTGCCTCTTTTATTTGTTAAAATAATTTTTATTGATGTCTTTTGTTTCTATACTACATTAATTTCTGAAAATATGATTTCATTATTCCTCCCCTTATCATGCCTGGAATTCAAACTTTGATTATCTCAAGGAAAAATGCTTAAGCAAAACCCAGTGACCACATCTGACAATGTAAAAAGTATTTTTCTCTTGTAGTATCCCACCTCTTTATCAAGAAGATGACAATATATGTTCTTATCTATTCCTTAGGATCGTTATTGTGGTTTTTTCCCAGTTACTCAGAGTTTAGCTTTCCTTTCGTGATATTTTCATTTACATGGTTGTCATCATTGTGTATATAAATGCTTCTGTTTTTTTCTCACTTCACTCTCCATCAGTTCATACAAATCTTCTCAAGTTTCTCTGAATCCCTCATAACCATTTGGTTTTTACTGAACAATACTATTACAACATGCTCATATGCATTGGTTTTTTTGGGAAGGCTATTCCCTGATCGAGTACAACTTTTTGTTTCCAGTTTGCCCCTCCTTTAAATCTGTAGAATTGCCTATGGTCTACTGATGGCATGCTATGGATGTACTATTCTATTTATTACACTTGGGGGAATCCCTTCTGCCTTGTTTTGTCTTCCTGGTGCCAAATTGAAGGTTTTTATATCCAGAGTTTAGGTAGGTCTAGGGTATCATCTAGCAATGAATAGCTAAATCTTCACTAGTTGACAACCCATATTGATAATTAGAATTTTTCTCTCTTTGTTGAAAGTGTGCAGAACTAGAGCTAGAATTGTATCTGGGGTAAGAGGCAGGAAAAGAATCCTTTATTGGGAAGGTAGGGGAGACAGAGACTCTAAGAAACTTGTGTGACTGAGGTGGGGAGGAGTTTACTACATCTAGAATACTGCTCTCTTTTGTTCTTCTCCTACTTACCAGATTGTTCTTTTTCTATTTCATCATCTATGTCTTGCCCCCTGATCATAGGCATTTTTCAAGACTCTATCCTGTACCTTTTCTTTTTCATTCACTTTCTCTTTCTGATATCAGCCTTCCCCCCACCATGGGTTCAATTGCTAACTTTTTTCAGAAGACACCCAAATCTGTCTGTCTATCCAGGCCTAATTTCTCCCATGAGTTCTGGTCCAGCATTAGCAACTGCTTGCTAGACATCTCTCACTGTATGTCTTAGCAACATCTCAAACTCAACAAGGTAAAGACAGAATTCATCGTTTTGCCCTAAACTCTCACCTCTTATAAACTATCCTTTTTCTTTCCAGGGGAACCACCATCCTTCCATTCACTGAAGTTTGCAATCTTAATGTCATCCTTGACTGTTCCTTCTCAGAAAACCCATAAACAGATAGGCTGAACAGTACATAGAGTGTTGGTGTCATGAAAACCTGAGTTCAAGCCCTACCCCAGATACTTAACAGTTTGTCAATAATATTTTCTTATCCTTAGTTGGTTAATAGGAATTTGTTAACTGCCTACTATGTGCCAGACACTGTGCTAAGTGCTGGGGATACAAAGAAAGGCAAAAGACAGACCTTGTCCTCAAGGGACTCTTGTCTAATGGGGGAGACAACGTGCAGGCAATTATGTATGGGCGAGTGATATACAGGATAAATAGGAAAAAAAACACCAGAGGAAAGTCACTAGCATTAAGAGGGATTGGGAGAGATTTTCTGTAGAGATTTTTTAAAAGCTTGAACTTAAAGGAAACCAAGGAAGTCAAGAGTCAAAGAAGAGGAGGAAGAGCATTTCCAGTATAGGGGACAGGCAGTGCAAATGCCTGGAGCTAAGAGATAGAGTGTCTTGTTCTATAAACAGCAAGATGACCAATGTCACTGGCTTCAGTTTTCTCATCTGTAAAATGGTGGTGATTGTATCTATCTCATAGGGTGGTAATGAGGATCAAATGAGATAACATAAAATTCTTTTTAAACTTTAAAGCACTTTATAAGTGCTAGCAATTATTATATCTTACTTGTTACTGAGTCTTCAAGTACCAATTATATTTCCACAATATCTTTTTCACCTGTTTCTCCTATCTACCCACATGGTCACCACCCTACATTAGATCTACATCCAGTCCTGCTTGATCTATAGAAACAGTCTTTTTTTTTTTTTTAAAGCAATTGGGGTTAAGTAACTTGCTCAAGGTTACACGGCTAGTCATTTGATTTATGCGTGGGTGCTCATTTTCTGAGGCTGGATCTGATCTCGGGTCATCCAAACTCCTAGGCCGGTGCTCTTACTCACTGCGCCACCTAACCGCCCCTTTAGAGCAATTGGGGTTAAGTAACTTGCCCAAGGTTACACGGCTAGGTTTTTGTTTGTGCGGATTAAGTGTCAGAGGCCGGGCTCCGAACTCAGGTCCTTCTGATTCCAGGGCCGGCGCTCTATTCACTGCGCCACCTAGCCGCCCCGAAACAGTCTTTTAATAGGACTCCAGGCTTCGATTATTTTCCTTTTCAATCCATTGTCTACATGTTGTCTCTGAATTGTCTTCTGGAGACATATTCAGACAAAGCCACAGTTCAGCAAAAGTTCAGCAACCTTTGGGCAGCTAAGTGGCACAGTAAATAGAGCACCGCCCCTGGAGTCAGGAGGACCTGAGTTCAAATCCGACCTCAGACACTTAACACTTACTAGCCTTGTGACCTTGGGCAAGTCACTTAACACCAATTGCCCTTCCCTCACTTTCAGCAATCTTCAGTGGCTCCTAAATGTCCCTAGAATAAAATACAAGCTCCTCTGCTTGACATTTAAAGCCTGTAACAATCTGGCTCTAGTTTACCTTTCCAGACACTTCACATTGCTGCTCTTTATGCACTCTGTAGTCCTGTCATATTGTATTAACTGGTGGCCCCTAACTCAGCATGCCATCTTCTACCTCTGTGCCTTTGTACTCCCTCCTCACCTCCACTTCTTCA